>BSBK01005908.1:0-600000 GCA_027943335.1 Chamaecyparis obtusa
CAGATTTCCAATTTCTGCAGGTATTTTCCCCTGAAGATCATTTCCACCGACTGCAAGGTACTCCAGGTGTTCCAACTTACCATAGTGGGGAGGAATACTTCCAGAGAAATAGTTCCCTCCCAGGTGGAGATGTCTCAGACTAGGAATGTGGCATACCTCAAAAGGCAATGACCCTGTTAAGTTGTTGTCGTAAGCGTCCAGAATCTCCAAGGCCTTCAATCTGGAGAAATTGGACGGAAATTTCCCAACAAACATATTACCGGAAATGTTGAAGTATTTTAGACCTACGGCATGAGTGATGTTTGAAGGGAATGGGCCTGTGAAGCTATTAACTGCAATGCTGAAATTGACAAGACTACGAAAGTGACCTATTTGGGGCGCAATTTGGCCAGAAAGGTTCATGTTTGAGATATCTAGGCTTATGATACGATCAAAACCATCACATTTAACCCCGGCCCAGGAACAGTAGTAGCTAGAATTTGCCTCTGTCCAGCTATCCAGAAACCCATTTGGATCAACAATGGCGGATTTGAGGGACAGAAGCAGCTTGGCATTGGAAGAATGTGCAAGTTCGGATGAAACCAAAGGAAAAAGAAAAACTAGTACAAACACCCAAATACTCATTTCCATGTTCAGATCCAAAAGGCTCATGAACATACAAGAATCTAGAACTGTTCTGATACAAAGACACTAGTAATACTTTTTACTACTTAAACAATACTTGGGACTTGAGACTTCAGGTATATGGCTTAAATGGCTCAAACCACAAGATTGGACAAGGAGAAAGAACAACAGTATCTCATTTTATTGCCTTGGCGGGCATAAATTCCTCATCCTCATGAATTTCGTTGAAGTGGAAGTGGGTCAGGGTTCCAAATAAATAATTGATTTGTTGACCATGACTTAGTGACTACCAACGCACTCAATTCAATCTGCAGTTATCAAACATACCCGATATTTCCTTTCCATGCAATTACATTGGATGCTTCCTTTTTGTCAAGGTTTTACCACATAAATATATGTTTGTGTTTCTTTGTTATTCTATTTATTTTCTTTAATATTTCTTTGCATCTATCTTGTTATGTAATATTTAATTATCTGAGGTTTTCGCTTTTGCATACCTAACAAGTGGTATCAAAGCAATTATTATTCTATTGGTTGTGTTAAAATTTAGTGTTGTTTTTTTAGCATCAAATGGAAAAGTTTTCAAATGCTAGATTCGAGGTGGATAAATATATTGGCAAAATTAACTTTCGGCTATGGAAGCTCAAGACATGTGATTTGTTGGTGTAGTAGGGATTACACAAGGCACTGATTGGAAAATCAAAGAAATTAACAGATTTGTCTAATGAGGACTGGGAAGATTTGGAAATGAGATCCCTTAGCACAATTTGATTGTGTTTGGCATATGAGGTTCTCTTTAATATTGTTGGAGAAGCTACATATTACATGTTTATGGAGTAGAATAGAGAGTCTTTAGATAACAAAATTCTTGACAAATTGAATCTACTTGAAGAGGAAACTATACAGTTTGTGAATGAAGAGGTGCAAAGCAAGTCTAATACAAAAACCTCCACAATAGAAGCAATGGTGGCTAGAGGTAATTCCAAGGAAAAAGGAGAGGGTTTGAGAGATAAATCCAAATGTAATTCAAAAAGCAAAAAGAGTAAGGGAAAATGTTGGTAATGGGATAAATCAAGGCATCTCAAGAAAGATTGTTGGAAAAGAAAGGAAGAGAATGATAAATCCAAAAAGGAAACAAATCTAGTTGAGGCAAATTTAGGTATAGTTGGTGAAGTGTTATCTATTTGTAATATATTACAACATCAAGATGAATGGATTGTAGATTTTGGTGCTTCCTATCACGTGTCTACATAGGAGTTGGTCTTCCACTTACCAACCTATTGATGGAGGTGTTGTTCTTATGGGAAATAATTCTTCTTGTAAGATTGTTGGAATTGGGAGTATTAGAATCAAGATGTTTGATGGTGTTGTCAAGACATTAACAAAGGTAAAGAATGTACCAGAACTGAAAAAGAATTTGATTTCCTTGGCTATTTTGGAGTCTAGTGGTTATAAATTCTCGAGTGTCAAGGTGGACTACTTAATGTATCCAAGGACATTTTAGTGGTCATGAAGGCTACAAAAGTTGGAAACATTTATAGATTAGAAGGGAGTATTGAAATAAGTCAAGCAATGGTGGTATCTAAGGAAGTGAACAAATCTACTCATTTATGGCATCAACAACTAGGTCATATGATTGAGAAAGGGAAAAAGGTGTTGGTAAATCATAAGTTACTTCCAATCTCAAATCATTAGCAAAGATGTACTATTTGATGAATCTTCTCTAACCTAATAAAATATTATAGAAAATGATTTGGAACAAGAACAAGCACCACAATATCAACAAATTCGGTTGGAAACTCACCATTCTATAGAATAGGAGTAGGAAACCTTCTGAAGATGGAGATGTAGATTTAGAAAACATCCAAGAAAGTGTGGAAATACCACAACCATCTCTAATGATATGTACACAAGTCAAGATTATCCTAAAAGGTATGATGATTTCATTTCATCTTTTTCTTTGATTTTAAAGATGGAGGACCAAGTTGTTATCAAGAAGCAGTGAATAGCGCTAAAAATATTTAATAAAAAATAAAAATGAAAGAAGAAATGGATGCCTTGAAGAATAATAAGATATGGGACTTGGTAGAACTTCCAAAAGTGTAGGAAAGTTGTTGGTTACAAGTGGGTCTACAAACTAAAGAAGGGTGTTGATGATGAAATGGAAAGGTACAAGGAAGGCTAGTAGCAAAGGATATTCTTCGAAAGAAGGTATTGATTTTCATGAGGTTTTTTTTCTATTTGTTAAGCTTGTTTCTATTCATGTTGTATTAACATTAGTTGCATTACTTGATCTTTAGTTAGAGAAACTCGATGTTTAAACAACATTTTTACATGTGGATATTTGGATGAAGCTTGATATATATGGAATAACCAGAAGGGTTTCCTCAAGATTGCAATAAAAAATTTGTTTACAAACTCAAGAAGTCATTGCATGGCCTAAAGCAGTTTTCCAAGCAATGATATACGAAGTTTAATTCCTTCATGGTGAGACAAGACATTGTAAGAAGTGAGTATGACCATTGTGCTTAATTTAAAAGTTTGGAAAATGGTTTATTCATTATCTTGGTATTATATATGTTGATGGTATGCTTGTAGTAAGTGAAAATATGGTTCAAATTAATAAGTTAAAGGCTTAGTTGGCTAAGACTTTTGATATGAAGGATCTAGGAGCAACAAAACAAATATTGTGTATAAAAATACATAGAGACAAGGAACATGGTAAGATTTGGTTATCATAGAAGAAATATGTGGAGAAGATCCTCATAAGATTCAGTATGCAAAATTTGAAACCAGTTAATATCCCTGGCTTCCCTTTTTAATATTTCTTCATGTTTATGTACTAGTACGAAGGAAGAAAAGGATTATATGTCTCGTGTACCATATGATAATGCAATAGGAAGTTTAATGTATGTGATGGTATGTACAAGACCAAATATTTCACATGTAGTTGGCGATGTCAGTAAATACATGGAAAATTCAAGTAAAGATCTTTGGGAAGAAGTGAAATGGGTGCTTTGGTATCTTAGAGGCACAATTGATTATTGTATCACCTATAATAGTTGCAATGATTCACTGTGTGGTTATGTTGATTCTGATTTTGCAAGTGGTTTGGACAAAAGGATATCTACATCAATTTAGGTCTTTACTCTAATAGGTAGAGCTATTTGTTGGATATCAAAGCTTCAAGAAACAATTTCTTTATCCACAACTGAGGTGGAGTATATGGTTGTCTCACATGCATGTATAAAGGCAATATTTTGTCCAAATATTGTGTTTTTTGTGACTACATTTCTTGGAAATATTTTCCAATATTTTTTCTCATTGGTAATCCAACATACGTTTGAATTAAATGTTTTGGTGATAACTATCTTAGGTCAATAATAGTACCAATATAGCATCCATAATATGGGTTTATATTATGACATGAAAATGTTAACATAGCTTACTGTAAATGTATTCAAACAACCTTTGTCCAATGAGCCCCATTTCATTAATTAGAATTTAATGGATGAAAACATATGCTTTCTTTGAAAGTTGATGGAACTTAACCTTAAAATAGGGTAGTGTTTGTTATTCATTATGTGAAATGTTGCATAAATAATTGATGCTTGTGTGTTATGTAAATAGAGATAACATTTGGATGAAATATGTTTCCAGAATGAATATGAATAGAGAGAGGTGATGGGAATGAACCCAATTTCACATAAGATTGTACTATTTTTCACTATATAATTGTATTGAATAATTTCTTTAAATAGGCTTCAAAATTAAATATAAATTCATATAAATATATAAAATTTATCACTTAATAATAAAAAATAATAATTTATAAATTATATCTAACCTTATTAAATAAATCATTTATATTAATTATAATTTCTTTTTAAAATCTACTTAAAACTATTTTTAATAATTATGAGATTAAAAAAATCAATGATAAAATAGATGTATCACCATAATGACAATTCAAGGTTAAATTAAATGTTAGAAAAAAATAAAAACTATCTGACTGTGTGGTTGAAAACCTCACACTTACCAACCAAAAAATTATTATTATTATAAAATATTGTAATTCACATTTATATATTAAAAAATATTTTTTAGGTCTAGAATATTAAAAAACAAACTTTCTAGATAGATTATAAACTTGTCCCTACTTCCTATTCAAATCAATGTTTTGAGAGTGTATGCAGTATGGTGGTTAATTCAGTCTTGTGCCCACGTTGTGATTCTTGTGGCTTATTCCATGATGATTTGTTACCACGCAACTACAAAAAATTTCTTTTGCCAGAGGATACTGAGGTGCCATGTCCTGCACGGGTAGATGATACTTTCCTCAAATCTGTTTTTATTTGTCACTCTCATGTGATCCGCAAAGCCATTCGTAAGGTGAATGGAGAATATGTATTATCTCCTAGGTCAAAGAAAGTCCTTTCTCCCTCGCAGATGATCTCAATCTTTCTCTCCAACTTAATGGATCTCTTGTAGTCTGTCGATCTACTGGTGTTAATCGCAAACAAGGTGATTCGCCCAAAATTCATTTTGGGTAATAAATTAATGGTAGCTATTCAAAAATTCAATTTGTGGTTGGGGTGTGCCTTTGCTGGTGGTTTATTTCTTTGTCAAATCCTAATGGCTAAGCATGAACATATGATGATATATGACAACATTAAATGGGTACTGGAGCGGCATAGTTATCGGATAGTCAAATCAACTTTGCGAGTGGTGGCGAGGACTTTGGGGATGAAAATTGAGGCCAACATTTATCAGACTATCAATGCCATGCTAGATCTATTGTGCACTCCAAACATTTCACCACGGCCAAGTCTCCAGATGATGGCTTCTAAAAGTGGGCACTTGCACCTCATCTCCTGTCGCTGGTCCCAGATTTGAATTTTCCTTCTTTGGCTAACTCTCCATCAGCTAAAAACCATGATCACCATTCTGATTTTCTTGTACAAACTATAGACCCCTGGTAAATTGATTATGATGGCTGGGTTACAGACATTCTGAAGGCTCCTCTAGTGGGTTGGGAGAATGCATGGAATTTTTTCCAAGGACAAACAGGTTATCAACACGGAGACTCAGAGGATATGGAGGAATGAATACTACTAGGTGGGTTCTAAAATTTGGTCATTTTTGGGCTACCTATTATCATTTAGCTACATAATTTTTTGTGGGTTCATTGATTGTCATCTGAATGTTAGATTTGTAACTTGGGTTTTTAAATTTGTGGGACTAATGTTACTAAGGCATGAACTTATTATGATGTATACGTTTTCCATCATTGTAATCAGATGCAGTGTCAACTTAGGAAAGATTATTATGTCTATACTATGTATTGGACAAGGATTCTGGGTTTTCTTTTTTGGTTCTTTCCCAGTTGAGTCCTTGAACCAGATTATAAATAAATATATATAGTGGCTAGCCCAGTTTTTCTTTAAAAAAGAAAAAAACTTTCAATAGAATTTTTTAAAAAAAAATGTTGCACAGTTGCCTCCAAAGCTTCATCTCCTAAGTAGTTTAAGAGCTTTTGTCACTCATAAAACTATTTTTGATATTGGATGGTAACTTGATGCAAACTTATGCATTGTAAATTCAAGTATGTTAAATGAAAATTAAATTAGAACTTTAAAGAGTAGGTTGAGATAATGATTATAGAAGAAAATTGGACACCTTGACCCTCACATTCAATCTCTATATTTATCTTGTGAGCAACATTTACAATTGATTGAAGTAGAATGTCAGCAATGCCAACAACAAAACCTTTAGAAGACTCTTCTTAACTCCCCAACTCCCTTGTGCAAAAAAAATTCCATTTTTTCAATCTTACATTATAGTAGTCAACAATGGTGGAATGAACCATGGTAGAAAGTTGGTGATAAGTATTTCTTACATTCCACTCCATTTTTTAATGGTGGATGTCCAAACCACATTCCATTTTGGAATAGGTAGGATGGACATTGGAAAATAGTGTGGAGTTTAGTTGTAAACAAATGCATTTTGTGGATATCCTATAGTCTCAGTATTCATAAAGACAAAATTTCTTTAGCACATCCGCCACCCCAAAAGCATGATCTATATCTACAAAATCATTTTTTATGCAAAAAGTTTTAGGAAATAAGCTATGATTGCATTCTCTCACTTTGAATGCAATTTTCATCCCTAAGAAGTCATTCTTTTTAAAATTTAACATTAAAAAATAATCACCTATGATTTTCTCACCTATAAATATGATTTTCCAATTCCTTAAACTTGTATTTTCTCTAAGGGACCATTTGGATGCAGGCATACGGAATGCCAGATATAGTCAATTCTGGAATATGCTGCAATTCTGGAATATCATATCCTCAAAATGATATCCAGAATATGTGTTCAACCCATTTGGACACACTTGGAAGATGACTGAGAAGATGTATTTTCCGCATTTGGGTGCCGCATTTTGGAATTGGAATATGCACTGAATGAGAATTTGTTTTTAATTTCTTTATAACAATTTGTGATTTTTTCAAATGTTATGATGTTTTTCACATTTTGTTCATGTTTTTGAATATTTATTTTATTTTTGCAATAAAATAATAGTATAATATTTTATTTTTGCAATAAAATAATATTATAATATTTTATTTTGTTTTTGAATATTTATTTTATTTTTGCAATAAAATAATATTATAATATTTTATTTTGTTTTTGAATACTTATTTTATTTTATTTTATTTCATTTGTATGTGATTTTGAATATTTATAATATTTTGAAATAAAATTATGTTTATAAGTTTATAAAAATTTTAACATTTTGTATAACTTTTTTATTAAAAAAAAAATCCTATACAAATTTATAAAATATGTAGACCCAAAATACACAAATTTATAAACAAGTTATTTATTTTATTATTTATTTTTTACAAAATGTTGCCAACCCAGCTCAATAGGAGCACTGGTAGGAAAGAGCCGGGTGGAGAAAACCTCCGGGCTAGCCCCACAAAGTCATGAGCTGATATAAAATTACAACTTGAATGAGGCATTCCTCATTTTACATAATGCAGATACAGTGTTACAACTTGAATGAGGCATTCCTCATTTTACATAATGCAGATATAGTGTTACAACTTGAATGAGGCATTCCTCATTTTACATAATGCAGATACAATGTTATAATTTAGTCTGATGAGTCTTTGACACTTTGTCATGCCCGAACTCTTATTTTTGTCTCTAGGCACTGCATACATAGAACATACAACTACTTTGTGCTTTTGTTAGTACACCAATGAAGTACATTCAGTTGCTCACTTTTGTATGAGTTTTTTTTAAAAAATCTTATTAATTATTATTACCTTCTATGATCTCCGTTGATTCTTACTTGAATGATCCATGCTTGTCATGATCAAAACACGACCAATTAAATGAGTTTGTACATGATATATCTTTGTTAACCTCAAAATTTCTCTACAAACCTGGGTTAGAATTCTACAAAGCAATAACCAAGAAAACACTAATAAATCATGTGACTGATAGCAGATTGGGGCTCACCTGAGCCATAAACATGAAGAATTATTGTAAAAAAAGATGGAAACCATATATATGTGCACTTGGCACAAAGAGAAGTTACGCCAATTCATATTAAAATACTAGTTACAATATGGAAATACTAAACTGGCTAATTCCTGAGCTCATCTCCGCATATGGTCAAAACAAACATATGCAATTACAATACAGAGAAGGCATTGTAAAAATATAATTTCATTTGCCCTAGTCTGACATGTTTTACACTCAAATCCTTCATTGCGGATAAGTGGAGATGGGCGGACAGGTGTAGATGAGTTGTCATCGACCCAACTAAAATATCCGCAGCCATTATTTCCTTGTGATGCCCAATCCACATTAGTTCTTATAATATAATGAATAATATTTACATTACAAACATTAAATATATACACATTAGCAACCTTTTTTCTATTTGGGCAACACCAAAATTGTCATCCAGGGTTGTTTAGTGTTTGTGAAGTCTTCATAACACACCATCCACCACCACATCAATAATTTGGCACATTCACAAGAGCCATTGAGCCTATATCAATAATGCACTGCACCATCTTTACTACATTTATTACATAAATATTCTAACATTTAATGCAATACAAATAATACATATAATTATATCGAAACAATACAAATAATGCAACTTTCTACATTTACAAAGTCTATTAGACTCATAATTGAGAGTTCATGAACCACAACAATCCAAAAATTAAACAAAATTCATTGAGAAAAACAAAAAGTGGCAAGGTTGATTCAACCATAATTAGTTATGATATATTGTAGTGTTGTCATGTTATATTTAATGTTCTCATGTTATATTTAATATTGTCATGTTATCAACATTGCGTTATGACATATTTAGAGCTGTCAAAAGAAGTGCGAAACATGGATGTTGAGGTTGAAGTCATCCATCCAACTTATTCTTGCAAGAAGGTATTCTAGACAAAAGATTACTTTCTTGATTGATTGGTTTGACCCACAAATTATAGACTTGGGAGTTTGACGGATTGTTCATTGTTTAAGACAACATGATAATGTACAGTTAGTGTAACATGGATCAGTATCAATACCAAATGAGGACATCTCACAGTGACTGTCCCTTGTGTAATTGCCACTTGAATGTATTGGTATTGAACCATGCAAATATGGGCTCATTGCCACTCCTCCTCATTTGGTATTGAAGTATTGGTATTGGTACTGATCCATGTTACACTAACTGTACATTATCTTGTTGTCTTCACAATGACTATCCTCATTCATGACTGTCCTTGTCACAGATGAGGACATCTCACAGTGAATTAGGTTGAGTGCAAGGGTGATTCACTAGTATAAGATTGTTCATTCTTAAACTAGTGAATCACCCTTGCACTCAAAAATAGTAGAAATTATGTTCAACCATAAGCCTTAAACAGTGAACAATTCCTCAAACTCCTAAGTCTGTAATTTATGGGTCAAACCAATCAATCAAGAAAGTAATCATGTCAATATAATGGACAAATATATCAAAGGATTGATATATTTGTCCATTATATCAGCCTTCTCCAATACATTAGCCTTCTCCATGATCTTGCTGGAAGAACTGATGGACCTCCCAAGGTTCGCATGACTATAGTGGATGACCCCGAGTCAACCTCCAATGTTTTTGGAAGCTTTCATATGGTAGGGGACACTATCCCTATCCCTATTTTGTAATGGTATTCAGGACAGCAAAGTAACAATGTTGACCATGCACGGTCATATACTATCTTTTAGGATGATACAACAGTTACATATGGTTGAAATCTGTAATTTTTGATATACGATCTTTAATACAAGAAAAGATGGCTTATTATGGCAAAGGGCTTGGCCAATTCCCAAGCTCATTATGGCTGAGGGAAGACCTCAATATGCAAGCCTACTGGAATTAACCAACATCCTAGTAAACTTTTAGAACGAGACTGCAAATATCAAAAGTAAAAGAACTCGGTGATTCACCATACAACTCTGCCAATTCAAACAAAATAAGAAAAATATGGACAAGAAAATAATGAAAAAACTTAAAATATTGAGCAGCTAAAATGAAGTGAACTCTAGTAACAAGAGCAGCTATAACTCAGAAGTGAAACTTGAATGCTGGTGCTATATGAACTGGCGCAGAATTAAGTTCTAAACCTCTTTGTTTCCTGCAAACTATCTCATGTTTAGAACTTCAATTTGATTGGGTTGAGTTCCATATGCATTGACATAGTTTTTTAATCTCTCTATTCACTATTGATGAATTCCCAAACATTGCAGTGAGTTCACTGTTACGCTAGTTTGTAGAACAGTAAACTTTCTTTATTTGTTACGGTTATTGCAGTAGGGATTTAGACTAATGGAAATCATTCCATGAGTATGAGGGCCTGATATTCATGGAGTGACCTAATTTAACATGTATCATATATTATTAACCATGTATGTGCAGGATTGAGCAAGATAGGAGTGGTCACAGTCAATAATGGTGTGACAGTGCATTGAAAATGCATGCTCGGGTATAGCAGTGGGCATTCTACCTGAACAAGGGGTCTATTTGGTGATTGGAAACATTGAACAATGTTCATTTGATGGTGAATCTATCACCAATTCATTGCAGGGTCATGTGGAGACAGTAGATTGAGGAAGCCCTAGTTGACAGGGTTCGAAGACAACAAGTTGGGGTTTTGCTGTTGCCGAGCACTATAAACCAATTCCTTTTGTATATGGCCATCTTAAGACATTACAAGATAATATCTAGGCTTTAGGATTGATACCTTCTAGGTTCATTCTAGATACCTTCTAGGTTCACAAACTAGGCACATTGTCTCCTTCAAGCCCTCCTTCAACTAAGAGTTTTGTAATAGTCATTCTACAAAATGAGACTATCAGTCTTAAATAACTTGCACAAATCAACATACCAAGACCCCTCCTTTGGAGGGAAAGTTGACAGCAATGGGGTAGAGGTTACCACAAAGTTTCATCAATTTTCAACTGTGGAAACTCTAGTTATGAATTTATTACTCTCGCTCGAAATCCTAGTTAGGGTCAGGACAGTCAACATGAAAAATACCGTAACTTAATCAAAATCCAATGAAATTTCATGAAACCAACTATCTTTGAAAGGTAAAAGACAATATCAATGTTATCAATCATGTGTAGGTTCATACCAAATTGTACAGAGCCGTACCATGCCTATTTTTAGACTGTAACTTTCAGAAAAAACAAACTTTCAGGGCAGCCAATGGTATTTTTATCATATCTTGCTCAAAACTTAACAAAATTACATGAAACCAATTGCATTTGAAATCTAAAAGACAACATCAAATTTTCCAAGCATGTGCACATTTTTCTTGTTCCAACCTAGACCATCCATGTATTTCAGGTTGTTTACTAGTAAAAACTCAGAAAAATAGTCTTTAGTGATGCAAAACAAGTTTTCTTACATTTCAAACTACTTTTCTTGTTAAATTTGTCAACCATGGCACATTATATTTTAAAAACAACAGATTAAATCCATAAGTCTGATTGTTTTAATATGAAACATTAGTTTTGATTTGAAATATGGATCAACTAAAGTCCTCCAAACTTTTGTCTAATATATTTGACTCTCTCCCCTTCAATCATTGTCAAGAACCCTACAGCTGCTGCACTATCATGCAAAAGAGTATCATATGCATCAAGCATAGTATCCTCGCTAAGGTTAGGGATTGCTTTAAGTGCTTTATACATATCCGATGCATCAGTTTTCATTCCAGATGATATTCTATCCACTTTCAGAGGCACTGTAAAGCCTGTTGTAATGCCTCCAGACATATCTTTGATCACTTCACAAATTGAATCCAAGGAACCTACAATGCTTCCCCTCTTCCTCTTTGTCCTCCTTGATGATGCTGAAGGGTTGTCTCTGCCGCTTGCAGTAGATTGGTTCGATGTCTGTGTATCCATACTATCACTAGCCAAATCAGCGACAGTCTCAAAAGATGCAGTATCAATACCATGATAAGTGAAATCTTCCTCATCATTGAAATTTTCCTCTGTCTCTTGAGTTGTTGCAGCTATAGTGCCCTCAGCTATGTCATTCCCAATAATAAAGGATAATTCATTGTAGTATTGAAACGGCTGCCTCTTATACATTCTAGCATTTTTAAATTCCTTTCTCTACATGATGGCATAACAATTGAATTCATTAGTTGTCTTTCATTACTTTAAAAGATATATTCAACTTAAAAGTAGATTTTAAGACCATGTTACCTTCAACAACTCATCCCAAACACTATCATTGGCATCCATAGTTTGGGTACTCTCATTCCATGCCAAGCCGCTTGTATTCCTCAACTCTTTCATTACCTTGTAGCCTTGCTTCCAAGTTTTCAGCTTGTTCTTGAAGTTATCCTTGGATAGCTTCATATTCAACTTGTTATTGAACCTCCTTTCAATGGCGGTCCAAGCCTCTTTCTTGAAACCGCCGTCAGCTTTTTTACCAAGCTGCACTTGCTCTTGTAGCAAGTCTAGCAACTTGTGTTCCATTTCTTTGGTCCAGAATACCTTCTTGGAAGAAGAAGATGGATGTATCACTTCAACCTCAGCATCCATGTTCATCTATACATCCCTAGACATACCTAAGGCACGTACAACATGAGTTGCCCACTTCTTTTGACAACACTAAATATGTCATAACGCAATTGCAATGTAAATAGATGCAAAGAGGCATATAAGTAGATGTAAACATTAAATATAACAACATTAAACATAACATGAAAATATTAAATATAACATGAGAACATTAAATATAACATTGAATATAACACGACAACTCTACAATATGTCATAACGCAATGTTGATGATCAGATCTAAATCTAAGTTAGGGATGACTTGTCAATTGCAATGTAAACAGATGCAAACAGGCATATACGTAGATGTAAACATTAAACATAACATGACAATATTATTTATATAACATGACAACATTAAATATAACAACATTGAATATAACATGAGAACGCTACATATGTGGTAATGGCTTTAATATATAATATCATTTTGTGAAATTTATGAAATCTGACATTAAAGTTTAAACACTGCCATAGTAGTTATTCAACCAACTAAGAGCGAGATCTATAGTCTTCCCACATCCTTCTTGCTATTTCATCTCAAAATTTCCCCCAATCATCTCTTTCACGCTGGCTCAACCCATATGTCTCAAGCACTGGTACATCTATCCAATCACGACCATCTTCCTCTTCAAATTCTACCTCAGATGGAAGGCCATCCTCAATCGTAATGAAGTTGTGAAGTATGTAACATGCCAAAACAATCTTTATTTGTGTCTTGATTTGATAAGACGTCGCATGCTTCAAGATAGGAAAATGCTGCTTCAAAATCCCAAATGTACGCTCTATTACATTCCTGAGCGAGGAGTGTCGATGATTAAACAACTCTTCTGGGGTGTTTATTGGGTTTGCTCTTGAAAAATCCTTTAGGTGGTAGCGCGTGCACCCATAAGGCGTGAGAAATCCAAGTACATTTGGATATCCAGCATCGACCAAATAATATTTACCTAAACAAAACAAATTTTTCATTGTTATAACGTTGTCTTATTTTTTGTAGGCTTCAATAATATAATCATATTTTACAAACCTGGGGGAACTACTAGTTCATCTGCTCTAGATAGAGATGAAGCTAGAACATGGCTATCTGCAACAGACCCTTCCCAACCAGCAAGGATGTATTGAAACTTATAATCAAATGAACACACTCCCATAACATTCTATGACAAGTTGCCTTTTCTATCATGATATTTAGGTTGCACGTTGACATCCATAGTGACTGGTATATGGGATCCATCAATTGCTCCCACACAATCCAATAGTCAGAAAAATCATAATCTAATGAACACACGATAATAGGATTACAACTCAATCAAAAAAATTTGATCCACTGGGAGATATACCTTGAAGTATGGATCAAAACGGGTCTTCCCACTGATTTCCCGAGGAGTCTTTGGACTAGGGGGTATAAAATAATCCGAATGGAGTGCTAAAATAGCCTTCAAAACCTTGTGGAAGTATCAGCTTACCGTCTCTCCAGATTGCCCAAAGTTATGGGCAATCTTACGATTCCTCAAATTGTGACCAAGAGTATGGAGGAACATGACTAATTGTTCTTCTAACGCAAGGATTTCTGTATCTCTGATGCTTTCCTTTTGCCTTAAAATATTGGCTAGTTTGAAGAAGGATCATCTACTCATGCATATTTGGTCAAAGCAATCTGTCTCATTGGAGTTGATAATACGCTTATAAAAAGGAATTACATCTCTTTTCCGCTTACGCATATTTCGACTACCTTCTTTTACAGACACTGCTATGGTTGCGACAAGGGTGGCAAGAAGAACTACAACAATAGGCAAGAGTCTTCTCATCCTCATAAATTGTCCTCCAAGTTCAATATCATTAGTGAGATCCATCAATTACCTAAACATACCAACAAAACAATCACCAAACAACATAAGAAAACACCCAACTATAATGCATGTCATTGTGAACGTATACAAGCTTGAAAGAGACCGTGATGGTCAAATGCATGTGTTCAAAGCAATATTGAAGATAAAAGGACAATGAAGAACATGCAAGGGAATGAAAATTCAATAACCAATGAGTTACTATGACAATATTCTCTACCATAGTTCTAAAATGTAATTATTTTGCATAAATATTTTAAGGAGATGTTAATTCAATTTGTAAAGGTCAACTAAAAAGGGATCAAGATGAGTGCTAAATCAATTAAAATTGGTGCAAAGGGAACATTGAATCAATGAAATGATCTAGAGGTGATGTTCTTTTACACTTGACTTAAGCACACAATTTGAATGCTTTGGTGTAGGAAATGATTAGAATGATTGATGGGAAATTAATTGTTTTGGGCTTCTTATATACAATATGAACTTTCAAACATGAGAACCATGTTTATTTTGAAACTAAACTGAGTCATTTATACACTTGTAAATTTGACTTCAACACGAGAATGAATGAATGAATTTAAAGTTGAAATTTATTTGAAAGGAGTTAATAAAATATGTAGAACTTATGTTCATAAAAAGACGAGGATGACAATTTTTTGTCAAGAAATTTTTTTTACCAGTTCCACAAAGTTCAAGTTTGTAATTAATCCTCCATGTACCATTTACAACTTCTTAAGTCAGAAGGTACCCAACTATGTTGGTCATGTTGGTTAGAGAGTTCTAGATACGTAAAGCAAGCTCAGCAGAACTGCCAGTGGTTTCAAACTGAGAGCAAACAAATTATAACTAGGGTTGAAAAACAATGGGCTAGTTAACACGGATGGGTAGTTCCCTATTTTTCTTCAAGTTTTGCCAGGCCTAGGGGTTTTTTTTTGAGCCCTTCTCTTAAGAGGATTAAAGACAAATGATGATAGAATGAACTTTAAGACAAACTATATAGTCAATGCAAAATAAAACTCCTATTTGATTGTTAGTAAGTGCCTAATGCTGGTTTATCTTCCGACAGATTTTGCTCTTCAATAAATAGATAAAATAATGCAAACATGGATGCTATAGTAACAACAATGCATATATCATTGTGGAGGATATATGTGAAGTACACAAGCATTTTGTGGCATGACGATAATGAAACTATGCAATGTGATGGACCAAATACTTCTACTGTTACTATTAAAACTATCTTCTGCTATTTTCTGTCAATGTGGGGGAATGATAGTAGGTTGTACAAAATGGAGATGGACGCCTTTATCTTATCAGCATTAGAGTTTGATTTTCACTACCAAGAAACATTACTAGATCAAACCATGAGATGGTAACTTAAATTCAGCAACAAGAACTATACTCCACAATCCTACAAAAGGTAGACCGTGTACATACAAATTGTAAGTAGATGATATTATATAGCAACTAGATGAACATGTCTTACTAATCTATTAATTAACTTATACACTTCCATACAACTTTGATAGGATGCCCTAGAAAAAGCCTGAGTCGTTTTACAATCTTCTACTTGGCAAACAAATGGAAGACAATATTCAATTAGCAAGTGTGATCTAGGAGATCAGTAAGACCATCAGAAACATACAAAAATGTTCACATGTACATTCAAAATGGTTTCAAACTACACATTTTTAATTCCTTAATGGGTTACATCAAAAATGAAACTTAGGTTATATCAACTAGACATATTCATATAATATCAAGTTCAAATTTAAATGATCAACAAAAATGAACACTCACATAAAATGATATAAAAAAGAAGATAAATAAAAAGTACCCAAAATAAGGGTTTAGGGTAAATAATCCTACATGAAAAGTGGATTTTGCTTTTCTTTTATTAGGCAAATGAGGTAGACAAATGGCATTTGTAAATGCAAGGAAATGATTTTTGTTAATTGCCTTACAACCTAATATAAAGCAAAAGGGATGGAAGTGAGAAGGAAAGCATATGCAAAAGGCAACGGTGAAGCCTCTCTCTTCTTTGGGCATTATAGAGTGTAGCCTATCATTCTTTTATATGCATATTTTCACTCCCAAATCAGAGCGGAAAGGAAATAGCCATGTTTTTTAATGGCTATTGCCTTTTTGGAAAGGATATGTATCTTCCAAAATCGCTGATCAGAAGAATGTACCAATACAATGCAGTACCAAATACATAAATTTTTTTTAATGGGGAGACTAGTGGGTTGATGATCTCCTATCTATGCTCACTGTAAATCCACTATGGGGTTGGGGCTACCATTCTAAAATACTACATTGCTCAAACATTATGGCTTGCTGTTGTGTGTATCCATATCCATACAGAAAGGAACATTCCCTTAATCTGGTTTTTATTTTAATTGGCATCTTTTGAAAAGCCATACACATTATTTTTTATTGTATGGCTGGTAAAGGAAAGCTTACATTGTATCATCTGCATATCCTGATTATGGAATGCCCCCATTTTATATATCATCTCATATATAAAATGGGGGCATTCCATAATCAGGATAAGGAATTTGGCACACAATAGTTGTTACCATTATTTTGTTATATATTACACAGAGCTCAATTGTATTACAACAACAAAGAATTATAATACAAAGTACAGAGCTAATGTTGTTCAGGAATAGATACTTGTAATGCCCCCATCCCTTTTCACATTACTCCAATTATGTGAAGTCGAGACAATTGCAATAATCATACAAGAAGAAGTGACCTGTTATGTATAGATGATAGAGACTAAAATATATATATTGCAAGTGACAAGACTTACATACATTGGTGTATTGTCCATCACTTGCAATGATTGGTATCAGAGCGGAAAGGCAATAGCCATGTTTTTTAATGGCTTTTTCCTTTTCGGAAAGGATATGTATCTTCCAAAATTGCTGATCAGAAGAATGTCCCAATACTATGCAGTACCAAATACATAATTTTTTTTTAATGGGGAGACTGGTGGGTTGATGATCTCCTATCTATGCTCACTGTAAATCCACTATGGGGTTGGGGCTACCATTTTAAAATACTACATTGCTCAAACATTATGGCTTGCTGTTGTGTGTATCCATATCCATACAGAAAGAAACATTCCCTTAATCTGGTTTTTATTTTCATTGGCATCTTTTGAAAAGCCATACACATTATTTTTTATTGTATGGCTGGTAAAGGAAAGCTTACATTGTATCATCTACATATCCTGATTATGGAATGCCCCCATTTTATATATCATCTCGTTATATAAAATGGGGGCATTCCATAATCAGGATAAGGAATTTGGCACACAATAGTTGCTACCGTTCTTTTGTTATATATTACACAAAGCTCAATTGTATTACAACAACAAAGAATTATAATACAAAGTACAGAGCTAATGCTATTCAAGAGTAGATACTTGTAATGTCCCCATCCCTTTTCACATTACTTCAATTATGTGAAGTCGAGACAATTGCAATAATCATACAAGAAGAAGTGACCTGTTATGTATAGATGGTAGAGACTAAAATATATATATTGCAGGTGACAAGACTTACATACATTGGTGTATCGTCCATCACTTGCAATGATTGGTATAGAGATATCAATTATAAGCATTAAGAAATTATAATATCGATATTGCAAGTTGATATATGGAGACGATGACCCCATTACAAGAAATTATATACTATTCATTATAAGAGTACTGGGTTGAATATGGAGTCAAGAAATTATATACGGTTCATTATAATAGCTCTTCTCTGCACACCCAAAAGTAAAATTATGATTGAAGTCAAAAAAAAATGAGCATAACCCAATTCAAATCACAACATCCCCCAAATATAACAAGAAATCTGAGAGATACGACACCATTCAACTGTCACCTGGATCAAACAAAAATAAGTGCACCAAAGCAAACTGTCTGTTTTAGCTATGGTTTTAACTGCAATTAGTGAAATGTGTTGCGCCTAACATGAGATGAGAGGTTAGCGATATGGGTTTTGAAGCCAAAACCTCCTCCAAATGACCGGATAAAGAGTATCCCTCCTTTAAAATGCTTCCCAACATGCTTCCCAACATTTCACTAATTGCAGTTAAAACCATCAATTTTTAAAATGCTTCCCAACATTTCTAAGATAGGCAAAAATAAAAATGTCTAACGAATAGTGAATTAGGGATAGCGTGTTGTTTCTAACTGTCATGGTTAAATGTTAGGAAACAAAAATGGGAAATCATCCTCCTTACGATCTCAACCCTTCTATTCAAAACCCTGTAGTAATCCAAATGACCTCAGACGTAAACAGTTCATTTTTAATATCAAACATTTTTTACTATCAAACATTTCGTGTTGAACACCTTCAAACCCTAAATAGAGAAAAGAGGAAATATTGTGGGAGAAAGTGTCCCGACTTACCTCCCACGCAGAGAGCGGTCAAGTTGCGGAGAGTGGTCGAGTTGCAGACGGGAGTGGTGAAAATGAGTTGCAGAGAGCGGTCGCAAAGTGTTGTGAAAACCAAGCGGGAGCTCCAAACTATCCCAAGACACGGTGAAAATGAATGTTCAAAAGGCGGATGTCAAAAATATATCTTTGCACGTGGACCCGATAGTTTTAAAAAATTGGCATACGAAAATCAGCATACGAGCCTCTAATTCCAATTCCACCTTTTCAAGTGGAAGATGGAATGCTCATTTTTTGGGCGAAATTGGAATTTCGTAATTCCAATTCTTGTTTCTTAAGATGGCCACAAACATAGAATATGATATGCCGAAAATGATATTCCAGAATATGGGCCCATATTCCATGTACCAAATGGGCCCTAAAATATCAGTAATGTACTAATCAAAACCAAAACATCCACTCTGACCTTTCCTTCTTCAAAAAATTGACCAGACCAAAGTATTTGAACAAAATGAAATCCTTCAAACTTCATAAAATCAAGAAAGTTCTACCCTCCTGCCTACAACTCATATAAGAGTTGCCCTTTGTTGCCTATTTTGTATTGAAGTCATTCAATCCAAACAAGAGAACACAATTCTAGAAAATTAAAATGAAAGTAAAGAAAAAGAGGAAAAACCAAATGCAAATTTTGAATGCAATCAGGCGAGAAGGGTGTCCCCTTTTTTGCAAGGACATCTTGCCTAGTGCTGCACTACTCCTCTCTCTCTCTCTCCACGCCTACTTTATGAGCCTCACCAAATTATTTTGACTTTATATTTATTGATAAATTATTTTTACTTTATATTGTCTTCAAATTCTTAATAGTTTTGAGACATTTCTATGATGTCATCATGTTTACATCATCAAGCACTTTATGTTTTTAAATATAAGTTAATTTTAAAAAAATTAAAATTTAATTTACTAATTAGTAATAATAGATTGTCAACACTAATAACTTTGAAATTACAACTAGTTGTAATATAATACTATAATACTAACATTGAAATTATAACTAATTGTAATATAATACTATAATAAAAACATTTTAATATCTTAATACATATAAAACTATTAGAAAGAATTCAAATTATTATATACTTTATCATAGAAGATAGAGGTCTAGGTGCCTCTTAATTTAAAAATTGATAAAAACCAATAGAACAAATTTGTATGTTAGAGAGAGAATGATAAAGTAAAGATAACCAACATTATTTGACTGTTTCTTGATACTAAATTTTATCATATATAATGAAAACTTTTCAAAAATAATAAAAAAGCGCCCAGAATTCATAGTTGGGTAGTGCTGTTTGAAAATTTTGCATGGCCATCATTGTAACTAGGAAAAGAGTGAAATTCATTATTCATGCTTGAAAATTTTGCATGGCCATCATTGTAACTAGGAAAAGAGTGAAATTCATTATTCATGCTTGAAAATTGGCCGTATGCAATATATATTTTATTAAATTATGATATTTAAACAGGATGTAATTGTACGTTATTGAAACTTTTGTCCAGAATAATATTTTATAAGACTAAAGTAAATTATTATTATTAAATAGTTGACTGGCCCTCTTGGAAAGTATGATATTTAAATATAGTGGCATTGCACGGAAAGAATTTGGATCGTAAAATTTGGGCAAGCTTGGTAACAGCTAATGCGATTTGTAGTCAATGTATATATTATTTTCAAGTCTACAGTATTTTCTGAGTAGTAAAAGTATTACTTACGCTTGTTATCTGTCTCTGTCTTTTCAGAAGTATTTTTTGATGCGAATATGGAGATCTTTTAAGGGTCCATCCAATTGTCAAGCTAACCATCTTGAGAAGATACATTGTCGTAAGGAATAAAACACCCCATAGAATAAATTGCTTATAAAATAAAATAATTTATTTACTTATATAAGTTGGTATTATGGTGATGATGATTATACAAGATTAATTAATATATAGGATACAAGATTACTATAGACTGAATAATCTGTTATGATTATGGAAGTGTGCTCATGAATACTATATCAATATATATTGGACCATTATAATGGGTGGATCACTTTGACTAGATTTATTTGAGAGTGTGAACAAGTCATAATATAGTAATAGAGTTATTAATATCTATAAATTTTAATTGAGATTATTTCAACTATGGTGATTTGATCTAATCATTACAGAAGGATATCAATCGAATTCTCAATATTAGAATCTTATTTGAAAACTATTATGGTCAAGAAATCAAGGCAATATTGTTACTATGTTGATTCAAAATAAAGATAAATAAATAATTAACAAAATTAGAATTAAAGGGATGCAAGACAAGATAAATTGTAAACACAAACACAAATTTATGTGCTTCACCAATTTGGCTATATCAACAGGAAACAAGTACAGAAAAAGGTTTTTATTAGTAACTCTATTTTGGTTTTTACATATAACAACTTATGTGTTTCAACAATACAACGAATAATAAATGATTGCATTATCCACTCTTTTTAAAATATCTAAAGAAGTCAAAGGGACAAATGATAAAGGGAAAACAATAACAAGTTAAAGATGTTGCAACATTGAGTAGAATGAGTTGGTTGGATAATTGATGAGTTGGTATAGTTGTCATTGATGTCAACTTGTCATTATTGTCATTAGTGACAACTTTCTATGAAACCAATATTGAGTATATTTCTCTACATATTTTGTACATGTTATAAATTGGTTGCTGAATTTTTGGTATGTTATTTGAAAGATCCCAAACTGGCCTTAAGGAAAATAACTGTCTTGTTTGAAGAACTTATCTTGGACCAGTGTTTAAACTCTTGCCCAGATAAGTGCCAAATTTTGATATATTTCCTTTTTGTTGTTTTTTCCTCTAATATTAACTTTTTTTTTGGGTTTTTGGAATAACAAATATTTGCATAAAAATAGTAAACAAAATCCAACTAGAAACAAGAGCAAAATACTAAGAAATTATCACTACTTCAAATCTAAAACAGTACATACCGAACCGACAACATAATCTGTGATTTTTATTTAAAAATGTGTCTAATGCAATGGTGTGATGCTACCTACAATAGGTATTGACACTAGCTATAGAACAATACTTGGCGTGAGTCAATGATATAAGGAAATGACTGCTAAGAATTCTCCATCTCCACACTGCAAACAATGGCGTCTAATGCAAGAGGAAATGCCTCTAATAACCTCCATGTGAGTTGCCTAGAAGAATATGCAAAAGCTGAAACTTCACTTCCTAGCTAAATGTGTATTCAATGAAGAAGACATTTCCTTTTCTATGATAATTTGTGTGCACAATGAACAAATACAATCCCAATCCTTGCCGAGGGCTACATCCCAGCAATTCTAGACCTGGGGTTTGCGTCCCAGACCTCCAAATCGCTCCACCAGAGCAATTGCCAATTTTACAAATGAAATTTCCAAAGATAATCAACAATTAGGTCTTCATCTCCTTATAACTCCTCCCAAGTGAAAATTGAACCCTAAATGAGAATTACACTTTGCACTTTATAATAAAATAATACTTTCCAAATAAAAGCGTCCAAGCTATAGGAAAAAAATTACTTTATTAAAATGTCATAAGTCAAGGCACCAAAAAGTCTCTAGATAGTGAAAATAGTTTATAATAATTTGAGACCTTTCCAACGAGCTATAACACAAGGGCACACCTGACCAAATGAAGCCATATTCCCCTTATTACTCTGAAATGACTATATAAATAGCCTTATTATAAATTATTTAATTGCTAACTTAGGAAATACTTGAGTATATTAAAATATTCCCCATTTTGCCTTTGATAATCCAAATCAGCCAAATAAACATGAAACTGACAATGTCACCTGTCTATGACTGATACTGGACGAGATGGGTCAACTGACAGTCCCTTCCCTATAATCTAGGGATGCTTCTAGAAACTAGGGAACACATGCTGTCATTCTGAAACTTAAACCATGGAGTGGTCATGTGGATCCTCACATCTGGAAACTACCAAATCCTCCTAAAATGTAGGGATACCCCCTTAAATCAAGGAACTACACCCAACTAGCTCCCAGAATGCCTATAAATCCAAGCCTAGTTACTGAATATCCTATGTGAGTCTCTAACCACAATTTCTAGCCTACAAGACCCCATGATAGGCTAACTCACATAACTCTGCTAGTCAGACTAAAGAGGGGACATGGCAGTCCTCCCCTCTCCGAGATGCTTTCCCACAAGCAACTGCAATGATGGGTGCTACAAAATGGAATCACCCTCCCAAGTGGCATCCTCTATGGGTAGACCTCTCCAGCATACCAAATACTCCCAAATCACCCTACTTCTTATCCGTCATTCCCTCACCTCAAGAATCTCCTTAGGAACCAAAGTCAACTTACCTTCCTCATCCAAGGGAGGTAAAATGGGTGATGCTATAACTGCTGCCCCAGTTCCACGTTATGAATCTGACTATCATGTGGCAACTTGATCTCATAGGAAACCTCTCCAACACACCTGAGAACCCTATATGGACCATAAAAATGAGGCGTGTGCTTCTCAGCTCCACCCCTTTTAAGGGTGCTCTATCGGTAAGGTTGCAGCCGTAGGAAAACCATATCACCCACATCAAATATCTTCTCAGTCCTATGTCGATTAATGTAGGTCCCTTCTATTTATTATGTGCCTACTACAAATTCTCCCTGAGAGATCTCATGATATCATGGTTCTCCTATAACCATTCTTGTGCCAAAGGAACCCTGCTATCACTTATAGCCAAATCAATAAAAGATAATACATTGTAACCATAGAGGGCTCTAAAAGGAGTCATAGCAATACACATATGGTGTGTAGTCTTATAACAATACTCACCCAAATTTAACCAATGTACCCATGCCTTCTATTGTCCTAACACATAATTGCACAAATACCCCTCAACCCACTTATTAACAATCTCAGTTTGCCCATCTGTTTATGGATGGTAGCTGGTACCAGGTGTCAATTTCATGCCTATGAGCCTAAAAATTTCTTGCTAGAAAGAACTCATAAACCTACTATCCATGTCACTCACTATGGTCTTGGGGAGACCATAGAGCCTAAACACCTCTCTGAAAAATAGCTTAGCCACTCAAGACGCTGTGAAATCACCTGCAATAGGAAAGAAGTGGGCATACTTAGTTAACATATCCACTATGGCATAGTTACAATCTTTCCCCTCAACTTGAGGAAGACCTATAATAAAATCCATAGAGATCCCTATCCACTTATCTTCTGGTATAGGTAAGGGCTGCAACAAACCAACAAGGAAAGTATGCTTAGACTTATTCTGGTAGCACATCATACACTCATGGACATGACGTAGAATGTCATCCTTGAGACCCTTCCAAGAGAATCTCTCCCAAACCACCCTGTAAGTCTTACCATACCTTGTGTGTCCTACTATAGGAGTGTCATGGTAAGCATGCAAAATCTGTTCCTTTAACTAAGAACCAGGAACAAGGTATACCCTACCTTTCTAATAGATGACATCATCCACCACACTATACCTATCATCCAATACCAATCTATCCATGACCTCACAAGCATACTGATCTTTGGAATACTCAACTAAAAGTTGAGCCTTCCAATTTGTTGAAATATCACTTAATGAGCATAGGGCAGCAAGTGATGGTATCCTAGAAAGTGCATCAGCAATAGTACTATTCTTTCCCTTAATGAAATCGATGTCAAAATCATAGGCTTGAATCTTGCGTACCCATTTTTGTTGACAATCATTGAGCTCTGTCTGATCAAGGAAATATTTCAGGTTGTTGTGGTCCGTTCTTACCATGAATTTTTTGCCAACAAGATACTACCTGAACTTGGCTAATGCATGCATAATAGCCAACATTTCCTTATCATATGTAGAATACAACCTCTCATTATCATGCAACTTTCTACTCTCATAAGCAATGGGATGTCAGTTCTGCATCAAAATCACCCCTATTCCCACACCTCAAGCATCACACTCAAGTACAAATGGCTACGAGAAGTCAGGAAATGTTGAAACTGGACAAGTGCTCATAACCTCCTTGAGTCTGTCAAAGACCCCCTGTTCTTTTTATGTCCATCTGAAAGCTCCTCTCTTTGTGAGGTCCATCAGGGGTGCTACCAAATGAGAGAAAACCCTCACAAATCTCCTGTAATATGCACATAGACTGAGGACCACATGTAACTCAGTAATGTTTCGAGGGCAAGACCAATCACAAATCACCTGAATTTTATCCTCATGCACCTTTACCCCATCAACATTGATCACATGACCTAGATATAAGATCTCTCTAAGTCCAAACTCACATTTGGACAACTTAGCAAATAGAGATTGACTCTCCATGATGCTAATTACCTCCTCAACATGTCTATTATCTCCTCAATGAACACTAGAATTGACCTCCTCAACTGCTTATTGAAGATATGGTTCATATAGGACTGGAAAGTGGCCGACACATTGGTAAGGCCAAAAGGCATCACCAAGAACTCATAATGTCCATAGTAGCAGCGAAAAGAAGTCTTGTGTACATCCTCTACTCGTACACAAATATGATGATAGCCTAAATGAAGATCAATCTTAGAGAAGTAGATAGCTCCATGAAGCTCATCCAACAACTCATCAATGCATGGAATAGGGTATATGCTCTCGATTGTCTTCTTGTTCAATGCCTTGCAATCTATACACATCCACAAGGTCCTGTCCTTCTTAACAAGTACTACCAAAGAAGCAAAGGGACTAGAGTTAGGGCAAATGAAGCCCATGTCCAACTCATAAATAGTCTTCTCAATCTCATCCTTATATGCTCTAGGATGATGATACAGAGTGGTAATCACTGGCTTAGCTCCATTGTCCATCTCTATCCCATACTCAAACCCTCTATCCAGAGGTATGCCAGGAGGTATGTCACCGAAAAATCTGCCATGCTGATCCATCACCGACTGAATATCAACATGAAATGCCCTTCCATCTTGAGGAGTAGGTGTTTTGGACTTCACAAAATAATGTGTAGCCTAAATTACATCATCATTTCTAATAATAGACTCCATCCTGTGAGAAGACACCTCTTTAGGCCCACCATTTGAAGCTACCCTCAAGATTACCTTCTTCCCACCAGACATGAACTCTAATTGCATGTGGCGGTGATCAATAATGTATCTCCCAATACCCTGTAATCATTGCATGCCCAAAATCACATCATAATCCTCTAAGGGTAGAATATAAAAGTCATCTATCAAGGTAAAATCCCCCATCTAGATGCTAAACTGTGGAATCCTCATGGTACAGCCCAAAACTACACCATCTGCAACCTTCACTCCAAAACCATCAAACACCTCATACTGTAACCCATGCCTCTCAACCAGATTTTGATCAATAAAGTTGTGCGTAGTCCTTGTATCTACCAAGCTCATAACTCACTGGCCCTATAATGTACCTTTCAACCAAAAGGCATGGAACCTATGGTAACTGGACAGGGTGGCCATGGTCACTTTGGCTACCACCAAGGACTCAGGAATATCTATCTCCAACTATGGTTGCTCTTGATTAGTCTCCTTAGGGCTCTCCTTAGTGTTAGTGTATTGTATCTCTTCATCTCCAAACTTAGATGTTACCTCAATCAAATGAACCTTTCCCTTACCCATACAATGGTGTGCGAGCTCCCAAGGTTCTTTGTAGGAGACGCATAGTTTCTTCCTCCAATCATTCTGTGTCTCTTGGTCCATCCTAGGAGGTCTAGCTGAATGTCCATCTCTAAACTGTGAGGTGTTGGCCTTCTAAGGAGGTTGTGAGTCCCTAAATGAATTATTGTCTGACTAATAAGTAGGAGTGGTGTTGAGTCTCAATGTCACATCAATGGGATCCTTAAGAGTGGCTAGTTGGAAAGCACAAACCAATCACTCAAGCCTGTCATGTAATCCCTCAATAAATAACATCACACTATGCCTCTGGGGCATATCAAGTACCATAACTATAATACCCTGGAACTCATTAACATATGCCTCTACATGTCCAGTCTATCTAAGATGTGCCAACTCTCTATAGTAGAGTTTTGTGTCCTTACAGTCAAACTAGGTAATGAGTCACTCAGTGAACTCTGCATAGGAATGAATCAAGGTGTGATCCTGAGTGACCAATCCATGGTGCCACCAATCATAGACAACCATGTCTAAATGCAAGACAACAAACTGAATAGCCTCACGCTTAGGCATGAGCCTCAAGGATAAATATGTGTCCAGCTTGTGCACCCAAGCACACACATTCGTACTACTAGTACCATCATATATAGCCAATGTAATCTTCCCAATATCTCTACTCAGGTCATAATTATGTTGTTGCGGTCTATTGCCTCGGTCTCCTCTAAACCTGAAAGTATCTCTATGTTGTACACAATAATGGAGAAAAGGAAAGACATCCCTAACCTCTAGGGGTAGGGCTCTCCACTCAATTGTAGCCACCATGACTGAATCTTGAAATTCCACCTCTGGTGGCTCTACTTGTGATGACTATCCACCTAGTGCAAACTGAGGAAGTAATAGTCTATCCATGTCTTGTACAGGTGGCCGCTCACACCTAGGGGAATGAAGGGAGCTCCTGGATGATGTGTGTGATCTCTAACTACATTTAATCCCAGCAACAGACACTGATCTACTCTACCTGCCTCTATGTCTATCTAACTCCAACCGATCCAAGGTATCATGTATCATGTCTAGGGTCTGAGCGATCCTAGGATGAGTGTTGATGAGAGTTCTCATCATTTCTCTCTCTTCATCATCCTGATTCCTCCTGGAATTCACCTGTCCTTCTACCATAACTGGTTCCTCTGCTTTACCAAACTCAATCTCGTCCTGAGCCCTCCTATGTGTATAATATCTATGTGCTCTAGCTCTTCACGTATGCATAGAGAAATCAAAATACTTAACCCCATAGGATGGAAGGCATCATAGCTCTAATACCATTGAAAGATCCCAAAATAGCCTTAAGGCAAACAACTATCTTGTTTGAAGAACTTATCTTGGACCAACGTTTAAACTCTTTCCCGAATAAGTGCTAAATTCTGATATATTTCATTTTTGTTATTTTTTCCTCTAGTATTTACTTTTCTTTTTCATTTTTGGAATACCAAATATTTGCATAAAAATAGTAAACAAAATATAGCTAGAAACAAGGGCAAAATACTAAGAAATTATCAGTACTTTAAAACTGAAATAGTAAATATTGAACTGGCAACATAATCTAAGATTTTTATTTAAAAATGTGTCCAATGCAATGGTGTGATGCTGCCTAGAGTAGGTATTGACGCTAGCTATAGAAGAATGCTTGGCATGATTCAATGATATAAGGAAATTGCTACTAAGAATCCTCCAGCTCCACACTGCAAACAATGGTTGTCTAATGCAAGAGGGAAATGCCTCCAATAACCTCCACGTGAGCTGCCTAGAAGGATACACAGAAGCTGAAACTTCACTTCCTAGCTGAATATGTGTATTGTCTTAAAATGGAAGCACTTCCATGATAAGAGCGTTTAGCCCTCTGAGTAGGTGGTTTTGGGTCATGTTAAGTGCCTTGATTGGGTCTTTGCATGTATTTGGCTTTTCGCCCCACTTTCCACTTCTTTCCTGCACTTGATTTCTTCATTCTAGGTGAAATTAGGGTTAGGATCTTAAGGATTCTATTGAATTTCCCTCTTCCATGGCTCTATTTTCTAGGTAGGATTCAAAAATAGATCCTCCTAGCCTTCATCATAGTAATGATAGGATTTTATGTTTGTCCCTGACATTCTATCCCATTTTGGTATCAGTTTTAGGTTTTTGGGCATCCCCAGGACCTCCTGACTTGGTTCTGAGCCAATCCAGGACCAAGGTCAAATTCAAGGTCGAACCTGACTAGGTTAGGTTTGAGGTCGAACCTAACTAGGTCAAGGTCGAGCTCAGACCTGACTAGGTCAGGTCCAACCTCAAGTTTGACCCCTTTCTCCAAAATTCCAATTTCCAAAATTTTCAGGCTTCGGGCCTTCGGGATATTTAGTTTTCCACCTCTAGGTTAATCATTTCAGGATTTAGGATGGTAAATCCTTTAATTTCATTTAATTTAGGTATATTTTCTAAAGGTTAAGACCTAATTGGGATTTAATTATCCAAGGTGGCCTCTCTAGAGGATTGTGCCCTAGTTCACTATAAAAGGAGGCCTTCCTCTCTCATTTTTCATCATCAAGTTTGGCAATCAAGCATCTAAAGCTCTCAAGTGAATTTAAGCATTCAAGCAAGTTTTCAAGAATTCAAGTGTTCAAGCATTCATCCATCAAGGAGATCCATTGTTAGCTATTGAAGGATTCAATCTCTTTGGAGCCCCCTTTGATGATCCCTCCTTCTCCATTCATTCAAGCCTTCTCATATGCAAAGATCAAGCCAAGATTGGTTTTGAAGATCAAATACCATTGATTGGAAACATCCTACATCCATTGAAGCAATCCTACTTGTAGATTTGACGATTCGAATCCTCTACAAGGACTTCAACATAAGCGAGGTGATTTGTTTCAATTACTTTGTTTATGCACAATACATTTCAATTCAATTTCAAGGTTAATTCCTAAATTGGGGTTTGACCAAGGCAAACCCCCCCCATACAACAAAAACCCCCATTATTTTGCAGATACATATGTGGAATTTTAGATCTAAGAGTGAATTTGGATACCCTTTTCGACAAACTTCTGAGATCTGCGAATAGAATTCGAATCAAACTTCAAATAAAGAATGTAGTATTTGACCTTTTATAAGGGTCAAACCTGAGCTGAGCCATCTTGGAGAAATATTTCTGGGTTTTCTCTATCTCGGCATTTCCAGTCCAGGATAGGATTTAGATTTTTTTGAAAGTACACACAAACATCAGAATTCAACATTTTCTAGATCTGCCCTAATTTGAGGTTAGCATTTGTATTTCAATTCCAAGTATAACATAATATATACATAATTCTCCTCCATAGGGAAATATTGGATTTTCTCTCTTTCTCTCTCTCTCTCTCTCTCTCTCTCTCTCTCTCTCTCTTCCATATTCTTCACAAAATTGATTCAATTGTGTATTAACCTTGTGGTTGATCAAATTGGATCTCTTCTTTGGGGAATTTGGGTTTTGAGAATAGATCTCATATTTCCTCCTTTACATCTAAATAGTGGTGAATCCATTTTACCTCTATTCATTTTAGTGAACCCATCTAGCTTACTCTCTTTTTGTTTTGGTGTTAGATTTCTCTCTATTCTTATTTTGGAATTGGATGCCTTATTGTGCTATAATTTTTATCTTGTTAGTATTAGATTTTTCCTTTGTGTTAGATATTGCATGCTAATTAGATTTCATATTCATGCTTTATGTGTCTTTAGTTTAGTTCATTTGCATTACATTGGTTTATGAGCCTTACTACCACTAGTCCTACTTATAATATTCTGGTTAGAAGAAGTCATAGACTCATGGGTGCCTTTGATCTTGAATCTTCCTCTCCTTTCCTTAGGATCCCGGATGATAACTTGATTCTTCATAATTCCAATCCTCCTATGGAGAAAAACTCTTCTCACTCATCTGATGATGAGGATGACGCTTTAAGAGTTCCTACTAAACAAGTCCAAAAAATTTCCACTGAACTTGATAAAATGGGTAATTGGCTTCTGCAAGAAAACCATAATCAAGATTCCATTCAAGCTATAGAGGCTCTTAAGAAAGTTCTCCATGATAGTGATCAAGGTGTTAACCTCTTGTGTGGTATTACTCATCTTGTGCATTCAAATGTTAAACCTTTAGCTCAAGAAGCTCAAGATTTAGGGTTGATTCCTCCTATCACTAGTGTCGAACCTTCTTCTAATCCTTTACCTAGTATTCCTATCTATACTCCTCCTTTGGTGACTGTGACGGTTCCCTATGTTCGTATGAGTGTTCCTCCTGTGTCCCTTCCTACATCACAACCTTCATATCATAATGTTCCTTTCACTTATTCCAATCCACTTCCAATTGTAGTTCGTAGTGTTCCTCCAGTTGTTTCTTCTATTCCTGCAGCTTCTTACACTTTACCTAGTGTGTCTAATGTTGCTACTCCTCCTATTTCCTCTAATGATTCCACAATCATCAGTTTGGCTCAAACTGTATCATCCTTACAACAAAAACTCACTTCCTTAACCCAAAACAAGTTTAGTATTCCTACATGTGACATGTGAAGTCCCTTGTCTCAGGATATCATTTGTACTCCTTGATGCAGAGCCCTCCACTATCACCCTAAGAAGACTAATTCAACTTGAGGATTCAACAAGAAACTTGGAATCCACTCAAGGAGTTAACCTCACTCAAGGATCAAATGAAGTACTCTGACTTTTTAAGTTACTTCTACACACCATTCTATGAATTCACTTCCTACTTCGTTGCCACAATCTCTTATTGCATCAATTTCCTCCTAGGTCATCTAGTGTACCTAGCACCTCCACCATACCAAAATCTCAACCAAACTTCACACCCTGTTCCTAAATCCTTAAATCACCTTAACATGGTGCATTTGAAATGTTTCAACTCTCCACAAACTTCCATCCTCTCATCTTTCACCATTCTTCTATTATAGCCTTTCTAGGCATGTCTTGTAGCCCTGTCCAGACAGAAATCTGCAATTTTCTCCAAAACTTTCCAAACAACCTAGTGACTTGGTCACCTTTTCAAGTATCCTTTATTGAGTTAGTTAAACCCTGAAAACCTCAGTCCTTCAACCTATGACTGGTGAACCTTTCTATTGCTGTCGCTATATGCACCTAGGCCTAATTAGCCCTCCAATTCCAAAGCAACTACCCTTTGCTCTTATCCTCAACACTCCAAACCTTGAAACAGTCCCAAGGTATCTCCTAAATGGTAGGATTGCATAGTTTTTTTGACCTTTCAAGCTTTCCTAAGTCTTCTTTTATCAAACCCTCCCTTTCAAGGGTTTCTAACTAGGGCTTTGTATAAAAGTCCTTATTCAACACACAAAACCTTTCAAATGGTTTAGACACCTTTAAGCATACTTCCACAAACGTTTCCAATAGTTTTTGATCAACTCCAATCTTCAGATCAACATATTCACCATATGGTGCCTTGTAAATGCACCTTCACTGTTTGTGTTCACCAGTCTTGATCAATGCTCCATTTCTTTGATTTAGTATAAACTCCTGCATAAGATTAATATATTACAAGGACATATTGAACATTGGACTCACCCTACCAATCACGTTTCTCACATTGGTGGGTGAGTCAAGACATTTTATGGAAACCTTATTCCAATCGCTGTCTACAGCCAATACTGGCACAGTCACAAATACCAGTGAGTGTCTTTTCGTTATCACTCAACAAAATGCTGAAGTTAAGGCACAAACATGTAATGAAAATGGAAATAAGTGTATTTACACCACGTTCAATCCAAAGTTATGTTTATATATTCAAACAAATTTGCTGTTATTGGGACTGTACCCACTGGACAGCAAGCTTCATAAATTGCAGAGAATTAACTTTTATTGATCAAAAACTTATTTCAAATGCAAGCCATTACAAAACTCTACTAATCTCCCTTCCATTCCCATGTCCCCTTGCCAAATAGACTCTAGTTTTCTAAAGACCAACCAACTAACACCCCAACTGTTTGATAACAGTCCCTAACTGACTGTTGAACCGAAAAATGAATAAAGATTGTTGTCAAGTTGACAACAAATGTTGTCAACTCAACAAAATATCATCTAATTCCCCTCTCCTAACCTTTAAAAGGTTTATAAACAACCCTTCTAAACTAAACTAACTTATAATTCCTGCCTACTAACTCCAATCGAGCCTTATTTGGCTTATATTGCCAATGTTGGCAATTTTACAAGATATTGCACTTTTAGTGCCTTTGACATCTTTTAGAGGCTTTGATAGCCTTCTTACATCAATTAAGACCTTTATAGATAATTTTCAACAACCACTAACCTAGGATCAACAAAATCTATTCCTAGTGACCCCTAGGTACCTTCTTGACTCACCAATGCCATTAAGGCTTTACATTCAAGATCAAATTACAAAATAATCAAAATGGTATCAAAACCACATTAAATGACCATACTTGGTCTTATTACAAGTCTTGATGACCTTTGAAGGCCATTTGTCTTCACCACCTTTCAAGGACCCATCAGTGACCCTGTTGCTCTTCATGCCTCCTACTTGTGATCTTGGTGCTCCTGCACCACTCCTGTTCCTCAGCAAGGTGAGATGCCTCATCTTGAGACTTATAATGGAAAAGGAGATCTTGTTCATTATGTTAAAACATTCCAAATCCTTTGTAGTGATTATGCTCATGACCATAGGATTTTAGCCAAACTGTTTGCTAGAACTTTCTGTGACAAAGCTTTACAATGGTATTGTTCTTTGCCTTCTTATTCAATTTATTCCTTTCCACAACTTGCTAATGCCTTTATTCAACAATTTCAAAATAATATTGGTCCGCAAGTGTCTTTGACTGATTTAATGCATTGTACAAACAAAGTGTTAAAGAAAAATTGACTGAATTTATTGGTAGATTTAAGCATTTGCATGCTCAGATTTCCTATCCTATTCTTGATATTGATATTCAACATATTTTTATTTCAAATTTGCAAAGGGATATTAAAGATAAGATTCTGCTTACTAAATTTACCTCTTTTCAACAAATTTGTGTAACGCTTCATCATTATCAATTACAAGTGAGTCAATTTGAGAGCAACACTCCAATGGATCCTATTCTAGTTGATAAGAGTGAAACTGCTCCTAATCCAAACAAATTTCAAAAATTCAATAACTATGCCAAGATAAACAAACAAGCGAATGCAATAGATGATCAGGTTGTTGTTGCATCTCATAATGCCACTTCTGCATCCACTAATTTTTGATTAAATCATACGTTTACTCCTCTTTCTAAAACTTTACATGCTATTATGAATAGGTTGTTAGTTGCTAATATGATTACTTTGCCTCCTATTCGACCTCTTTTACCTACTACGATTGCATCTAAATCTTTTGATCAAAATGCTTTTTGTCAATATCATCATCATAATGGCCATGATACTGAGAGATGTTATTCTTTAAAACATAAGGTTCAAGATCTAATTGATTCTAAGGCTTTATCTGTTGATAATCTGGATAGTAGTGGGAATCAATCTGTCTCTCCTCCTAATCAGAACCTTCAAATCTATACGAACCCTTTGCCTACACATGATACTAATACTATTGCTCAACCATCTGCTATGGAAATTCTGTATGACTCAAAGATGGATGATCTCAATCATGTTGTTAATCAAGTGGAGCATGTTGATCAGTCTATATCTCCACCTCACCCTCAACCTCAACTTCAAACTCAGATTCAACCTCAAGTTCAATCTCAACCTCGACCAAAACCTAAACCTAAAATGAAAACTCAACCAAAACCTCGACAACAATCTAAGCATAAAAGACCTCAGGACCTTTTGATTACCTTTGATGACTCTAAGATTATTAAAGCTCCTGATGGTCCCCTTTATATTGCTACTAGGATTGCTCAGATACCTACTCATGGTTGTCTTATTGATCCTACCTCCTTAGTCAATGTTATCACTGAAGAAAATCTTTTTATGAAAAGCTTACAACATGACTTATATGATACATCAGATGTGTGGATTCAAACTTGCAATGGTTTTCTTTATCCATCATTTGGTTCTATTACTATACTGGTTGAACTTTGTGGAAAGATTGTGAACACTACCTTTGTTGTTGTTCCTACTTCTGATCAATTTAAAGTTAAGCTAGGTTTTCCTTGGTTGACTACCATGCATGTTGTTGCTTCACCTATCCATAAGTGTCTTAAGTTCATTCATGATGAAGAAGTAAAGTCAATTAATCATAGTTTATATCAACCTTCCAGGCCTAGAGATTGCGCTGCTCTGGATTTCTTTTGGCCTTCATTACCTAATTCATTTCCTCCTCGACCTGATAATATTTTTCGATCATATCAAGCTTATAAACATCACAAAATTCTTGAATTAATTTCACCTCCTAAGGATCTTAATTGTGGTCTTTTACCTACACCTTCGATATCTCCTTTAACCTCTAGTTCTGTTAATCAAGTTCCTTCTACTGAACCTACCAAAGATCCTGTGATTATTTCTCCAATGGTTAATAATCCTATTGATCTTCCTAAAGAACCTGTGAAGGATCCTATGATTGTTCCTCCTAGTTCTCAACCTATTTCAAATAAATCAAAACGTAACAAATCTACCAATGAACGTCGTAAAAAGCATCATGCTCATGCTAAAGCTAAAAGATCTCTACCTTCTTCGGATAAACCTATGCATAATATGTTAGAATATGTTGTTACTAATAATGATGTTCACATGCATGATTATGATGATTCTATTCATATCTTAGATCCTATTTTGATTAATTTGGATGAGGAAGATACTCTTGATGATACTGATGATGTTAATGATGAATATGAAACTATTGACATTGACATTGATTTACCTAATATGCTTTCCTCACATTTAACTCTTACACCTAGTGTCGAACATAGTGATTCTCAAGAGGATCCTTGTTTGGAACTGGCTATCATTCCTACTATGTTGGATATAGTCCCTCTTGCAAGTTACCCACCTTCCCTAAATGATATACAATGAGATGGTGAAAGTAGGTGGCACGCTTGATTGGCTTGTCCCTCGTGGTAGCTTTTTTGTGTGTTTGCCTGCTATACTATGCTTCTCCCATAATGTGTTTGCTAAATGTTGTTAGATTCTTTTATAAGATCCTTGTTACTCAGTTGGTGCAAGGTGATGAAACAATCGAAACTGTTGTTCCCATTCTTCTATATGTATCTCTATTCTTCTATTTGTTGTTCAATGTTATGTTGTAAATGTGCTATTGTTTGTAAATGTTTCCTTGTGTAATATTCTTGGATTTGAGATATGGTAGCACTAATTCTTTTTGGTCTCCATATCATGGTCTGAAAAGATACTCCTTCGTACATCTTATGTGATCTTTCCTCCTTTGTGATTATAGTTTTACTTTCTTTGGGGAATGATGTCAATTCATTTGCAATAATATCATATATATTATCTTATGATCATACTGACCCCATAGTAGGTGGATCCCTTCTATGTTCTCTATATGTTTTTGTGATATTTCCCTTGATTTGTCTTCGTCTAGGGGCAACTCGATGCGAAAACATAATCAGTGGAGTTGTTTATGTTTCTGTTAAAGCCATTGCTCCTGTTAAAGTGTCAGCATTGACTTTAACATGGGGGCATATGCTCTGCTCACTTGTTGCACACACGCACTTTTCAATACGCATATATTTTTCAAGATACTTGTTTTCTCTTTTTTGGATTAGTAACTAATCCTTAAAGCATGGATTTATATTTTAGGATCTCTTGATCCCTCCAGTTTCAAATACACATATATTGTGATCCCTTAAGGTCAAAAGTGTCCTTAATTGGATCTCTTTTATTTTTATTTTTGGTTTTATTCTTATGGAATAGAATATTCCTAAGGATAAATCCCTGATGGATTGACTAGAGAGTAGCCACATTCACTAGGTAGTTCAATTCCATCTTTCTGGTTGCACCAATTTCCTGTGTCGTTCACAATGGGACATAAGTTCTCATTGGGTGAGGTAATCACACCTTTTTTCTCTCTCTAGAGATGTTTCTCTTATTGTAATCTAGGAGTTGATGAAGACTTGAGTCCCTAGGGGCTTAAGGTTTCTCTTTGTCCCTTGGATTACGATAAGATTATCTTTTTATTCTGATCTCCTTTACCAAGAGTTTGCATTGAGTCCATACTCTTGCTAAAGTGGGGGCTTAATGTATCGTCTTAAAATGGAAGCACTTCCATGATAAGAGCGTTTAGCCCTCCGAGTAGGTGGTTTTGGGTCATGTTAAGTGCCTTGATTAGGTCTTTGCATGTATTTGGTTTTTCTCCTCGCTTTCCACTTCTTTCCTGCACTTGATTTCTTCATTCTAGGTGAAATTAGGGTTAGGATCTTAAGGATTCTACTAAATTTCCCTCTTCCATGGCTCTATTTTCTAGGTAGGATTCAGAAATAGATCCTCCTAGCCTTCATCATAGTAATCATAGGATTTTATGTTTGTCCCTGACATTCTATCCTATTTTGGTATCAGTTTTAGGTTTCTAGGCATCCTTGGGACCTCCTGACTTGGTTCTGAGCCAATCCAGAACTAGGGTCAGATTCGAGGTCAAACCTAACTAGGTTAGGGTTGAGCTTAGACCTGACTAGGTCAGGTCTAACCTCAATTTTGACCCCTTTCTCCAAAATTCCAATTTCTAGAATTTTCGGCCTTCGGGATATTTAGTTTCCCACCTCCAAGTTAATCATTTTGGGTTTCAGGATGGTAAATCCTTTAATTGCATTTAATTTAGGTATATTTTCTAAAGGTTAGAACCTAATTGAGATTTAATTCTCCAAGGTGGCCCCTCTAGAGGATTGTGCCCTTGTTCACTATCAAAGGAGGCCTTCCTCTCTCATTTTTCATCATCAAGTTTGGCAATCAAGCATCTAAAGCTCTCAAGTGAATTCAAGCATTCAAGCAAGTTTTCAAGCATTCAAGTGTTCAAGCAGTCATCCATCAAGGAGATCCATTGTTAGCTATTGAAAGATTCAATCTCTTTGGAGCCCCCTTTGATGATCCCTCCTTCATTCATTCAAGCCTTCTCATATGCAAAGATCAAGTCAAGATTGGTGTTGAAGATCAAATACCATTGATTGGAAACATCCTACATCCATTGAAGCACTCCTACTTGTGGATTTGAGGATTTGAATCCTCTACAAGGACTTCAACATAAGCGAGGTGATTTGTTTCAATTACTTTGTTTATGCACAATACATTTCAATTCAATTTCAAGTTTAATTCCTAAATTGGGGTTTGACCAAGGCAAACCCCCCATACAACAAAACCCCCCATTTTCTTGCAGATACAGGTGTGGAATTTTGGATCAAAGAGAGAATTTGGATACCCTTTTCGGAAAACTTCCGAGATCTACAAACATAATTCGAATCGGACTTCAAATAAAGAATGTAGTATTTGACCTTTTATAGGGGTCAAACCTGAGCTGAGCCATGTTGGAGAAAGATTTCTGGGTTTTCTCTGTCTCGGCATTTCCAGTCTAAGATAGGTTTTTGATTTTCTTGAAAGTACACATAGACATCAGAATTCAACATTTTCCAGATCTGCCCTAATTTGAGGTTAGTATTTGTATTTCAATTCCAAGTATAACATAATATATACATAATTCTCCTCCATAGGTAAATATTGGATTTTCTCTCTCTCTCTCTCTCTTCCATATTCTTCATAAAATTGATTCAATTGTGTATTAACCTTGTGGTTGATCAAATTGGATCTCTTCTTTGGGGAATTTGGGTTTTGAGAATAGATCTCATATTTCCCCCTTTACATCTGAATAGTGGTGAATCCATTTTACCTCTATTCAATATGTATACAATGAAGAAGACATTTCCTTTTCTCTGAAAATCTATGTGCACAATGAACAAATAGTACATATGAAACTAGTAACATAATTTGAGATTTTTATTTAAAAATGCATCCAATGCAATGGTGTGATGTTTCCTATAGTAGGTATTGATGCCAGCTATAGAAGAATACTTGGCATGAGTCAATGATATAAGGAAATAGCTACTAAGAATCCTCCAGCTCCACACTGCAAACAATGGAATCTAATGCAAGAGGGAAATGCCTCCAATAACCTCCACGTGAGCTACCTAAAAGAATACACAGAAGCTGAAACTTCACTTCCTAGTTGAATATGTATATAATGAAGAAGATGTTTCCTTTTTTTTCACAATCTATGTGCACAATGAACAAATACAATCCCAATCCTTGTTGAGGGCTACATCCTAGCAATTCCAAACCCGGGGTTTGCGTCTCAGACCTCCAAATCGCTCCACCAGAGTAATTGCCAATTTTACAAATATAATTTCCAAAGATAATCAATAATTAGGTCTTGATCTCCTTATAACTCCTCCCAAGTGCAAAACAAACCCTAAATGAGAATTACACTTTGCACTTTATAATAAAATAACATTTTCCAAATAAAAGTGTCCAGTCTATAGGACAAACATTACTTTATTAAAATGTCATAACTCAAGGCACTAAAAAGTCTCCAGATAGTGAAAATAGTTTATAATAATTCAAGACCTTTCCAACGAGCTATAACACAAGGGCACACCTGACCAAATGAATCCATTTTCCCCTTATTACTCTGAAATGGCTATATAAATAGCCTTATTATAAATTATTTAATTGTCAACTTAGGAAATACTTAAGTATATTAAAATATTCCCCATTTTTCCTCTATTAGCCCAAATCAACCAAATAAACATGAAACTAACCATGTCACCTCTCTATGACTGATACCGGATGAGATGGGTCAGCTGGCAATCTCTTCCCTATAATCTAGGGATGCTCCTAGAAACTAGGGAGCACACCCTATCATCCTGAAACTAAAACCATGGAGTGGTCCCATGGAACCTCACATCTAGAAACTGCCACATCCTCCTAAAATGTAGGGATACCCCCTAAAATCAAAGAACTACACCCAAATAGGTCCCAAAATCCCTGTAAAGCCAAGCTCAGTCAGCAAATATCCTATACGAGTCTCTAACCACAACTGAGCTAGCATACGAGACCCCCATGATAGGCTAACTCACATAACTCTTCTAGTCAGACTAAAGAGGAGACATGACATTATTGAAGTCTATTTAGAGATGCTTATTTTAATTTTTGGTGGTTTATAACAAAGTACATTGAAATTAGCATTTGTCTATGTGTAGCTATGACTAACAATAGACTCTACATGAAATGCATGTTTCACATTTCTCTACATGATAGTTTCTAATGGTGCATTTCTAAAAATAATTTGTTAATGTCCTTAACTTCATTCATTTCAAATGGCATGAGATTTTTTGTTTCATAGACTTCATTTCAAAGTTCAATGGTGTTTCTACTCTAGGTTTGGTTGACCTCAAGTGTTTATACTTCAATTATTTTTCTCATTGAATGCAAGATGGAATATAATGTGTATGATGCTATTTTTGTTCCCAACTATAGTGTATTGTGGCATGCTTATCATTCCTCCCCACAATGGAATGATTAGTGTTGACCTAATTCAAATTATATTCAGCTCATTGTGTGGATGATAGTAGGAAACTTTGCAAATAAAGGATTGATATAAATAAATATAAATAATGATGGTGTGGTGTGTAGAATTTGTATATACTTGTGTGAGTTATGTTCAAGTATGTACTTATGCAAAGAGGATGTATGAAAGAGGATCTATCTCCTTACATGTTTGAGATAATGTGAAATGTGATTGAGGATAGTCTGGATAATCAAGTGTTAGCTATCATAACCAGTGAAAAGAAGATCATTTAGCTGATTTGTTGTTATGCATCACTAGTGGATCTATTCTCTTGCCAATTCTTTTAGTGCTTTATGAATTGATTTGTAAATATTTTATTTGAAACACAAAATATTATTGTTTCTTGTACATTTTCACTTTTATTATTGTTCTTGTACAAACTATCCCTTAACAATCTTCTCCTTCTATCCACCCTTCCAAGATCTGCCTTATATTATAGCCACCATAAGCCTTGTTATTTTAGTGGATTGTTTTGCAATCTATTTTGATAACCCTTTTTATGTATGTAGTAAATAATAGGAATGGGGGTTTGAAGACCTGCAACCATTTGTATTGATCTGAACCTAGGTCGAAGTCTGCATAAGAGCCAAGCATTATGATGTGCACTCCTATAAATTCTAATGAGTAGAAGAGATTTGAACTCGAGCCTCTTTGTTCGAATGGAATTATCCATCTAACATTGTATGCTTTGAATTTATCATTTATTATGAGTGGAATGGTCTCTATCTCCTTATTTCCTTGGGTAACCATCTATGGCATGCTACTTGCAAGAGGCTTTACTAGCTTGCCGAATGAGTCCTAGAGGGGCTAGTATGTATCTGCATAGGAAAGGTCTCCAAGAAGAAGGAAAACATCACACTCCATCTCTTGAATGTGTGCTAATATGTATTCTGTCAATCTATTTGTCCCGGATCACTTGCAAATATGATCAATACCCAATTATCTATTGAATTTCTTGAGATTAACAACCCCAATGCAAAAAGACATTGGAATGAGAGGCTGATTACCAAGAATACGTACCTACAATTGCAAAAGTGATGGGGAATTACGAGGGTGGAGTTTTGAGATCATATTTAGCCCTGAATCCCTCACAATGGTATTAAAGAATTGTATTTGTAGCGAGTGGTATGATCACCACATTGTGAATGCTACCAGATTCGTAAGTTACAAAGGAATATGAGGTATTGTTTCCTGTTGCAGAGGAAGTATATTTTCCAGGGGATGTTCCATACTCCACTAGTAAGGGCACATCAAAATCCTTTGTAATCCATGAAATTTTCATATGATCACTTCCTACTAGAGAAATATGCACCTGCACATAATATAAATGCTCCAAAAGTAAATCCAAAATGTTCAAACAACATAATCCAAATTGCAAAGAAAGTTTAGTACCTGGTGTGGATCTTGGTCTGTGTCTGCTTTGACAGATCTAGATGCATATGCTGCAATCATACTAGGAATTAAACATTGTACAGAAACCCATCTCTATGTTTGTTGCTGCTTTCCTTACTGTCAGCAAATTTGCTTCTCGGAATACAACTAAGAAAAGTGGTATTTATTCACATCACATTATGCACTTTACGATATTCTTGTACCGGAGTTGAAAAGACCTTGAATTTGAGAAAGTATGAACTGAGCTATTGTAAGGTCAGCTTCAATTTTTCATTTCTATCCATATCAGTTAAGGGAAGTGTCCTATGGAGCTCTTTTAGAATTTTTTTATTTCATTTTCTAGAAGAGAGTTTCAGTAAATGAAGACAATTATGTAAATCATAATTTTGTTCGAGCATTTATTTTAAAGATTTTTTTATTATAAAGAGCTATTTTTTTGTCGATACAGGTCGTTCCTTTCTACCACCATATTTCAAAAAATTTCTCTATCTATTTATCATTCATCTAATACTACTCTATAATTGTAAATAACTAAAACTAGCTTATTTTGTTCTAACAATTTTCTAAAATTATTAAGTATCATAACATATATCCTAATCCATAATTGTAAAATAGTCTTAGCTCATGTGAAAGATAGTAGGGAATTCATTTGTATGTCATAGTTGTCAAGAAATGTAGTTTTAGCATATTTGGAAGACAATGTTGAACATGTCACCTTTAAGGAGAAGCGTTTAACAAGCATCGAATACGCTAACCAAATTCACTATCATAGTGCCAAGATAACTTTTGAAGCAAGGTTCCTTTTTCTTATATGTTTAAGGAAATAAATTATTCTCACATAAATATCCAGTATATTTAACTAAATAATAGATAAATTTATCTAAGATAAAGGAATATCAATAGAACATAAATATATTTTATTAAATTTAAAATTAAATATGTTATAAAGTTTAAGATAAATTATGTGATAAATTTTTCATAGGATTTTTCCTATAAGATTAAGAATAAAGATAGATCAAAGGATTAAACATTAAATTGATGTAGAGATTCTTTAGATTGTTTTATAAAGAAATCTTTAGTCAGCACAACAAGATCAATCTTAGGGAATCATCATATCATTTATTAGTTCAACACTTTTACATATTACAATAAAAAATATTTTAGGTGAGGATGAACCAAATAATAGGATTTTCTCTTATCCAAATTCTTTGATTCCTATGGTCCATGGAACAAATCTTCCCCCTTAGTATAACCATTTAGAAGATCCAAATCAAGCTTTCTATCAAACCTATCACTATAGGATTAATAATTTTTAATTCAACAATGAACAACTTGATAAATGATTAATCAGTTTGGATTGGAATCTCATTTCCTGTAGTCTGCAGAATCTATGTACAGTATGGAGGGAGATGAATAAAAGCTACAGGAAATGGGGAAACTGTGCAATTTAGTTTCTTGTACCCTAAACTATTATTAGGTTCTAGTATTATAAAATAAAAGTGAAAATGTACAAGAGCAATAATATTTTGTGTTTCAAATAAAATATTTACAAATTAATTCGTAAAGCACTAAAAAAATTGGCTTGTTGCAAATAATTATTTTCTAGTTGATCTAATCTTTTTACTGAAGCATAGAAAATAGAAATTTTACTAATTTTTATCATTTTTCTATAGGTGTTCAACCTTGAACCTCCAATTTCAATCTATATTAGACATCCTAAACAAGCAGATAGGGCTTTAAAAAATGTTTACAAAGAGGCAATGAAGAGGCTCAGAGGTAAGGAATTGGAGCTACTCATAGTCATTTTTCATGACAAAAATGGCTCATTGTATGGAGGGTATTGTTCTGAATTTAGTACTTCGAATGCATTAGGTTTATTATATAAAATGTATTGTATGTTTTATCACAAAGTTACTACTCCCAGAATTTAGTAGGTTATTATTAACATCACATTGTAATGTACTTCCCTAAAAAATTATGGAGTTAAGTCCACTACAATAAAATATATTTGCTAAGCTTCATGGACTAATCTTCAAATATTTTTTTATTGATGTGAATAATGTGAAAACTGTTCACATAGTAACTTTTCAAATCCATAGTATAGTTTCTTATTGTGTTCTATAATTGTGTCACACTTCTATGACTCATTACATTCAAGAACACTCAAGAATGAGGTCTCAAAAATTGATCCATAGCTCCCTAGGCATGGAGTGCAAGGGTTTTTAAGAATGCTCTCAGCTAGAGCTATTTAGCCTATAACCTTGCTAGTAAACCATGCAATGGCAGATTCAATGAAGACAAGGGCAAGAATGCCAATATCCTCAAGAATCAAGAATGAAAATGTAATGCAATGCTATGCTAGAAATGGAAATGCAAGCTAAGCTATGAAAGGAAATATGCAAGTGTTACAACCCAAGCTAATTAATCTATGTGAGCTAATCTAGAGCATATAAATGAAGCTAATCTAAGAAAGCATAAATATGAAGCTAAGCTAAGAATGCAAGAATGAGATGTATAATGAAAGAATGAGATGTAGATGCTAAGAATGCTCCAAATCTTCAAAAGCTCCAAAGTGACCTAGAAATCCTGCAGCATAATATTAGCATAAAAAGTTGGGGATCTAGAATGAAGAAGAGAGCTCTTCTTTTATAGGAAATGAGGAGAAATGGACCATGGAGATTAAGAGGAAAAAGATTTAATCAATGGTGGAGCTTAAAAGAGGAGCAATCCATGTGCACAAGTATCCTCCAATAAGAAAATAGGAGTTGACTTTTGTGTCCATATGAGACAAAAAGTGCTTTTTCCCTTTTTATAAAATAAGAATAATGCTTTATTTGTGCAACTTAGGATAAGAGGAAAAGTGGGGGCTTTTTATTTATTAAAAGGGAAGGGAATATTCTTTTTAATAAATAAAGACTTAGGATAAGATGGTTAGCCCATAGAAAATAATTGAATAAATGATAGAACTAGGATTTGATCAAGAATAAACAATTGATGATTTAGCAAATGGGGGCTAATAGTCTAGGTGACCATTTTTAGGTGTATATATTTGCCCCTCTTTGACTAATGTGTGATCGATCTAGGAACACATGTAGTCAAAGAATGAAGTTGAAATGTGAGATCGATTTGGGATCACAAAGCAACTCAGATCAGCCAAGAAAGCAAGACATAGCCAAGAAGGCAAGCAATAGCATTCTGACTCCAAAGAATGAAGTGTAGAAAAATAGAAAATCCTGCATGGTTAGCTTGGTAGCGATAGTACTGAACACTTAGGAAAGAGATAACCAATAAGATATGATGTGTCTGCCCCTCGGGATCAAAAGCGAAATCTGGGTAGAGGGAAAGCAGAAGCAAGAGAGACATGATCAAATCACTAGAAATCATAATCAAAGAAAGAGAATAGAACAACCATCAAGCAGTGAATATATGCCCCACACATGGGACCCGGGGCACGAACCTATCAGTCCCTCAACCTGAAAACACCATGGAGGGGAAGAATTGGAACTTGGGATTGAAAGTGATGAAAGACTAGAAGAGATGGAGATGAAGAGGTGAGGAATGCCCCAGCGAAGATTGAAGGATCAGGCCTCAAAAGGTCAGCCAACTGCGTGAAAGAGGGGGAAAAGATGACTTGGATGATCAAGGTGAACTCAGATTTCAGTTTGGATCCCAAAATGAAAGGAAAATGATGTGATATGAAAGACAAGAAGTGAAAGACATGATCGGGAAGAAGCAAAAGGTGAGCGCAGTTGATTAACAAGTCCACGTAAGATGAAAAGGAGAGCTCTCTCCATATGCAAGATGCAAAACTAAACTAACATGAACTTAAGAATGCAAGCTACATGAAAAGTGGTTTACTTGCAAGGTCACAAAGCCAATAGACATCTAATTTTCATCATTGAGTGTTATTGGTAGCATCGCAAGATCATACAATACACACTAGCATAACTATGTGGATCTGAATATGATCTATATCAGATAGAAATGTGGAAATCTCACCTAGGCATCAAAGACATGTAGGTCCAGATGACTAATGCAGTGAGATCACCTAAGTTTGATATAGCAAGATTATGCTTGCATCGAGACACAAGAAAGTCAAGATGACTAGAAGCATGCACTCGTGAAACAGTCAAGGATAATACCTTGTAGGTCCATAGTGTCAAGTAAGACCAACATAAATGCTCATGACAGTGAGGACCAACAAGATATACCCACAAGCAGATAAAGAAATAAAACATGTTCTCATACCCTCAGTCTTCTAGCTATGCATCATCGAAAACAATCATAGGGGGAGAACACTCAGCAAAGAAATCATCATAGACAACACGCAAAGAAATAAAGTCAAACAAATCTCAGCAAGTCAAGTGCGTGTGTGTAGGTCATAGAGTCAAGCTTTGAGTATCACATTTGCCAATGAGAAATATTGCATCATCCAAGATGGCGGGAAGGATATCTGATAAGTGTTAAGAAACACTTGATGCTAGGGCAATGTTGAAAAACACAGTTGGGGTGGTGTTGAAAAACACCATTTGTGAGGTGCCTAAGAAACCCAGACACACAAAGAGACCCAAGATAAGCTTAAAACAATGTATGCCCCCTAGACTAAGACAACAGTCAATTCCAGGCTAGGAGAGGCAAAGCGAGAAGTGGAGCGAATGAGCACCACGCAAGACTGATAGACATAGGTGCAGAGGGTCTCAAGTAGTGCCGATTTCTAGGTTTTCACCACTTGATAGATTTATTGCAATTTTTTCAGGACTTTTTATAAATTGTTTTTGTATTTTTGCTACCAGGGCACCTGTTTCCAAGTTTTCACCAAGGCACTTTTTCAATTTTTTTTGATTTTTTTGAAATTTTTTGATTTTTTTGGTGAGACATCAAAGTGCCTATTACTAGGTTTTCACTAGGATGCTCATTTTTTCAGTACTTTTTATGCTTTTTAGGATTTTTTCAGCATCATATATGATTTTTTTTGGTATTTTTTCAAGATCGTAAAATATGTACAAAGGATGCCCCAAACAGAAATGGGCATCAAGAATCTGCTTCCTCTGATGTAGAGAACTGATAGGCCTCAGGCCCAAATGCTGCAACTGTGACAATAGGAGGTCTCAACCAGTTCGACCAATAGTAACCAGCCCTGAGCAATGTTTGAGCTAGCAGAGGATCATTAGAATGTGATCCACATATGCCATCGTGGATTTCAGCTAGCACTTTTTTTGACTCCTCTATTTCTAGACACTTAAGGAGAGTTCCATCTAGACCCTTCCTATAAAAGTCACCAGAGACAAAGGAAAAGTGTAAGGGATGGCGGAAGGAATGGCATGGTGGATATGCAAGAGGAATATGAGGTGGAAGATATGAAAAGATGGTAGGATTATAAGATTTGTGAGTAGGATAGCGTAATTCATCCACTAGGAACTTGAAGCAAAATTTATGCTTTTTCATTTGTAAGATGGATGTTGAAGTAACCAAGGCATTACTAACTTTGTTCTTAGCTCTAGGAATGGGCTGAAGTATAATAGATATGAGATCATGCTTGAGGTAGTGCATCATTTTTTTGTAGAGAATCAGCTTGTCATCTTTTATTTGAGAATCATTATTTTTGAGCAGATTTTTATTTTTACTTTTCTTAGGTGCGGATACCACCACAATGTGGTTTTCGCCATCCGACCATTGCTCTTTTCTTTTGACTTGATGACCATGATGTTTGATTGCTGATCCAATCTTTTTTGTTGCTAGTTCTTTGGTGGAAGAAGTAACAGGTGTTGATGTGAGATGAAATGAAGTGACTGGTTCAATAGTATTTATGTGAAGGATGTCATCTCTGGTGACATGAGAGGTTGAGCCTATAGAGTAAGCTCCAAAAGTAGCTAGATCTAGACTTGTCATAGAAGAACCAGCGTGGTCCACTAAGGCAATACGAGGAACAAACTCATCAGACCCCACACAAGACCCATCAACCATGTCAGGTGGGTTACAAGAGGTATGAACCACATCAACATCCATATCTATCATGGGAGGATCTTCTGGAAGAGGCTTAAGATGTCGAGAAGTAGAGATACTCATGTCATTCTGTGAGAGATCACCTCTTTGTAGCAGTCGTGCAATGATTCTTTAGGCACATAGGTTCTAGACATAGAGGCCTCAGCCATATCATCAATAGATATACATTCTTCTCCCCAAAGGAGTGAAGTAGAAGGAAGATCATCTCCCATTTGAGCCATAGTGTGTAGCGGTGACTCATCTGTATCTGTGTCTAAATTACTGAGCATGGGAGTATTTCTAGAATCCTCTCTATAGATCCACTCTTGAATAGCTTATTCTTCTCTTTCTGCTTCTAAAGGAATGGATAAAGGAACAAAGGTATCAAAGATCACCATAGCAGAAGTGGAAGGCTTCACCTGATCAAAAGGTCTCCCATATGACCTAGGAGAAACAGGTATAGAAGTAAAGGAACCCAGTGTATATTCACCCATACCAAGGCTCATCATCTTAAGTGATTTCTCAGCAGCAGCTAGAGACGTACTAGGATCAACAAAAGGTTCATTATGAGGAACAAATTTTTTAGTAGCAGCAAGAGCATTGATAGCAATAGTATGGTCTCCAGGAATCACAACTTCAGTGCCATTGTATGGAAATTTGACGCACTGATGATAAGTGGAAGGAACAGCCTGCATGTCATGGATCCAAGGATGACCCAAAAGAATGTTATATGCGAGTGGGATGTCCAATACTTGGAAGCTAATATCTTTCATGACAGGGCCCACTCGGACAAGCAGCGTGACAAGACCTTTGGAAGATCTTTCCACTTCATCATAAGCTTTTATAGTAATCTTCTTTTTAGAATCCATTGCAAATTCTGACAAACCCAATTGTTGTATGACATTGAAAGAAACAATATTTAACCCTACACCATTGTCTATCAGGACTCGGCGGACTCGGGTTTTGTAGACTAGAACTTCAATGTGTAAAGCTAGATTATGAGGGTGAGCAATAGATATGTCATCTTCTGCAGAAAAGGAGAGAGATAGCGGAGATGAAATGTGGTTGACCATAGCCTGAAATTGATTCAGATCAATGTCATTGGGAACATGTGTTGTACGTAGAGCCTCATCAAGAATCTCTCTATGCGAAGAGGATAACCGAAGCAACTCAAGGATAGATATCTGTGCTGGTGTCTTTTGCAAATGTTGGACAAGATCATAGCTAGGGGTGGCTGAAGGAGCCACTTGTTTGGAAGGAAAAGCTTTCTTGGGATCTTGCGTAGTTTTAAGGACAATCTTGGCTTGCCCCATAGTAACAGCATTCAGTGTCTCACTTTGGGAAGATGAACTATCACGTGTTTGCAAGATCAACTTTGGCTTACCGTGATTGGCTTTATTATCATCTTGAGACCTCATCATTAGAACACTCTCAATGGGCTCTACCATGTTAATCACAAGCATATTAGAAGGATATGTGTAATTGATCTTTGCATCATGATTCTTCTTATGTGTTTGAGAGGTTTCCCCCTTATCATGCTTAGGTAGAGGATCTTTGAAAGCTGTGATCAGAATTTTTTGTTAAGCCATCAGTGGAGATTGTGCCATTCTCAATAAGATCCTAAATATCATCCTTAAGCCTAAAACAATTGTCTGTTGGATGTCCCTTATTTCTGTGATAATGGCAGTAATGATCCGCTCTCCACCGATCAGGCTTATTTATCAGATCCCAGTTACCAGGTTTATCAGGAAGCGTAAGATATCCATTGTCAACCAAAGTCTTAAGGATCACATCGTAAGGTTCTACCAACTTGGTATAGACTCGCTTTCAAAATGACTTCTTAGGCTTATCTGCATATTGAGGTTTAGGAGCATTGTGAGTGTTGCTAGCTTCTTGTTGTTTTTCTGCATAGATAGCATTGGAGAGATTGAAAGCGGGCTCTTTAACTTTAGGAGCATCAACAACCCCATCATTAACAACATACTTGTTCTTATTCCAAGGTTTGTTCTTGTCTTTGCCATTGCCTTTAGCATCTTTATTAATAACAATATCCCCTTTTCTTATAGCTACATCCTTAATTCGATATGAACTTTCAACCATGTCATTGAAAGAGGAGAACAGTTGTTTCCTTAGATCATAATACAACTCAGGCACAAGAGTGTTGACAAAAATATCAATCTTTTCCCTTTCGGGTAGCTGATGAGGATATCAAGAATACAATGACCTCCAACGTTGTAAGTAAGTTGCAAATGGCTCACCTTGATGTTGTCTTAGATTACCGAGATCTATCACAGTGACAGGTTGTTGGATGTTGTAAGAGTACTGTTGGGAAAATCACTGAGCTAACTCATCAAAAGTCTTAAGCGGTGGTGTCAATTTTGCAAACCATTCCAAAGCTTGGCCTCTTAAGCTTCGAGGGAATAAGCGTAGGAGATATGTGTCTTCATGAAGAAAGTCCATACTAAGAGCATAAAAATGATGCACATGGTCATGAGGGTCACCATTTCCATCATACTTGTCATATTTAGGAACCTCAATATCCTTAGAAAATGGGACCATGTATAGATCTTTATCAAAAGGAAGAGCACAAATTGATTCTACAAAAGAGACCCTTGGAGGCTCTCTTTCTAATGCCATTTGGGTAAGGCATTGATTTGTCCGACGTAATTCTTCTTGAAGAACTTCCAATTCAGTTGGTACTCTTTGTTGGACAATTTGTCTGACATCATAGCTGGGAGGAAGCTTGTATCCTCTAGAAGTCATATATTGAAAGTACTGATCGCTGTTACGCTCTAAAAGCTTATGCATCATTCGTTGGGAGACCACATCTTGTTCAAATCTCATAAGATCCTCACTAGAAATCTCATTATCAGCCACTGCCTCATGTTGAGAGGGAGGAGGTCTAGGAGGTGAAGAAGGCATACCAAAAGTAGGTCTTGGAGATCTTGGTGGCGTGTTGTTGCCATTGTTGCCATTGATAAAAAGAGGTCTATGCTCATAGTTACTAGTCTCAGGTTACTCATGAAATGTCCCTCTATAAGCCATGTGCCTAGCAGCATCCATCCTTTGTTGATTGTGTTCTTTTTCTAAGCGTGTTTGGTTATTTTTATGCTCAAAGTGTTCTTGCAAGAGTTGAAACTTTTCTTGTTCAGTCAAAGTGAGTGAGACACTGTCTGTGTTTTTGGGGGTCTTGAATGCGGAAAAGAGGAAACCTCCTTTATACCATGGTGTAGCCTTAGAATTCTCAGATTGGTCAGAACTAGAACTGTTGTTGCTAATGGGTGCTTTTGAACATCTAGTTGGAGAAGGTAACTGTGTATAATTGAACGGAGGATGACTCTCCTGCTCAAATTGAGACCGAGTTGTAACCGGCATGAAAAGAGATGTTGGTTGACTAATAGAATGAGACAAAGTTTCTTAGATTTGAGATAAGAAAAGCTAATAAAGATCACTTGTCAAAGTAGAACAATAGAGAGATGGCTCGTCAAAAGTGCTCAAGCACTTACAACAATCAATTGACTAAAGCCGAGCAGTGAGCAAGAAGCTCAATAAGCAAGTAGCTAGAGAGGTAACTGTGATGTGACAAGTGATCAAGAGTAGCATTCATTAAACTCAAACCCAATAGTTTTAGCTCATTTGTTTCAGTCTAGAACAAATCTAAGCATGTAGGTAAAAAACCAGTTTCAGGTAAGAACAGAAAAAGACACTCTACGATAAGTTAAAGTGCAATTTTAGCCACTCCGAATTGCAGCAATGACAGGATAGCAAAAAGATTCTAGGTGATACTTTCCAGGCAGATAGGGCGATACTTCTCAGTTCGAGTGATACTTCACCTTAAGCCAGGTGATAGACTACAGTATGGTTGGGCGATAGACTCCAGGCTAGCGGGGCAATAGTCCAGAAGGCATGAACTATCACATGATATACCTCAGCAAAGCGCACTATAAAATAGGAGGGCGTGAACTATCGCGCGATATTTCTTAGTAAGGTGTGCGATACTGTTGCAAATTCGTATGACTTTTTGACCAGTGAATGTGAAAAACTTAGTTTTGAAGCATTTTAAAAGATCAAGTAAGTATATCAATAGATTTTTATCATTGATCAAGCACATAAGACAGCAATCAAGGAGTTCAAGCAAGCAATTGTCTTCAAACAATGAGCAAGGGGCAAAACAACCTTGCACATGAACAGAGATAGTGACTTAGTATTTCTACTCCCTAGAGATGCTACTTGTGTATGTTCTTGAAAATGTTTTAGCAGGCACATAAAACACAACAACATCCTAGCATGCTGTCTATAAGGCTATACATGGCTTTTCTAAAGGGAGTCCTCGATATACGCAAGGTACGTGAGGCCCAAATCCGTAGATGAGAAGAATCCAAAATCACACAGCCGGGGGGAGACGGTAACCCAAATCTCCTCCTTCACTTCTCAAAGGTATAAAGTTCTTTGAGGCTTAGCCAAGAGTGATATCAAACTCAATTCCCAAGAGAGGTGTCTTTCGATTCACCACCCGCTATTTATACTCCGCCGAAACACAGGAGTTAAGGTCATCCCTTGAGGTGGTGTGTCCCCAAGCAGGTCTTCTAAAAATAAAATTAAGTAATTCACTATCAAAAGTATTTAGAGCACTAAAGGTGGAACACTTAACTCTTCAAGTAAATGCAAAGTGAGTCCAAAAGTGGTACACTTAACCCTTCAAGTGAATGTGAAGCAAGTCCAAAAGTGGAACATTTAACCCTTTAAGATAATGTGAAGCGAGTCCAAAAGTGGAACATTTAACCCTTCAAGAGAATGTGAAGTGAGTCCAAAAAGTGGAACACTTAACCCTTCACACAAACTCAAAGTGAGTCCAAAAGTGGAACATTTAACTCTTCACACCAACTCAAAGTGAGTCCAAAAGTGGAACATTTAACTCCTCACACCAACTCAAAGTGAGCCCAAAAGTGGAACATTTAACTCCTCACATCAACTCAAAGTGAGTCCACACCTTAGAAAACAAGTGAGTTCCAAAAAGCACAAAAGGGTTGCCAAGTGGAGCAATTAACGCTTCTTTCCTATAGACCCCTCCCCTTTAATGTAGCGCTGATCTTGCAACTACGGGGAGGAAATGAGGGGCCGACAGATTAGCGATTCCAATAACCCAAGATAGCAATCTAGATCAATCACAAGTAATCTAAAGTTGCTTATCAATACTACTCACAAATGACAAAGGGTTGAATCAATGGAATATTTAACTTTCCAAGAAAACATAGAGTGAGTCCACAAAGTGGTGCATTTAACTCCCTATGTAAACAAAGAATGAATCCATGCCCTAAATCACTCAATGAGATATTTGATATTGGAACCAAGAATTACTTAGGGTTCAAACACAAGCATTCACTTACACAAACTTGTATGAAAGCAAATCTATGTTCATTCATTTCCCATTAAGAGCATCAATTGAAATGTGTTCTATGAAAGCATGTAAACACTCAAACCAAACACATGAGAGGTTCAATTTTAATCCCAAGATCCAAGTTTTTTAAGGATGTAACAAAATACCTCAAGTCCAACGCTTTGTTTTAAGCATATTCCATGAAAGCAAGAGCACCTTCAAATGAACAAGATAAGACACAAGCAAACAAGATATGCAATGTATATCCAACTTATGCAAACCCTAGGATTAGATCTGAAAATTAATTGTTAGGAGCAATGATAACCAGCAAATAATCCAAATGATAACTCATATCATGCATTGAACAATGAAAAATAAGTGCATACCCATCACAAAATTTTATTTTTTTTGCATTTGACCTAGTCAACAAGATCTAATTTTTACCACATGAATTTGGATCCTAAACCTAAAATTCAAAAAAAGAGACCTCTATCAAAAAATAGAGAGCTTTCCAAAAATGTAAAAATTTTAGAAAAATCTCTTCATTTGTGCCCTAGTGAGCCATTTTACCAAAATAGACCAGTTTTTATAAATCAACCAAATGAGCTATGATATGATCTCTAAATTAAAAACACAATGAATGGAACCCCTATAGAATTCAAAGACCTTTCCAAAAATGTAAAAATTTCTAAAAAATACGCTGATTTTCGCCAAAAATCAATTTTGTATGAAAAATCAAGAAAAAATTATAAAAAATACAAATCACCTCCGAAAATTCTAAAAATTTTTTTGGAGCTTCTTTGATATGTTGCCAACCTGTAAAACAAATTTTAGACCAAAACACCAAGCCGTTTGGGAGATATGATCAAATCTTTAAAATCTAGGGTTTCCCATCTCCAAACAAATCTGCACAAGGGTTAACTCCAAAAATAATTAGAACCAGCAAGTGTTAGCTCCAAAAATAATCAAAACCAACATGTAAAAAGTGGGTTGCCCCATGGTGGGTGCCAAAAATGTGTGCTATAATTGTGTCACACTTCTATGAATCATTACATTCAAGAACACTCAAGAATGAGGTCTCAAAAATCGATCCATAGCTCCCTAGGTATGGAGTGCAAGGGTTTTTAAGAATGCTCTCAGCTAGAGCTATTTAGCCTATAACCTTGCTAGTAAACCATGCAATAGAAGATTCAATGAAGACAAGGGCAAGAATTCCAATATCACTAATAAATTTGGGGCCATTTTGCGACGGCTATGTGTCGCCATTGCGACGGCTATGTGTCGCTATACGGACAGTGATAGACATCACAATTTTTTAGTCGCAAATTATGACGTCTATGGGTTTCCGTCGCAATTGCAACGCCCTGCCATCACAATGTCATTGCTTCACCCATTCAGCACCTCCGTCGTATTGCGACGGCAGGGCGTCACAATTGCGACGGTCCTCCGAAGCAATTGCGACGGGCCTGGGCGTCGCCAATACGGCACCACCGTCGCATGTCTTGGGAGGACCGTCGCAATTACGACGGTCCTCTGAAGCAACTGCGACGGGCCTGGGCATCGCCAATACGGCGCCGCCGTCGCATCTCTTGGGAGGGCCGTCACAATTGCGACGGTCCTGGGTAGAATTTTTAAAAAAAATTTATTTAATACATTGCTAATGAACCACATTAATGCTTTTTTCCTTCAACAAATGAGGACAGTCACTCTAAAGACAACATGATAATGTACACTCACTGTAAGTGTACATTATCATGTTGTGTTTACAGTGACTGTCCTTATTCAAGTGGCAATTACACAAGGGACAATCACTGTGAGATGTCCTCATTTGTGACAAGGACAGTCACACATGAGGACATCTCACAGTCACTGTCCCTTGTGTAATTGCCACTTGAATGTATTGCTATTCAACAACATTAATGCTTTTCTTCTTCAACAAATGAGGATAGTCACTCTAAAGACAACATGATGATGTACACTCACTACAACTGTACATTATCATGTTGTCTTTACAGTGACTGTCCTCATTCAAGTGGCAATTACACAAGTGATGCAGAGTGGTCTACAGAAGTGGTTAGCAGAGTGCATAGGGTTTCACCAAACACCTATCTCCACTAACCTTGGAGACCAAATAATTGTTCACACACCTTCTCTTTGATGCCCTAGGACATCTCAACTCATAATACAACCCTCTTATTCATCCCAATATGCTGCTATTACACCATTCCCATCATTTCATCAAGGAACACTTCACTGTTTCCTGCAAATCATCAGCCTTCTCGCACTAGTGCTGCATAGAATAAGTTAGATTTCTATTTTACATGTCAATAACAAGCCTCCCATGAAGTCTGGGCCCTTGGGATTCATGGGAGGTTCATTTATTTAAAGAAAACCTTTGACTGTTACAGAAAATTAGTAGAAACTGCCAGTTTATATGTTAGCAGGCGTAAGTACTTCTTCAAAATAGAATTAAAATTGATGCAACAGTGAGTAGAATGCAATAAATAACCTTTCTAATTCATAAACATATCATTCAACAATGAAGAATTCAATAAAACATTGAAACAACATTAAAATGAAAGCTAGGACTTACTAGGACTTTTATGACTCTTGACTGGCAAAGTACATTGTTCATTACAATATGCCATTATTGGCCTTAAAATATCCTAGTTGACATGTAGGGTTGCCTTTGATCTTCTGGTTCCATCTTGTTCCAAGGTGTTCCTAGTTGACTTGATAGGTGCCCCTGCACCAACAAGGGATAGTCACTGTGAGATGTCCTCATTTGTGACAAGGACAGTCACACATGAGGACATCTCACAGTGACTGCCCCTTTTGTAATTGCCACTTGAATGCATTGCTATTCAACCACATTAATGCTTTTCTTCTTCAACAAATGAGGACAGTCACTCTAAAGACAACATGATAATGTACACTCATTGCAACTGTACATTATCATGTTGTCTTTACAATGACTGTCCTCATTCAAGTGGTAATTACACAAGGGACAATCACTGTGAGATGTCCTCATTTGTGATAAGGATAGTCACACATGAGGACATCTCACAGTGACTGCCCCTTGTGTAATTGCCACTTGAATGTATTGCTATTCAACCACATTAATGCTTTTCTTCTTCAACAAATGAGGACAGTCACTCTAAAGACAACATGATAATGTACACTCACTGTAAGGACAGTCACAAATGAGGACATCTCATAGTGACTGTCCCTTGTGTAATTGCCACTTCAATGTATTGGTATTCAACCACATTAATGCTTTTCTTCTTCAACAAATGAGGACAGTCACTCTAAAGACAACATGATAATGTACACTCACTGCAACTGTACATTATCATGTTGTCTTTACAGTGACTGTCCTCATTCAAGTGGAAATTACACAAGGGACAGTCACTGTGAGATGTCCTCATTTGTGACAAGGACAGTCACACATGAGGACATCTCACAGTGACTGTCCCTTGTGTAATTGCCACTTGAATGTATTGCTATTCAACCACATTAATGCTTTTCTTCTTCAACAAATGAGGACAGTCACTCTAAAGACAACATGATAATGTACACTCACTGTAAGGATAGTCACAAATGAATCTCATAGTGACTGTCTGATGTAGAGGGAAGGGTGGTGGTATCAAATGCACAAGTAGGTTTAGAAATTTCAGAGGTTAGACACTTGGGCTTATTCAACAATCTTAAATACTTCAAGAACTTGACTATCAAGGCTATCCTAAAGGATGGATTTGAGTTTTAAGGCTTCACTTTACTTGGTTTCAAGATTCTGAGACTCTCACTCAATTCCCATATCCCATTTCACCAATGTTCTCACAAATTGGTCACAAAAAGCTTAACAGGCTGTCTAAACCCTGCAGCAGACTTAAAAAGGGAATAATTCTAACTTTTCTCAAAACATTTGATGAGGTAAAAACATTTATGGATACCCTCTTTGGAGTTCAACAACATATCAAAAGTTTTTATACTGTTGCTTTGGACAAACACCCTTGTTCGGCACTGCTACCCTATTTCAATGCACTAAAATCTACTAAATTTTCAAAGGAAGTATGGGTTAAAGATCTCCTGGCTCCCAACTCCTGGATAGTGTCTAGTTATGTCTCCAATTGCTCAATTCCAAAAGGAATTAGACACAAATGCTCTGCAACTACAAAACCCCAATTTGTTGTCTTCGAACCCTGTCAACTAGGGCTTCCTCAATCTACTATCTCCACACGACCCTGCAATGAATTGGTGGTAGATTCACCATCAAATGAACATTGTATACTATTCCCAAGCATTAAACATATGCCTTATGTAGACAGATCGCCCACTGCTACACCTTAGCACACTTCCAATGCCGTTTTCCACTGTTCTTGTTTGTGATCACACTGTTCTCCCACGCGGTTCTGCATATATTTAGATTAGAATCATATAATACAGGTTAGAAAATGTCATTCCATGAATTAGGCCTATCAATTCATGGAATGACCTCAATCACCCCTAAACTTCTACTGTAATAGAAAACTAAGATATAGAACGTTGTTTCAAGACAACTTGTGTGACAGAAAACTTAATAGATTGTAACACTCATCAATCTGCAATTCGAAGGATAACAAATCTCCCTCAGAGCATATGGAATTCGATCAATTCAAAATGAGATTCAAAATGAATTAGTTTACATAAACTAGATGCTTTATTGCTCACTGTTTCCCCAAAATGGTACACACAGGTTCACTGCAATGTTTGGAAACATAACAAAAGCAAATGAAATGATTAAAGAACCCTGTCAAAGCATTTCAATTTCAAACCAAGCCAATAAAGTTTCAAAATAGAAATCGAATTGCAAGAAAAAGCAGTCTTGTATTGCTTGTCGAGCACAAATTAATACACCAATCTCCTCTCTGTTTAGTAACAGAGCCTTTATCTAAATATAAAGGATTCTAATATAACTTCTTCTAATAGATTCAACTATCGACCAAGTGTTACAACTCGAAACACAACTAACTAAGAACTAATCTTCAACCAACTTTCATTGAGTTGAATGTTTAAACTTAACACATACCAAACTAAAACTAGCCGTTGGATTTTGAAAGTTCAAAATTCCAACTTACAATTTATTAAATTCTTTAAAACAAAAGACCACTAACTTACTAATTTGGATCTTTTATGATCATTAAACTCTTCTAGACTCCAATTGTAGTGCTTGGACAATCTTAGTCCATTATAATTTGTCTTTTAGTCCTATTAAGGACATTACAATTTAATTGAAGAATTGCGATATTTTACTAACATTATAGGTGCTAAGATCCACCAAGTGATCTGTTGTCCTTGATTAAGCATTCCATCCTCCTGTTTAGCCTTGATGTTCTTTGAAGTCTCCTTTATCTTCGACCATGGATTAAATGTTGGAGGTGCTCCTGCACCACTGTCCCTTGTGTAATTGCCACTTGAATGTATTGCTATTCAACCACATTAATGCTTTTCTTCTTCAACAAATGAGGACAGTCACTCTAAAGACAACATGATAATGTACACTCACTGTAAGGACAGTCACAAATGAGGACATCTCACAGTGACTGTCCCTTGTGTAATTGCCACTTGAATGTATTTCTATTCAACCACATTAATGCTTTTCTTCTTCAACAAATGAGGACAGTCACTCTAAAGACAACATGAGGACTTTCAGCTGTATGAAGAATCCTTTCTACCTAATACAAAAATGCACCCCATAAAACATCTGATTGGTTTGAGTATCTTTGAACTATTTGGGTCTGTTGACAACACTAGACTAGTGTCTATAGAATGACTAATTTCATGCAAGACAATGGCTCTATCTGACAGAGAGTCCATGCTAGGCTTCATGACTTGATGCATTTTACGTTGCCTTTGGGTGAAGATAGGGAACTATAACTAGTATCAATATTGAACATGCTTTTACTAGAACTGCTTGTGCTAATGAATCAGAGCAAAATTACCTTTGTCCTCGTTGAAATACATGTTGCATATATATATATATATATATATATATATATATATATATATATATATATATATATATATATATATATATATATATATATATATATATATATATATATATATATATATATATATATATATATATATATATATATATATCTTGACACGTACATATGTGTTTCTCAATCATGAATTGGGTGTTTGCCTGTCAAGCATCAATTTGGTCTCTAGGAATTGTGCACTCTCTCTTACTTTTGAAAAAGCATTTGAGCACTGTGCTAACTAATGAAAACTCTCTGTTTTGAGGCCCATAAATTGATCTTTTTACAGAATCTTGACCATAAAAAAAGAGAGTGATGGAACTCAATCCTCTTTGAATGAGGTCCCACCTGCTCTGCTTTTGGGTCACCGCACTATATAATGAAAGTGCTCATTATTGGCCACTTCCTTCACTGTTGTTTAGGATATGCTCAAGAGACCTACTGCCATTTTTTGGATACTGTCCAAAACAACACCCAAATCAAGGGGAGCAGTATGCAGCACAAGGGGATGGGAATAATATGAAAAAGAGTGAATTTAGTACAATGAGGAGGACAACAGAGATGCCTTTAAAGGGTAAAACAACAAATATAAGATTTTATAATACCATTTCAAATATGATTTGTTTTATTACAAATTAGAAGTATCAGGCTTGTCATGTTCATCTTTTTCTTCATTTCCTACAAACTCCATTTGAAAAGGAACACACCCTTCCTCCATGAGATAACTTTTCCACCAATCCACTTCTGAAGCATTCACAAACCCTATCCACTTTTGGAGAAAGGATCACTAGTTTTACAATGTCTGACCCAGAAGAAAGAGCATAATTATTCTCATTTGCATAGCCCACTAGATAAGGAACACAAATTGTGGCTTCAACTAAACCATTATATATCTCTTTTGAAGAGCTATATAACAAGGGTGTTTAGGAATACATACAATATTGAATGCTTGGAGCAAGGAAAAAGATGAAATGGATACACTAGTGATAGATAACAAGGTGTTGACATTTTGGTTTGCCATGGGAGACAAAGTGAAAAGATGTATGGTATGTGAGGCAAATTCATCTTCTACCACAAAGTCCCTATTTAATTCAAAACCAAATATAACACAAAAGCCATTCCTATTTTGTATAGTTTCTCCACACATATTTAGCATAGAAGTTTCTAGTTTAATTCTAGAAATAGTTTGTAAAGTGTCTGGTTCATGTGTGTGAGCCTACTTCATGTGTGTGGATTATAAGCATGTGCTGTCAGAGTGTCTGAATATTGAGTGTCTTATTGCTATTGCTATTGTTTAATTTTGGGATTGTTGATATAGGTGCATTATTGAAATCGGTTTGATGGCTCTGATCAATGTGCCAAGTTGTCGATGTGGTGGTGGGCAGTGCCAGTTGAAGATTTCACGGTCAGTGGAGAACCCTGGACGACAATATTGGTGTTGTCCAAACAAAAAAAAGGTTGCTAATGTGTATATATTTAATGTTTGTAATGTAACTACTATTTATTATATTTAATGTTTGTAATGTAAATAGTATTCAATACTAATGTAGATTGGGCATCGCAGGGCTATCATGATTGTGGGTACTTTAGATGGGTCGATGACAACCCATCTACATCTATTCACCCATCTCCAGTTATCCACGATCCAGACATCCGCCCATCTCCACTCATCCACAATCCAGGATTTGAGTGCAATAGTTGTCAAGCTAGGACAAACGAAATTAAATTTTCACACATCTACTTATATTGCTATAAAATAATGTGCTATAACCCTACAACAACTCAAGCAACTAAAAATAGGTCCAAAATCCAAGGTAATATAATTTGGTTGTGAGACACCTGCCTATAAATTTTAGACCTTATAAACTTTACAAAATATCCTTAAAGAGTGAAAATCTTAGTAGAAAATATTGCAAGGTTACATATAGAAATGTTCATAACACAGTTACCTTTTATGAATCTAATATTGTGTCACTAAATAGGACTGTATACATAAGAGGCATTCAAGTTTTTATGAAATGAGATTTTCTTAGCCAACACAAACTTAGCTTAAGACAGATTCCTTCTATTACAAAGCATCTCTCTACTTCATACCTCCATATTCCTGCTAGCAATTTCGTCCATTTGTTGAAGATGTTGCTACCTCCCGTGCTCATCTTCCTTGAATCAAAGATGAAGCTTGACCACTGAGCAAATACACTGATTCTGCAAATGCCTCAATTGTTTTTGAAATTCTAAAGCTTCAGCCCTATATGTTGTTGTTGCTTCCCTGCCATGCAAGAAAAACAAGACAAAATAATTAATATGCATTAAGCTAGTGACACAGCTAAGTATGAAAAATGCTCCAAGTTATGATAAAATTGTGAAAATAATTTAAACTTCAAAATTCTACATCTCTAACAAAGAGCCACAATGCAATGATGGTTGTATATAAATTTTCATGCAAACTAGTTCATTCAGAGTGGTAAAATATGATTGCATCCACATTAGTTAAACTACCTACAGTTTTTGAAATCTATGCTAGATCGATCATCTTGACTTTTTTGGAGAAATTTTTGCTTCAGTTCTGAAAATAAGACTCAAATAACAAGTTCTGTACAAAATTTGAGACATTACTAATTGAGGACAATGTGTATTTTTATGGCACTGAAAGTTTGTGTCTTACAGGCAATGTGCAAGACTATTTATCAAAATGGTTTTCTGAAAGCTCCAGGCTATATATGTTATAGTGGAGACAACATGATAATGTACACTCACTGTAAGGATAGTCACAAATGAGGACATCTCACAGTGACTGTCCCTTGTGTGATTTCCACTTGAATGTATTGCTATTCAGCCACATTAATGCTTTTTTCCTTCAACAAATGAGGACAGTCACTCTAAAGACAACATGATAATGTACACTCACTGTAAGGACAGTCACAAATGAGGACATCTCACAGTGACTGTCCCTTGTGTGATTGCCACTTGAATGTATTGCTATTCAGCCACATTAATGCTTTTTTCCTTCAACAAATGAGGACAGTCACTCTAAAGACAACATGATAATGTACACTCACTGTAAGGATAGTCACAAATGAGGACATCTCATAGTGACTATCCCTGTGTGATTTCCACTTGAATGTATTGCTATTCAGCCACATTAATGCTTTTCTTCTTCAACAAATGAGGATAGTCACTCTAAAGACAACATGATAATGTACACTCACAGTGAGTGTACATTATCATGTTGTCTTTAGAGTGACTATCCTCATTTGTTGAAGAAGAAAAGCATTAATGTGGCTGAATAGCAATACATTCAAGTGGCAATCACACAAGGGAAAGTCACTGTGAGATGTCCTCATTTGTGACTGTCCTTACAGTGAGTGTACATTATCATGTTGTCTTTAGAGTGACTATCCTCATTCTGTAAGTGTACATTATCATGTTGTCTTTACAGTGACTGTCCTCCTTCAAGTGGCAATTACACAAGGGACAGTCACTGTAAAGACAACATGATAATGTAGAGAAACGTTGTCATTTGTATTTTCAACAGCGCTGAGAGAGGTTCCCTCCGCGAAATCACAGCTACAATTTCTGAGTACGTTGGGTTTATTTTTCTTTTGTCATTATTATGTAATCTGGTATTCAGCTGTTAGAGAGCTAAAATACCCAGAAATGAGGACATATCTGTGTTGAATTTATTGTTAGCGGCTTTGGTTATTTAGAATGCTTCCCCACAATACTTATTAGGATGCATTTGGTTTTCAAAGCTTTCACTGACTTGGATTCAAGATTCTGAGACTTTCACGTGCCTTGCTTCAGTTGTTTCCGCAAACAAATCGCGTGCCTTTTGTATGCTTCCACATTTTATATACATGTCCATTAGGGTAGTCACCACCACTATATTTGACAAAAACCCATCTTCAATTACTTTTTGGTGAATTTCCCTACCTTGTTCTATGACTGTACCTCTGGTTTTAATGTATAAAAATGACCCAAATTTCAAAGGAAGTATATGATAAATTCCACCTAACACTTCCTAATCCCTGGACAGTGTCTTCTTACACTTTGAAACAAACAATTCCAAAGGGAATTAGCCTCTAGGGCTCTGCAACACCCAAACCCACAATTCTTGGCTCTAAACCCTTCTTAACTAGGGCATTCTCAATCACCCAATTCTACACCCTTCAAATCCAAATTAGTGGATGATTCACCATCTCACAAACATTATACAATGTTCCACATTATAACAATCCACCCTTGCTTGGATAGATCACTCACTGCTATACATTAGCATTCAACTCAAGGTAATTTCCCATAGTTTATCCTGTGATCAAACTATTTTCCACAAAACTTTGCCTATGCAATGTCAGTACTTCATAATACAAGTTAGTTATTGTCATCCCATGAATATCAGGCCTTCTATGTTACAGCAAAATCAAAGTAAACTCATTCAAAATGGTTTAGAATGGATGAAAGAAATCCTTCTAACTCATGTATGTGTTAGTTCAAACAAATGAGGATAGTCACTCTAAAGACAACATGATAATGTACACTCACAGTAAGTGTACATTATCATGTTGTCTTTAGAGTGACTATGCTCATTTGTTGAAGAAGAAAAGCATTAATGTGGCTGAATAGCAATACATTCAAGTGGCAATTACACAAGGGATAGTCACTGTGAGATGTCCTCATTTGTGACTGTCCTTACAGTGAGTGTACATTATCATGTTGTCTTTAGAGTGACTGTCCTCATTTTGTAAGTGTACATTATCATGTTGTCTTTACAGTGACTATCCTCCTTCAAGTGGCAATTACACAAGGGATAGTCACTGTAAAGACAACATGATAATGTAGAGAAACGTTGTCATTTGTATTTTCAACAGTGCCGAGAGAGATTCCCTCCGTGAAATCACAGCTACAATTTCTGAGTACGTTGGGTTTATTTTTCTTTTGTCATTATTATGTAATCTGGTATTCAGCTGTTACATAGCTAAAATACCCAGAAATGAGGACATATCTGTGTTGAATTTATTGTTAGCAGCTTTGGTTATTTAGAAGTTTAATTTTATTTGTTCATCTTTCAAGGACAAACATTTTGTGGATCATAACGTCTTCATTGTTTCGGGTATGCAATGAAACAACCCTAACTTGCGACTACCTTCACAGTACTGCAAAACCGAAGAGGGAAAAGCAAGTTAGGATGGAAATAAACAAACTTAAAACTTAGACTTAAGAAAGATGAAGGCAATGCTTCAAAAGGCCGATGCCCTAAACACGGGAAAACACAATACCACCATTAAATGATGCCCTAGTCACCGTATCAATGCTGCCAGCTCCGTACTAGTATGCTGACTGCTCACTTTCATCCTATGATAAAGGTAACTTCATTAATCATACTTGAAATGGCAGCATACGAACTAAAGCTGATGAACATTTATAAACTAAAAGTTTAAAACTACAGATTACAAATGTAGTAGTTTCATATGAAAAGAACTTGATGTCTGAAATTTACCATTAGAAGTATCCAAAGGAATACCACAGTACTGTTGAACTTGGAGAATCGGAGATGATCTACACAGCAAGGTTCAACAGCTGTAAGGACTGTTACACCATCTTTAGCATTTGAATACATTTTCTCCTTGGCTTCTGGTGGATCCTCAAAGACCCCCAATGACGTTTTCCCTACAATTATCAATTGTTTGTCAGTATGAGATATTAATAAATAAACATTAATCACAATATTAGGCAAACAATGTTCTTGATGTCTGAATCTAAATCACAGAAAGCTCTAATAAAGCAGTTCTCAGTTTCACATTAAATTAAGTTTCAATTTCAAATGGTTATAATAATTTTTGCAAGTTATAAGTAGCTGGTTACAGTATATGACATAAAAAGAAAAAAAATCATTTCTATTCTTTTCTTCTTTTTCTCTTTCAACGAAGCTTTTGCACCACACAAATGCATACCAACAATTTCTCAGGAGGTTTCAAGACCATTGCATACCAAACTTCTTCTCTGTAGATGCTACTGTGTGTCGTGGTCCAAACGGGCCCATAAATGTGGTTGAATAACAATACATTCAAGTGGAAATTACACAAGGGACAGTGACTGTGAGATGTCCTCATGTGTGACTGTCCTTGTCACAAATGAGGACATCTCACAGTGACTGTCCCTTGTGTAATTGCCACTTGAATGAGGATAGTCACTGTAAAGACAACATGATAATGTAAACATACAATGAGTGTACATTATCATGTTGTCTTTACAGTGACTGCCCTCATGTTGTATATTCTTCTCTGTAGATGCTACTGTGTGCTAGGGAACTTCTTAGAACTATTGGTATATTCTTAGAGCTTGTTACACCTGGGATATTCTTCTCTATAGATGCTACTGTGTGCCATGGTCCAAACGGGCCCATAAATGTGGTTGAATAGAAATACATTCAAGTGGCAATTACATATATTATAATGTATCTGTCTAGTCCTCATGACTGCTCATAACAGTACAAGTGATATTTTTTTGGGAGTGGGGAAAGGTTCGAGACTTTCACCTGTATGAAGAATCCTTTCTACCTAACACAAAAATGCACCCCATAAAACATCTGATTGGTTCGAGTATCTTTGAACTATTTGGGTCTATTGACAACACTAGACCAGTGTATACAGAATGACTAATTTCATGCAAGACAATGTGATGCAGAGTGGTCAGCAAGAAACTTGGTCTTAAGCCCCAACCCACTTCAAGACACCAAAATGTTACACCTAAGCAATTTAGCCTCTGATTCTATCAGACCAGTTTAAAATCTCTGTACTAGAGGGACTTCAAAGGTTTCAAGATACTTCTAACACCTTATTGACTCAATCCCAACCAAGACCAAATTTCCTTTTAGGGACAAGTTCCCTGATTTTCTACCAAAAGAGACTTTATTGATCCTAGGCTTTGCCAACCCAATCAAACATTTGAAAACTCTTAAGATTCCCTAAAACATGCAGAATCATGCATTGGTTGTGTTCCAAACAACCCAAGACATCAAAATCACAAATAGACCTAGTGACTCTAGTAGGTCTCCATAACCTGTTCTGCAGCAATAACTCTTCAATTTGACAAAGGACCTTATGAAATTATATGTTTTTTGAGTACCCTTTTTGATGTTCTAACAATCCTCCAACTCCCAGACCCTGACTCCACTCCAGCATATCAATGTCCTTATTGAGTCCGCAGACCTAATCCATGCCTTTGGGTGTGGGTTCCAAAACAAGGCATTGAAAATGGGTGCATGAAACCAAGATCAGAGTTTGAAGATGTCCACCATGATCTAAAGATCTAGATTCAACAAGGTTTGAGGTCCTTTACTTGCCGCTACCCTCTGATCTTGCATAATCCATCAACTCCTAGTCAAGAACATTGAGATTCTTGACCTAGGGCTTGCTCTCGAAATTCTCTGGCTTAGTATCATGTTCCAAAGCTTTTAAAATATGAAAATAAACCCCCTTAACTTGCATTTTACAAAGAACAGAGGATATCCTATGGTTTATTTGCAAGTTAAGGCCATTTGAATGCAATAACCCAAAAAATGAGGGTTTGACAGAACAACAGATAAGAAAAAGGAATAACTTTGATATAAGGTGTCTTGAATCTACCAAATAAACTCTCAAAGCATAAGATATAAATACTCTAACTTCCACACTGGTCTGCCCTCCCTTTCACATCCGTACACTGTACAGTGCTTGAAGGAAATGCACAGAAAAGGCTCTGAAATAGTGGCTCTATCTGACAGAGAGTCCATGCTAGGCTTCATGACTAACCTAGAGCACATTCCTTGTTATGGAGGAAGTTTGAATGGTGAAGAACTTATGGAATGGATAGAGGACCTAGATAACCATTTTGACTACAAGTATCTTATTAATAACCATTTTGACTACAAGTATCTTATGGATAGAGGACCTTGATAACCATTTTGACTCATTTAGTATCTTATTGAGCTTCACTTTGTTTCGAGAATATAGTTTAATATTCTCTACTAAACAGGGCCAACCACGTGAAGGTGGAAGCTCATTTGGCCCCACCCCCCTCCCCCTAACATCACTCTACATTCCCCGTTAACATCTAACATTCATTCATTCTTTCAATTATTAATAAAATGTAACATTCAATCAATATCACATGATAACATTCATTAACACATTAGATTCGTTAACACGCAACATTCATCAATATGAAAATAAACACATAATTCATGAACATTCATTAGCACATAATTAAATTCATTGAGACATAAAATTCAGTCATTATCAATTAAGGTATTTAGATGACAATCATTTATTTTTTCTCTTTCTAATTTTTTTTTCTATGTAAGCTCTAAGAGGAGCATCAGTGTTATCATCAATACCCCCCTCATCAGTTGTTTTGTTCTCTGTTCTTGATGATCTCAAATTCCTATGCTGCTGCAAAGGGGGGTCCTCTACAATAAAAAATAAAAGAGTTAAATTTAAAATATTTAATTATAATTGTTACAAGTATTTAATTATTTTAAAGAACATAACTGTGGCGCTCTTTAATTACCTGATCTGGCCACATCATTTTGTCTAGAATTTGCTGTTGCGCGGGTGTATGGACTGGTGAAGGAAACAGTGAGCAATAAACTTTAATTTTTGCAAGTTCCTTGATCTTTTAAGTCTCAAATCATTTGGTTTGATTATTCAATTATTCTTGTTATTGAATGAGTTTACTATTATATTGAGACTGCTGTCGCGCCAGTCACTGCTGAAACAGTCATTCTTTTGTCTAGACTTGTCATTGCAGTAGAGTTTTAGAGATAATGAAGATCATCCCATGAACATAGAAGGCCTAATATTCATGGGATGACAATAACTAACTTGTATTATGAAGTACTGACATTGCATATGCAAAGTTTTGTGGAAAACAGTGTGATCACAGGATAAACTGTGGGAAATTACCGTGAGTTGAATGCTAATGTATAGCAGTGAGTGAGCTATCCAAGCAAGGGTGGATTGTTATAGTTTGGTTTTATACCTCCCAATTGCATTTGTTTAAAAATCATTGGAGGTTTTTAAACAAATGCAATTGGGAGGTATAAAACCAAACTCAACCACTTTTGCCAGCATTCTTCAAGCATATGCCAAAATGGGATCTTTAGAACAGGGTAGGGAAATTCACCAAAAAGTAATTGAAGATGGGTTTTTGTCAAATATAGTGGTGGTGACTACCTTGATGGACATGTATATAAAATGTGGAAGCATACAAAAGGCACGCGATTTGTTTGCGGAAACAACTGAAGCAAGGCACGTGAAAGTCTCAGAATCTTGAATCCAAGTCAGTGAAAGCTTTGAAAACCAAATGCATCCTATTAAGTATTGTGGGGAAGCATTCTAAATAACCAAAGCCGCTAACGATAAATTCAACATAGATATGTCCTCATTTCTGGGTATTTTAGCTCTCTAACAGCTGAATACCAGATTAAATAATAATGACAAAAGAAAAATAAACCCAACGTACTCAGAAATTGTAGCTGTGATTTTGCGGAGGGAATCTCTCTCGGCGCTGTTGAAAACACAAATGACAACCCGCTTGATTTCACGGAGGGAATCTCTCTCGGTGCTGTTCAAAACACAAATGACAACCCGCTTTGTTCAAAACACAAATGATAACCCGCTTGATTTCATGGAGGGAATCTCTCTCGGCGCTGTTGAAAACACAAATGACAACGTTCCTCTACATTATCATGTTGTCTTTACAGTGACTGTCCCTTGTGTAATTGCCACTTGAAGGAGGACAGTCACTGTAAAGACAACATGATAATGTACACTTACAGAATGAGGACAGTCACTCTAAAGACAACATGATAATGTACACTCACTGTAAGGACAGTCACAAATGAGGACATCTCACAGTGATTGTCCCTTGTGTAATTGCCACTTGAATGTATTGCTATTCAGCCACATTAATGCTTTTCTTCTTCAACAAATGAGCATAGTCACTCTAAAGACAACATGATAATGTACACTTGCTGTGAGTGTACATTATCATGTTGTCTTTAGAGTGACTATCCTCATTTGTTTGAACTAACACATACATGAGTTAGAAGGATTTCTTTCATCCATTCTAAACCATTTTGAATGAGTTTACTTTGATTTTTCTGTAACATAGAAGGCCTACTATTCATGGGATGACAATAACTAACTTGTATTATGAAGTACTGACATTGCATAGGCAAAGTTTTGTGGAAAACAGTGTGAGGATAAACTGTGGGAAATTACCTTGAGTTGAATGCTAATGTATAGCAGTGAGTGATCTATCCAAGAAAGGGTGGATTGTTATAATGTGGAACATTGTATAATGTTTTTGAGATGGTGAATCATCCACTAATTTGGATTTGAAGGGTGTAGAATCGGGTGATTGAGAATGCCCTAGTTAAGAAGGGTTTAGAGCCAAGAATTGTGGGTTTGGGTGTTGCAGAGCCCTAGAGGCTAATTCCCTTTGGAATTGTTTGTTTCAAAGTGTAAGAAGACACTGTCCAGGGATTAGGAAGTGTTAGGTGGAATTTATCATATACTTCCTTTGAAATTTGGGTCATTTTTATACATTAAAACCAGAGGTACAGTCATAGAACAGGGTAGGGAAATTCACCAAAAAGTAATTGAAGATGGGTTTTTGTCAAATATAGTGGTGGTGACTACCCTGATGGACATGTATATAAAATGTGGAAGCATACAAAAGGCACGTGATTTGTTTGCGGAAACAACTGAAGCAAGGCACGTGAAAGTCTCAGAATCTTGAATCCAAGTCAGTGAAAGCTTTGAAAACCAAATGCATCCTATTAAGTATTGTGGGGAAGCATTCTAAATAACCAAAGCCGCTAACAATAAATTCAACACAGATATGTCCTCATTTCTGGGTATTTTAGCTCTCTAACAGCTGAATACCAGATTAAATAATAATGACAAAAGAAAAATAAACCCAATGTACTCAGAAATTGTAGCTGTGATTTTGCGGAGGGAATCTCTCTCGGCTCTATTGAAAACACAAATGACAACTCGCTTGATTTCGCGGAGGGAATCTCTCTCGGTGCTGTTCAAAACACAAATGACAACCCGCTTTGTTCAAAACACAAATGATAACCCGCTTGATTTCGCGGAGGGAATCTCTCTCGGCGCTATTGAAAACACAAATGACAACGTTCCTTTTTTTTTTTGCACTTATATCCCGACAACGTCGCAATTGCGACGGTGTCGGGCTATATTTGAAAAAAAAAAGCCAAAACTGCTTAACATTTCCTTGTCGTCGCAAATTGCCGTCGCAATTTCACCCCAAATGTATTAGTGTATCCTCAAGAATCAAGAATGAAAATGTAATGCAATGCTATGCTAGAAATGGAAATGCAAGCTAAGCTATGAAAGGAAATATGCAAGTGTTACAACCCAAGCTAATTAATCTATGTGAGCTAATCTAAAGCATAGAAATGAAGCTAATCTAAGAAAGCATAAATATGAAGCTAAGCTAAGAATGCAAGAATGAGATGTAGAATGCAAGAATGAGATGTAGATGCTAAGAATGCTCCAAATCTTCAAAAGCTCCAAAGTGACCTAGAAATCCTGCAGCATAGTATTAGCATAAAAAGTTGGGGATCTAGAATGAAGAAGAGAGCTCTTCTTTTATAGGAAATGAGGAGAAATGGACCATGGAGATTAAGAGGCAAAAGATTTAATCAACGGTGGAGCTTAAAAGAGGAGCAATCCATGTGCACAAGTATCCTCCAATAAGAAAATAGGAGTTGACTTTTGTGTCCATATGAGACAAAAAGTGCTTTTTCCCTTTTTATAAAATAAGAATAATGCTTTATTTGTGCAACTTAGGATAAGAGGAAAAGTGGGGGCTTTTTATTTATTAAAAGGGGAGGGAATATTCCTTTTAATAAATAAAGACTTAGGATAAGATGGTTAGCCCATAGAAAATAATCGAATAAATGATAGAACTAGGATTTGATCAAGAATAAACAATTGATGATTTAGCAAATGGGGGCTAATAGTCTAGGTGACCATTTTTAGGTGTATACACTTACATATTGTTAAGTTGTTTCAAGATATGCCAACTAATAAAATGCATGGATTGACATTGAAGATGAATGGGAAATATAAATGATAAATACATTATAGGAACCCATTGGCGTATGTTGTTAGATTATACCATAGAACTTTCCCCTAATCATGTTATTCCTAAAGATTTGACCTATGGATGTGCATGAGTCATCAAACCTGGAGAGATAACTCCTTCAACTGCACTTTATCGTGCCCATTTATCTGTTGAGGTATGTGAAGCATAACTCCAAATTCCATTTTTTTTTCCTATATTTTTAAGAAAGCCTTAGATTCAACTGTGAATGAAAGATATGCACTAAATTAGAAACTATCTTATGAATAATTTGTTAAACTAGTGACCAACACACATTAATTTTAAATTTGAAACCTCTTCTGCACATATACCATTTTTCCTATTACTATTCTTCACAAAGCATGCCCTCTATTATTTTCATTGACTTGAGTTTCCAAGATGGAATTCATAACCATAATGGCCAAGATATACCTAGAAACTAGAATCTGTAATATATTAGAAGAGAGGGTTAGTTATGAGTTTTTAGTTTTAAAAGAAAAAATTTTAATCAAGCTTTAAGATGTATGAATTTAATGCTTTGCTAGTAACACGTGCTCTACAAACAATTCCAAATCTATTCTTTATAAATGATTTCTATGATTAAAAATATGCTTTCCTTCATATTCATGGCTTCCAATGAAACACGTCACCATCTAGTTTAGAGTTTTCAATTTTCAAATTAGTTGGTTACAGATTTGTTTTCTTTCCTTTATCTAAAATTAGAGAAGTAGTTTGTGATGATATAGTTCTCAGACCAAAACTATTATTTTTTTCAAGACACTAACTAGAGCACTTTGTCAGTTTTATTTATTGTCACCATCATTTTGAATAACAATTGGACTCAATATATCTTCATAAAAAAAACTTTGTTTTTTTAATGTATCTATTATGATATTTAATTTTACAAGTCTGTTTGAAATACCAGCTTTGTAATTGAACTGTCTAGTGATGAAACTGTAGGTAGCTATGATAAGGAAGAGAATGTAGCTAGAGCTTATGATCTTCTAGCTCTCAAGTATTAGATTCTATCAACTGCAATAAACTTTTCGATATGACAATATAATACTTTGGTTGTACATTTTATTTGTTGGTTTTTTAATTTATAGATTTTTGCTTAACATTTGGATGTTTGGCAACAAATGTAGATTGGAGACTATGCTAAAGAAGTCAAAGACATGAAATATATGTTAACGTTAGCATGTCTTATTTATATAAGAAGGTAACTGAATTTCCCTAATTTTTGCTTAGTGACAGAGTTGTGTATAAGAGTTTCATGTGTATTGACTACCTAAAAGATTACTCCAGTGTGGAAAAAATAGTTATATAGTTAAAGATGAGTCATATATTCTAAATGTTTGGTGAAGTTTCATTATATTTATGCTTATAAAATTAAAGTACAAAACTTTATAAATGTTAGTCATAATCTTTCTATTGCTTCATAGTTCTCTAATCAAAACATGTTAATTATAATATTTCAGGTGGAGTATTGGCTTTTCTAAGCATATCTACCATGGAGTAAGATGGTTTGGATATGATTTAACTAATGACCATAAATTTAAGTGAAATAATCATAGCTAAAATGAAAAAATGGATTTGATATTTCAAGAAAAAAGAGTTGATATGAATGGAAAAATGAAGTGATGCCACTCTACAATTGCAGATTTGATCGAGATGGAAAGTGGAGGGACGAGATTGGAAATTTTGAAGGGAATAAGAATTCACTTATGGGGAAATTTGGTGAGTGCAACATTGATATGTACATTTGAAACTCTAACTAGTTTAAATGGTTTATCTAAAACTACATTAAAAAAATTTTTATTAAAAGTTGGTCTAAGCCATTCAAACAAGTCATAGAATATTATTTTTAAGTAAAAATAAACTTCTTAGTTTGTAGTATAATATTTCATAAAAGGTGATCTAACCTCTCTTTATTTTTATCTTGGTTTCAAGTGTTTAGATTGAAATGCTAGTATTTAGGATATTGTGCTATATTTTATATGGATGAGTTCATATTTCTAAATTGTTGTATGAGTCCTACTAAAAATTGGAGTGTTTGGTAGCTCTCTTTTAAGGAAAACTTAAAATATCTCAAGTAAGTACATGTATCTTTCTTTTTTTGTAGACATTTGAAATTGCCTTTATGTTCTTTATGGATGAAATAAGTTATCTTTTGTCTGGTAATATAAACTACATCTAGGTTCCATTGTGAAAAGTTTCACCTAAATAGTATCTTTTTCTCCATCCCTTGTGCATCCTTCATGGTTGCTTCTCTACTTGAAAGCTATAGTTAACAAATTTCTTCTTGGCCATTTTTTATTTTACCATATTGGTTATGGATTATGTTACTGTGTTGTTAGGGTCTGGCGGCCATTACAAATCTGAATGGGTTTGGGTTCAGAAGTTGCATCTAATTCAGAATTGGACCTGTGCATTTTACTGGAGAGAATATAAATGAGAAGCATAATGACTATCTAGAGTGCTTATCTTGCAAGTATATAAATATGCTTAATGTTACAAAGAAGAGTAATAAAATATAGTGGCATTTTTAGTTGTGACTACTAATATATGTGGTGATGATCAAGCATAAACACAACCAATATGTTGTTGGCTTCCATGAAGAAGCGATGTTATGTGCAAAAAATTCATGGAGTAAGTATATAAGAAAATAATGAATTTCCTACAAAATGGATATTCACAAGGTAAATGCTTAAATGATTTCTAGTATATATACAATGTAGAGACATACGATATATTTATACATTTTTATAGAGATAAATTTAATGGTCAATTTCAAGAAATAGTGTGCAGATTAGAGTGTGTATTTATTTTTAAAGGGTTCTAGCTCAATGGAAGAGCACTTGTTTTACAAACAAGAGGCTGGTGGTTCCATTCCATCGTTCCCTCACATGAATTAGTCAACCATATTGCAGTTATGTTTAAGAATATTGACACTACTACAAAGAGTGAGGGTTAAAGACAAATTTTGAGATAGTTTATTAATAAATTGTCTTCATCTGAGACAAAAAAGAAAGTTGTGTATTGTCTCAAATATGTCTCTAACCGAGTGTCTTAATATATTGTCTTAAAAAATTATCTCAATAAGACAATGTGGAACATAAGATACTTATGTTCCATATTATCATATTGAGACATTTTTTTAAGACAATATATTAAGACGCTCGGTTAAAGACATATTTGAGACAATACTTAAATTTCTTTTTGTCCTCAGATGAAGACAATTTATTAAAAATTTGTCTCAAAATTTGTCTTTAACCCAAAATCTTTGTAGTAAGGAATGCTACTCCTAAATGGATTAAGTTTTGTCATTATTATTCATTTGTACAGTTAGTAAATATAGGTAGATAGTTCAGTCAGTTATCAATACATAGTAGTCACCAAGAAAAGAGGTTCCTGAGTGTAACAGTTACCAAGTACACAAGGTTATCGAGCGCCAGTGAACACTGAGACCAAGAGATAGCATTTACCGCACAATCCAAAGTTCACATAAAAGTTTGGAATGACACATAGTTCAAGGTGAAAAACTTTTTACCGAGCAAGAAAATGGTTTACCAAGATCGAGGTGAATATTTATTGCAGATGTAATCATTTAATGAATGAAGATTCCTATGTAATGATGATCTAGGTTATTCATATGAACCATTGATCTTAGGTTTTCTAAGATAATGTAAAACCCAAATTAGGTCAAGATCAATTTGATATAAAATTTGTAAAGATTTCATTTTGACATGTATCACCAAGAAGTAGTTGCACTCAAGGACATCTGAAGATCAGATAGGGTTTTGACTAAAGGATTTTCATAGAAGCATTCAGTTTAACAGAATAGATATAAGGCTACCAAGAAATTTAGAAGGACATACTCATCACAACAAGGTGATATCTTTATTGTACTTAAAGGATCTGATATCAAAAATTTGAGTTGTATTTCATTCAGGTCATATATCACTGTTAATCTCTAACAATTATAGCAGACTCAAAATCTCCTAAAAGAGTGAAATTGACCATTCTTAGTAAAATCTCTTAACCGAGTGCACACATGTATTGTGTTTCTAAAATCCTCTAACAAGGTAGATCTAGTTGATCTTATTGTTACTCCTAATAGGGTAAGATCACCAGAAGTGATCAATCTTTATAAGCCTTAATTGGTAACTTTATTTTTGTAGAAGTAAAGCTTTGTGGGTTCCATCCCCATTGTAGTTTTTACCTTCTAACAAGGGTTTCTATGATACCAAAATACATGTGTCACGTGTATTGAATTTTCATGAATGTTTTATTTATTTACTTACATGCATTTACATTTCAGTTATGGTATTGAATGTATGGTGAATGCAATCTCCAGAGTCAGTTATTGAAGTTAATGTTTACAAGGATTAGTTTGAAAAGTTTTAAGGGTACTAATTCACCCCTCCCCTCTTAGTATACACCTTTCCATAATTCCAACAAGAATAATGGTAGCCACTACCTTCTTGTCCAGTTTCTCTCACTCCACATCAAGTAGTCAACTTTACGTTTCCTTCGAGCATTATTGCAAAATATTTTTGCACCAACAAATATTCCAGTTGCAGCTTCCACATTCCAAATTTTGTTCTCAAAAATTTTTAATTATGATTTTATCTAATTATTCCATCTTTTCTCAATTTATTCACAACCCCTCCTTGTTGCTTAGAGAAATTGTTGACTTTAAGGAGAAGATTAAATGAAAATAAATAACAAAACTAAAATAGAGACAAATAGTAAGGAACACATCACACAATGAATTATGTGGTTCACTATAAAGGCTATAAAAAATTGCACCCATTGATACTTACAACATACAATACATATTTTTGATATCAAAGCCAAAATAACTAATTTGTGATGGTGAAAAAACTGAAATGTAAAAATCAATTTCTTTATAATTTGGAATGTCATACTATATGATTCAAAAGGACCCCTATGAATCATCATTTCCTAATGCACTCTATATTGATTAACATTGAATTGAAATGTGGATTCTTAGTAAGACTAGGTTTGAGAATCATTATCCTATCATATATTGTGATGGGCCACATATACATTGAAATGGTGGGCCAAGCAAAAAATAGGTTAAGGTGTAAATTTATTGAGAGTTTGGAGTAAATTCCGATATAAGTGTACTCATTATCTTCTAGTACATGTGTATTGTAAGATGTCAATCCATTCCACAAATATTGTTATTTACAAAACCACCAATATAGTGGTTATTTGAGTCTCTTCCACTACAAAATTTATTAAGTATAAGATGCAAAATTATTAAGTGGTACAAAATTTCAAGCTATATATGGGTTAGATATGTTCAAGAGATTGAATTGAGTAAATCTCATCATATTTGAAAGGAATTTATTACATACATTTTGCAAATAAATTATAATTGTATATTTTTGTACATATAGAAATTTGCAAATAAAGTTCAATCAAAATATGCAGTTGAATATGGCTAAAATAAGTATTGCTACTAAGTAAATAAATGAACTCAAATCTTTTTCAATAGGGAAAAAAATGTTTTTGATTAAAGCAGCAGCAAAAAAGGGTGCTGACCCAACAGTACAAAAGGCAAACTAAGGAATTAACAAAGAGTTAATCACCAAAGAGTGCAGCATGCAGCATGAAGCATAGAAGTCTACCTCGATAAAAAACAAAGAAATAGGAAAACAAGCACCACCATATAACGAGAGTATTGATAAAGTTTAGCTTTAACCAAGCTATGTGCCACGTAGGGCTAAAAACCCAAACTAGAGTATAAAGCATACGAAAATAAACACAGTAAATCAAAAAGGGAGGCAAGGAACCAAGAACACTCTCCAACCTCCTTCTCACAGGATCCCAGAATGCTATTTTCCCATCCATAAGTGCTTCGGTAGGAGGATATCAGCCCACTCAATGAGGAAACTGAAGAGCTCACAGTTGCTTTTGACAGCTTATGTATCCTCCATGGCCTTCTCATTAAGGAGGCAAAGAGTAGTGGTAGAGGCGTGCATAACCTTAAGAGAAAATTTACTCACATCTTTTAACCATCTATTAGTGGCTTCCAGGTCCTTAGTGAGAATTGAGACTGTGCTTTCCAAGGTATCAACCTGGAACTTAATTTTTCCCATGAAGCCGCTAGCAGAGTGCCCTTTGTTCTCACTGGGGTCCTTCTCGTTCACCTCTTCCACAACCACCTTGGTTTGGGTAGCTCCCTCAGGCTTAATTTCCACCTTGACAGTATCATTTCCTTGGCTTTGTTTTGTAGGGGAGCCAACATAACCTTCTTCCTGAACAGAAACCTCCTCCTTAGACATGAGCTCTCTGATGGCTCTTTTACTTTGTTCTTTAGCAAGGTGGGTAGAAGTAGGTGAGAGCTCAAAAATAGGGCCACAGTCTAGGTTAATCATGATCTTTTTCTGCTTCTTGAGAGGGGGAAGGGGATCTTCTTTCGGGTTAAGGGAATGCTTTAGAGAGCTGGGAGTGGGCTAAGTTTCCATAGACAAAGGGCTAGAAGTAGGGGTCACCTCATTCTTAGACTTAGTGGGGGTGGAGATACCCTAGTTAAGGGAAACCGAGGGCGACGTGGGATGAGTGGTGTGCGAAACTTGCAGAGGCAGAGCGAGACAAAGGGTGTGGTGAAAGTTATGAAGGCAAAGGATGATACCTTGGTGAAGATAAATAGGGTTTTTGCTGAGGGAAATGGCTTCATTAATAGTCTTCACATTAGCTTCTAATGAATGCACTAGGAAGAAAGGAAATGAGATTAACAGCTTGTGATGGAAATGATTAAGGAAGGGAAGGTGATAGTTATAAAACATACCAAATCGACCCTCCAGAGTAAAGTACTTCATCACGAGCTTACAAATTTTAGGCCAAAAATTTGGGAGCTCTAAAACAGTGTAGCCACCATTTATCAGAGTGGGAGTGGGGCCATCCTTGAAGAATTACATGAAATCCATCTTCACCTAGGTCTTAGCTATCTTCTTCCACTTCCTACCAATCGTAGGCATGCCTGTAGCCTACCCAATAACCTCCTCATTCACCTGGAAGGTGATTCCATTGATGGTGACTTGCATGTCATTCCAAGTCTTGGTGACTTGTCTAGAAATCATCTCATCGTAGCCTTGTAGGCGCTCCATGAATGGAAAAATACCTCCCTCACAGAAAAAGTACATGACCATGGCATTCGAGGTGAACTCATCCTCAATCCTGTCTGGTTTGATTCTTTTTCTATCCTCGCATGTAATCTTCCAAAAAGGCTATTTGCAAAGAAAAATAGAAACTAGAGAGAAGCCTAGGATAAGAGTACTTTTAGTAGCCTCGGCTCTTCGAATAAATCCACAACTCAGATAACAAAAGCCAAAAAGAAAGCCAGACAGGAGTTTAGAAGTCGTACCACTAAGCAAGGAGCGATTAATGCTTTGATTGTCTTGGATTTTGCAAATCTCAGCCATGAGTGCCACCGTGGTTAACACGTGAGAAGTACACATTAACCCACACTTAAAATAATAATTACCCTATGAAAAATCCACGTCGTATCTTTCGTCAGCCTCCAAAAATTTATTGCCCAGAGCCCAATTGAAATAATGATTATTTTTAGAAGCCTAGTTCGTAGCTAGCTACCACATCAGCCATGTCATGCCTATTTTGTACTTAGAATTACGTCCCTAGCAATCCATGTGGCATAAAAAAGAATTCTTTAAAGTTGTCATAAGAATGCGCTGGCACCTAGCTCGATCATAAGGCATCCCACCTAAGTTTTCTTTTTTAAACATCATGAGTTTGAAAGTCAGATTCTCTCATTTCTTGCCTTAACAGGTCTTGAGTGTTTTGGGGAAGCTAACCAATAGCTCTCCAACATCTAAGCTCTTCCAGCTACAGTCTGATAGCAACCATGGCATCAACCACCACATTTCCTTCCCTATAGATGTGTGTGATGGTGACCCTCTGCAAGCTATCCATAATGCCCTGAGTTTCTTTCAAAATGTTGTCCACTTTCCATCCAGCATTACCATCACCCCTAGAGGCATCAATTATGACTTTGGAGTCACCTTCCACTTCAATGTTGGTGCAGCCAATGGACACAACCATTTTCAACCCCTAGAGGAGAGCCATGCCTTTCACATGATTGATAGTGTGGTTTTGAAGGGGACCGGCATAGGTCACCACTAAGCAGCCATTGTGATCACGGATGACACCCCCAATAGCTTGTTGTAGGTTGTGAACCAACCCATCAAAATTCAGCTTATGCCAAGCCACACGGGGGGGAGTCCAGATAGTAGCCTTGCGAGCAGCAATTTTAGTGCCATAAAACTTGGCAAATTCCTTGTCCACATCCCAAATCAAAGTAGTTTTGAGATCCTAGGTAGAGGGTGGAAAACTAGGAGTCTTCTAGTGGGCGACTAGCAAGTTATCCTTAAGCAATTTCAGCCCAATTTGAAACACTACCGTGCTATTCAACTCAATATCTCTGAATATCCTGTTATTGCATTCCTTCCATAGGGACTAGCAAAAGATAGGTAGAGCCTAGCTCCACAAAATATTTATCAAAGGGTGATGTGAGGGAGATCACCAATTATGGAAAAGATCACATATGTCTTTATTAGGAGTCCACTGGATGTCAAGGCGAGTTAAAATTTTCTACCACATCTTAGTCACATTTTTACAATGAATGAATAAGTGGTTTATGCTTTCCTCTTCTTTCTTACATAAGAAGCACCTATTGGCCAGATTAAACCCCCTCTTAGTTAGGTTGTCTAGGGTAAGAATTTTCCCATGTAGCACCATCCACTAGAAAATGTTGACCTTAGGGATGAGCTGTGGTTTCCACACCTTTTTCCAGCAGGTAGTGTTAGCAATAGCCATAGTAAGCTAATTGTAGGCAGATTTGACAGTGAAACCACCATGGAGGGTATGGTGCCAAAGAAGTCTATCAGGTCTATCAAAAATGGGGATGCTGATGGAATGGATAAGGGAAGTGAGGTTAGCAACCAAATTGAGGAGGTCAGGTCTATCCCTTAGGATAGGGGTAAAATCAATCCATCTGCCATTAGTAATGAAATTGGAGACCATGCTCCCCACTCCCAGGGTGAGAGTGTTTCTTAATTGGGCAAAACATGTGGTAGAAAGAATACCATCAGGAAGCCAAGGATCCTCCCAGAACCTTATGTCTCTGCCATTACCTAATTACCAAATAGTTCCCTTCTCCAGAATACATTTGTTTTGAGGATATTATTCCATATTTTAGAAACTCTCGGATTCCCCTGTTCCATGAAGAGCTTACAAAAGCGTCCCCCATCAAGGTATTTAGCCTCCATGATTTTGCACCAATCAGCATAACACACAACCATTTTCCAGGACAACTTGGAAAGAAGGGCTCTATTGAGGTTGCTAATTCTTCTTAGCCTAAGGACCCACATATGCTTAGAGCTACAAACTTTTTCCCAGCTAACTAGGGGAAATCTTCTTTTTTCTTCAGTTCTCGACCAGAGGAAGGTGCGTTGAATATTTTCTAACTTGTCAGCCATGACACCAAAAATTTTGAAAATGGAAAGGAAATAGACAGGAATTCCTTGAAGAGAACCAGCAAGAAGTTGGAGCTTACCAACGTTGCTGAGAAGTTTACCTTTCCATCCAGCCAACATCCTTTGAGTTCGCTCGAGGATGGAATTCCAAAACTCATTCTTCACATCTTTGATAGTAAGAAGGAGCCCAAGGTAAGTCACGAAAAGTGAATCAGCTTGGCAACCCAGAATTCTGAGGATCTTAGATTGGACCATCAGCTCAGTGTTAAAGAAGTATATTATGCTTTTGTGATAATTTATATGTTGTCTTGAAGTAGTAGCATAACTATCAAGCATATGTTTCCACTCTCTAGCTTCAAGGACCGAGGAGGTACCAAAGAAGAACGTGTCATCCACAAACTACTGCAAGACTTCAAGGGGAAGGCTGGAAGTAGGTTTGATTCCCTCAATTTTTTGAAGCCGTGCTAGGTGCATCCTGTTATGGCCTAAAACCTCAGCAAGAAGAATAAAAAGATAAGGGGATAGAGGATCCCCTTGGCAAAGATCCTTAGCAGGGGAAAATTTGGTGCTTGGTCTACCATTGAACAACATAGAGAATTTGACAGTTTTAGTGTAGGCTTTAATCAAAGTTAAGAAGTCTTGAGAGAACCCAAAGGAGGCAAGGACCTTATAGAGGAAGCTCCAATTAAATTTATCATAAGTTTTAGAGATGTTGAGTTTAAGAGCCATACTAGCAGCCTTACTATGAGAGATAGAGTGCAGGATTTCATGGGTAGTGATGGCAGTGTCCAAAATTTGCCTACCAGGGACAAACCCTTTCTGATTAGGATTAATAACTTTATTAAGAAGGGGTTTGATTCTACTAACCATAATCTTAGAAAAGATTTTATACAGGGTGTTACAAAGGCTGATGGGTCTGAAGTCATCCATAGTTTTGGGCTTAGCACATTTTGGCACTAGGGCAATGAAAGTGTCATTGAGCTGTTTAAGAATTTTCTTAGTTTTGAAAAAATCTCTGGGGGCATGTGTCACATCATACCCAACAATGTCCCAGAAGTCTTGAAAGAAGGCCAGGGGAAAGCCATCAGGGCCAGGGGCTTTGAAGGATTTCATGGAGAACACAGCATTACGAACCTCTTCAACAATGACTCTAGACAGTAAGGAGTTATTGTCACTGTCAGTGATCACCATCGGCAATATAGAGATAAGCTGGTTTTGAAGGTTTTCAGAATTACCTATATTCACATCCGCAAAGGAGTTAACAAAGTAGTCTATAGCTAAATTCTCTAGCAAGGCAGGGTCAGAGATCCCATTCCCCCTACTATCCTTAAGAGTGCTGATAGTGTTCTGTCTCCTATGCTTGCAAGTAGATTGGTGGAAAAAGGAAGTGTTCCTATCTCCCTCTTTAAGCTGCAGCACTCTGGACCTCTACTTCTAGAAATTTTCCTCATTAGCCAGATTAGCTTTTCAGTCTTTCCTAACCTCTTCCTCCTCATTGTGTAAGTTGAGTGACAAATTCTCAGAAGCCATTAGCCCTTGGAGGTTTTCCAACTTCTCTTTCAAAGATTTCCTTTTATGAAAGATATCACCAAAGGTGATCTTACTCCAACCTTTAACAGCTCCCCTGATGATCTCCAGTTTATAGGACACTCTAAACATAGCAGAACCCTTAATCAAACTGGACCACCATTGCTGAACCCTATCCTTGAAGTTGGGGTGCAAAGTGCACATAATTTCAAATCTGAAAGGGGTAGTGTAGGTGTGCTTCCCATCCATCCATTTGAGCAGTAGAGGATTATGGTCAGAGGTGGTTCTAGGGAGGGCAATGAGAGAGCACCCAAGGGACCAAGGTCCCAAGCATACAAAATTAAGACCCTATCAAGCCGCACCTGAATCAAGTGGCTGCACTTTCTGTTGTTGGTCTAGGTGAAGGGATGTCCTTTAAGATCAACATCCTGAAGACCATTCAAACTGACAAAGTTGGATAGGTCCCCCATGCTTTCAGTAAAATCCACTATACCCCCACATTTTTCAGACGGGTAAAGAGGAGAGTTGAAGTCCCCTGCCACCAAAAAATTTGAGCCCTGAAGGAGGTAAAAAGATGACGAAAGATCCTCCCAAACAACCTTTCTACCCTGGCAGGAATTAGGGGCATAAACATTATAACAATGCCAGGTAGCTGTCGGAGAGGTGAAAGAAACAACAAGATGGTGGTTGGAGAAATTGAGGGCATCCCCCTGCACTCTTGATGGGTTCCAAAGGGTAGCAGTCCCCCAGAAGCCCCACACGCCTCAGAATAAAAGAACATGGCTCCAGGCCATAGCCACCCCACAAGAGAATTAAAGTTACCATAGGTCATTTTGACTTCTTGAATAAGGACAATGCCAACTTTATAATCAATAATATACTGAATAACATCAAGTTGTTTCTGTGGGTTGATTAAACCCCAAATATTCCAAGAGAAAACAACCATTTCTTACCTTTAGGAGTGAGGTCAAGGGTTTGCTTCCTGCCCGCAGCAATCTCCTTTGTTGTGTCCCTGTATCTTCTTATCATGTCTGATGGACGTCCTGGCTTTGTGTCCACTCCCACATCAATTTTTTTGGTCCTTGTTTTCTTTTGTTGGGTTTGCCATTCTCCATCTTTTCCTTTCAAAGCCTCAGTTGTCTTGATTGGGGTGTTACAAACTGCCTGTTGAGGACTGATAGCATAGGTATTCAAGACCACTTCCATCACTGAGCTAACCACCAATGCTGGTGCTACAAGTTGCACCACTGTGATTTTCGTGGCCGTCGGGTCGACTTGGTCTTTCTTTTTTGTCAACACAGTATTAGGTGAGCAAATTCCCTCCTTAATAGAGACTCCATCTATGGGTATTTCACCCTCCTCCAACGGACTTCTCAAGGGGACCTCTTCCAACATAGGGGGATCAACCTTGGTAACTGGGGTTAGTAGCACAATAACAACCTGGAGCTACAGAATAGTAGCATTTGTAGTCTTCAAGGGGGAGGGGGAAGCACCATCCTTAAGCTTGGGCTCAAGCAGCTTAGGAGCTTTACAATCCTTCCTAGTGTGCCCTCTAGAATTACAATCTTGACAAAAGAGGGATGCATTCTCATACACAATGGCCTAAGACCATTTCCCCAATTTGGATTTAAGGACATCAAAGTTTGGGAGTGTCTTGTTAATGGGGACATCAACACAGAAGCGGGCAAAAACAAGACGAGACTTGGTAAGGGTGATCAAATTAGTAGCAATATAATGTCCAAATGAGTTCCCTATTGACCTAAAGACCTGTTCATCCCAGAACTCAAGTGGGAGACCCGACAGCCGGATCCAAATAGGGGCCATCTTATTTAGGTCAACAGAAGGGTCAAAGCCAGGCTTCCATTTAGCTAGAGTGGGCAGGTGCTTACCATACAGCCAGGAACCCATAAGGATAAGGCCAAGGTCCTCCATTGCCATGAATCTGAACAAAAAAAGACCACCCGACATCATAGAGATTGCCACACTACCCTTTAGCTTCCAATTTCCTCCAACCCATTTCCTCACCATATCTATGATGGGTCTGAAATCAAAAAAGTGTCCTACCAAGGCCTGATGGAATTCCGCCATAGTTCTATCAACAATGGAATCAGGAAGGAGGATTTTTGTGCCTTCATCTGTAATGGTAGTTACACAACAAAGAGAATCCACCTCAGCAATATGGGACCCCACAAGCGCACCTTTCCAGTCTGGCTTGGGCCCAGAGGTGAGCAAGGAATCTAAGGCCTCTTTCTGTGGAACAACTGTAGAGTCAGACAGGGGTTGAACATGTGGTGACAACGGAGGGTAACCAGGAAGAGGGGGAGGGGGAGGAGGTTCCTCCCCAGAAGCTTCCGCCATGCAAAGGAAATTTGATGTTCTATAAATTTGAATGAATGCATAATCGTAAAGATTTTAAGATATAAGTAAATAAATATTTCTTAATACCAAAAAATTTCATACATTTCTTATTAAAATATTTATAAATATTTTAATATATGATAAAAATATCATACAATTAATTTAATGGTATTAAATTATCTCGACCTTAATAAATTATTGTAAAAATATTTCATATTAAACTTAATAAATTTATAAAAAATTATTTATATAATACATCCATAATTGTTAGGTGAGTAGTTTCTTTCGAAATTTTCACATGACAATCGATGCAGCAAAAAAAGGAAAAATGAAATTCAATGACCGTTTCTTTCACGAAACAAGTTCAAGGAGAGAAATTCAGTGCCTATTTTTTTCGAAGAAATTAAATTCATGACTCGTGTTTTTGTGGGTTTCTACTGACAGCAATTGGCCATATGCAAAGCATCTTAAAGATTAATCTTAATCAAGAATGATATTTGTAAGGATTAAATTTAAGTAATTATTAATTGTTTGACTCTTCGACTGTTTAACCCTATTAAAATATGACATTTATAACTACAGGTTGAAGGGACTGCGTCTGTCTATAGTGATGGTCAACAAATCAATTATTTACTTGAAACCCTGACCCACTTACACTTCAAGGAAATTGACGAATTTATGCCCACAGGACCATGCTTCATGGTGGCATTCCAGAAGGTTTACTAACCCTTCCCCAATTACAGAATATTAGTCTTAGTCATAACCATCTGAGTGGCAGGATAACAATCTGAGTGGACACTGGACACTGAATGGCTCGTGCTCTCGGACTGCGACCTCCAACTGTCTAATTCATGATATGGACTTTTCTACAGCCTATGTGTGCTATTAACTGTTAAAGTCTACTTTCGATGAACGTATAGCTTTATTTTAAGCTTAGTTGCTTCTTGGTTGTAGCCCACCAGTCTACTATGATTATTCCTCTGACAAGAGTGTTTTTTATTTTTCTGTTATTTTTATTTATGTTAATATAGCTAGCAATTGCATCTTAGTGTGCAATGGGTATGCCGTAGTTATTTGCAAGGGGCATTGGTACTTTTACTTTGTATACATTAATGGATAATTACATTTTAAACTAATTAATAGAATAGAAACATTTTAGAAGAGGAAATAGTGTAGTTAAAAAATTTATCATATAGATGATAGAGAAAAATAGGGAGGAGGAGAAAACAATATTAGCCATCCATGATCCATTTTTATTCCTTGTGCTCTCTATTACTCTCTATCATTCTGATGATAGATTGGTAAATGTGATCTGAGACATTGATGCGAAAGTACTAAACACAATTTAATCTGAAAACCATTACATCTTGATTCCATGAGTTGTAGAACTCTCACATCTTTTAGAATAATGATACTTGGATTCTCAATCCTTACATATTAGAAGTCAATTTTAATATTCATATGCTTTTAATTGTTTGTATAAAATGCTTCAGATTCACACACGATGCCATGACCTTGATGTTATCCTTAATTAAAATGTATTTATTTTTGTCTTTCTGAATAGATTGCACCTTTTATTAGCCTAAGGAAAGCAATTTTCTAATAAACAAGTAAAAAATGCTTTCTTCAACCATGATCTCTTAATTTGTCTTCTTCCTTTAACCATCCAAACTCTTATGGAAAATTTTATTCTTTTTCCATATCTGATGCTTATTCCATCTCCTTTGGCGTGCTCTTTATGATTAAAGCCTTTCATCCTCTTAGTTTTCCTTTCTTTGTGACATAAAACTATTCAGGTGAAAGGAAGAACAAAACATTATAATTGATTTAACATGCAATGAAAATGTTAAGCATTATGGATATAGCTTACAGATTCCGCAACACATAAATGAATTCTTTTGAGGGAGGTTGCAAACTTTTAAGCAAATGCAATTGGTTATAGGTTAAAAATAAGGCCCAATATTAGATTTCTACTATATAGCATAATAAAGTGTGTCTTAGCAAGTCATTGAACTTGAAAAATTCTACCTCAAAATTATTTTACTGAGATGTATTCTCACTTAGATTTATAAATTAAATTAGTTTCATGACATCTACTTTTAATGCAAGCAGCTACGAACATGCTGAAGAATTTACACAATCTACATCTAATTTTGGTTTATCCAAAATGCCTGTTAGAGATCTCCGCTATGATGTTTGTGGTAATCCTGGTACTCAAGTCAAACATACGGTAGCAGGAGCTATTCCTGAAAAGCTTTGTGTCATGGGGAAGAAATTTTTTTGGAATTCAAAACAGATTGAATTGGGGCATCAATAAAGAGAAGAGGTTTTTCCTTAGTTGTACTTAGTTGAATCTAATTTCATGGCATTTGGGTACTTTTAACTCAAGAAGACACCAATATTTTGAAGAATTTACGCCATCTATTCTCAATTATGGTGGATCGACAATGCCTTTGAAAGAGCTCCGCTATGATGTATCCATTAATCATTTTAAACATATATTGGGAAGAGCTATTTACGAAGGAGTTGATGCATTGGCGCTGAAGGTTTTAATGCATGCAGAGGAGTTCAAATTGAGTGATGAAGAAGTAGAAGCAGCAATCAAGAGTGGTTAGATTTATATTCCTATATTTTCAGAGGAGTATGCACAATCCAGCCGGTGTTTGGAAGACTTGTCATTGATGCAAAACAGAGGTTCAAAAGCGCTAAAATTGTTCCTATTTTCAGATGTGTTAAGACTGATGTTGTACGGTATGGTAAGGAAGGCTATGCATTTGGCCCATACTGCAAGGGTTGGAAGAAACTCAGAAAAAATAGAGTGGAAGAAAGCGCATTACAGTGTTTCACACTATGTCAGTCCCGTCATTGAGAGCAAGTACCCATCTCTCCACAAAACACGCTTATCGTTTTCTTATACATGCATTCTCTACTTTTCTTCTCGCCTAATTCTATCGATATGAATTGTGTGATGCTTATTATGTTTCCTTTGTTGTTGAATATGTCCATACATGAAGACATGCTAGTGGAAACAAATAGTGAGCGGGTAGCGAAAGAAGGTAAAGAGTTTCTGCAAGAATTTGCATTTGCTGACACTAGTTCAAGCATCCAAGCACAGAGTGAAGAATTTGCATTAGTTACATCTACTTTTGGTGGATCCATAATGCTTGGGAAAATACTTGGCTTTGACATATTTATTAATCGTTCCATCCTGGCACATGTTAGATATTTAGGTTTTCCTTGAATAAAAAGTTTTTTGACTTTTCCCAATAGATAAAAATCATATTCTCCTCTATTCCGTCAATTCAATAAAAATCCAATCAATGTAAAAATTAATGAACGGACTCTCCAAAGTCAAATCAGCGTACCACTTGTTCCGATAGGGATGGTTTTGGAAACTGTTCAACATTTGCATTTTGTTCTGCAATGCAAGATGGATGGCTAACAATGACCTGATGGTAGTCATTGGCTTTCCAACCACTCTCAATGGTTGATCACAGTAAATAGATAGAAGCATTTCATATTGGAAATGTCTACAGCATAACAACTAGCAATCGTATCTTGGTGTGTAATAGGTATGTGGAAGAGGTATATAAAGTTAAAAGGAATTTTTTTTTTTATTTTGTGTATACATGTGTGTAATATGGTGAAATAGTAAATATTTAGCAAATTTTATTATTTGTGCAATAAAAGCTTCAATGAAGATTCATATTTGATGAGGAGGAGCTAATGCAGAGGAGCATATCTTGCAAAAGGAGTTATTATTTAGGGAAATTTGGGTGAGACAGTCTGCATAGTTCAATGTCCACGCTCTACACATCTCTCACCTTAAACGATCACTATTCTAGAATAGAACTTCGCAATACATATATGTATAAGATATGATTTAGATGAACAGTTAATTAGGAAAGAAAAGACACCTATCAGTTCCAATTTAATAATAAAAATTTTAAATCACTATCAAATGAGAATGATTAGTTGTGAATGAAAAAAAAAGTAATTGACCAAAATATATATGTTAAAATTAATTGAGTTTGATGTATTTTAATCTTACTGCTTGCTTCCACGGTCCATAATGTTAAGAACAACTATGTACTAACAAAATTGTTTTGAATCACTGAAAGGTATTCAACACAAGGCATATTTTTTAGAGAACATTTTTTCAGCTTTATCTCTCTATTGTACTACAAGTAGGGATAAACTATTATTAGTTGGTTCTCTGTTTAATTATCTCAATTATTTTATGTAAATAAAGAAGTTGTTTTAGCATGTGTAAAAAATATATTATAATAAAATGTAATATAAATGAAATAAGTGTATTTAATTATTTTAATCAAAATAAAAATATATATGTAGTTTATAGTGTTCTAAATTCTGTAGTATAAAGTATATTAATCACAAAATGAGAGAGAAAAATGTCTTGGCGAAAGAAATACTTGTTGTGAGCTGAGTCAACTTTATGTTGCCTTCAAAGCTACACCTTACGTGAGTTAAACGAGAGCGCTTAAATAGGCAATATGGGTAGAGTCTGGGAGTTTCAGCTATGGTGGTACTATCGCAACAATGGTGTCATGGCTAGCTATAAGAAGTTGCATAATGTTATCCTTAATGTCGTCATCGCTCAACCCATTCCCATTCATATCAACGTTGCAAAGCAGAAATGAAAGTGAATCATGTTGTGGGGAAGCAGAACTAGAACTAAAATCCGCTCTCCTCTTCTCATTCACAGTCTAAAGAATTTCACGGATATGATTGCTCCCTACTATTTTCCGATACATAGTCTTCGGGAAATCCAAAGGAATCTACAACTTTTGGTTTAACAAGTCGATAAAGTGGGCATACAAATCAGATTGTTAAGGCCCTTCATCCATGCTGAGAAAAAGAGAGCAAGCCATAAAAAACAAGCAACGCTTTGAGAGAGGAAAGGCCTTGATTTGGGTCTCCCCAATCCAGAAACGTTTAACATGGTGATTGACAATGGAGTTCACTCTGCCCATGAATGTTTGGAGAGATGGCTTTAAGAAATTGTGCAATACCTTTCTCAAAGATTTTTCTTCATCCCCAGCTTTAGTGAGTAGCGAATCTCCAAACAACTTGGTAATATAAGATGGCCACCTACTTTGAATGAGCTCGTTTAAAGATGAAGATCATTGGAGAAGAGAAAGCAGTTTCCCCCATAACTGTAGAAGACAACTGTAGGAGATCCGACTCTAATCTTGATTGTTACATGTATTTTCATTCTCTGAAAGGAAACTCCCATTATCTTCTCAAATCCACCCAGCTCAACCTCTGTAGGTATTACATATGATTTCTCTCTCAGAATGACCGTGTACTATATTTTTACATCAAAATCATTTTAAAATCCAGTCCCTATGTTCTGTCAATGAGCATTTTGAGTTCCTGAAAACATGATAAGAATAGAAACTCCAAGCCTGCAAGAAATTTCTATAATTCCAATTTCAACAAATCCCAGGGACAACATGGAATTCAAACTTGTAATCTAAAAATCGTGAAATCAAAACTGGAAGGCATGGAAAACCAATATGACCAACTTGTCATTGTTTGAGCCTGAGCAAAAATGTTTAGATTTAAGTGTTAAGCGATCTCATTCACAGTCATAATTCTCGGCAACTCTAGACAACTCTCTTCCGGTGTTGATCGCCTTTCTCCGACGTCCCTACCAGCTCTGCCTAACACTCAACGAGTACTTATCTTCCAACATCCGGCGACTCCAATTTTTATTGATCTTCTCCCACCATCTCCAAAAACTGACAATTAATCCTGTTTTCTTCTTAGATCTGATTGTTTGTGGTGGTAGGGAGTATCAAGCGATGGCGGAAGGACGCATTTATTCAACAACCTGTAAAATTTAAGTTTATGATGGTTGAACGTCTCCCAAATAATGTGCAAAAGATTCTCATCCACACCTAGATAATTTTAAAATTAAACTCACAACTTGAACCACCTAAAGTGATAATTAAGACCCCATGAATTAACCCTTAATTATAATTTTATTAGTCTAATATTATAAAAATTAAAAATCATTAATGAAAGTGCAATTAACCTTTGACTATGTAGAAATTCATTTAATTTCCTGACATTACCACCTCCTCACTCTATTAATTCACCAATCTTGATATTACTTGTAACTTACTCCAAGTGAATGCAGTTAAATGTAATATCCAAAATATATTTACAGTGAACGAAACTGTCACATTGAATTTGCAAAATAACCCCGTTCTGTAATAAAGATTTCTAAAACTCCGCGCCGCGTTAAAATAAAGCTCAACGATAGGCGCATTCCAATTTTAAGGGCTTGCGAATTTCAATTTTCCCACCCTTTTGGTGAAATTTTCATAATAATGACGATTGACGAGGACGCTGGTTGGATTGAATGCATTCATTCCAAAGTCGAGAAGAGAAAAGGAAATACCTTGGATAAGGAGTAAATATGCGTACAGCTGGGATGAATTACATGGTCGTCCATGTCTCTATTGGAGTCTCAGCGGTTGATCTGTAATTTCAGCTCCTCCTTCTCATATAGGAAATGCCTATGGCATAAAAATAGCCACGTAGGGAAAATAGATAGAAATATAAAGAAAAAGAAGAGTTGTTATAGTCTCTGAAATGAAAAAATTAGCTAATGTGTTGTTTGAATAGTAGACACAAAATTATTACAATTACAGATCAAATTCTAGTAGTCATAATTTAATTCTTACCAAAGCTGAAATAGTTGTGCTTGTGAAAAATACACACACCTGAACTTCAATTCTTTCGAAACATTGACTAAAATTTTCTGCCCCTGCTGGGTCTTTGAAGTTCCTTCAAGTTTTCCGAAATTACTTAGCTCTTTGATGTTGCCACCATTTTGGGTTCTGCATATATATAACCGTCGGTTAAGGCGATGCCCTTTGGAGGCAATGAACTTTTTTTGCACTGCAATTTTAATATTTTTTTCCTGAACACCAATGTTATAACTAAATTTGTGGAGGAGTGTTTTCTCAACCATCGCCAATGAGCTAGGTGGAATGCTATTTTCGTGTTACTGCTAGTTGCATCTTGAAAATAGAGCATGAAATGATGATTTCAACTATTCGGCCACTAAATCCATGTGTAACTTTATTGGCACTATTCACACAGGATATTGCTCACAGTACCATTGTTCCCTTCCGGATCATTGCCCCCTCTGTTCTGTCACTTATCTACTCATTTGTACCTGTGACTGGGATAAGCAACCAGGAAGGAAACAAACGACGTGTAAAGAGGAAAAAAATGAGCATATTAGATCCTTTCAATGGTAGTCATTCTCTTAGCAAGATTGGTGATCATTGGATCGAACTATCAACTTCTTCACTTTCAAATAGGGAATGCCTTCGGCATAACAATTGATAGAGATTTCTGCGCCATTCAAAATTGGTTCTTGGTTCTCTTTATCAATTCTCCAGTCATGATAATTATTATGACCATGAATGATCATTGACATGGCTGATAATGATACCTTTTTAGGTGATTCCCTCATCTTTCCTTGCTCTAAATTAAACCATAAAAATTGGACCTTACATGGTTCATTTTTTTTTTAGAAGATATATTGTTATATTTTGTAGTTGCAAATGGTAGCTTTATAACTAGGTTTATCTATCCATAAAGAGATAAATGATGAAGAAATTTGGTTATATTTTATAGTTGCAAATGCTGTAGTAGACAGGCAGAGAAATGCATTTGAACTATTTCACTGAATGCCTTAAGAAATCTAGTCTCATGAAATGTAGTGTTTGAAGGATATGCACAAAATGTTTAAAGGGATTTAAACAAACTTTCAAGAAAATGAAATTGAGAGATACAAAATGGTTTAAAAACCAAGTACATAGGAGAAATCCAAATATGGGCTCTAAGGAATTTAGGCCCAACCTATTATATTTATAGATAAATATATGGGTATGTGCAGGATCATGGTATGCCAAAAAGTGGTGATGTGAAAAAGAAGTCCTAATTGATAGACTCTTTGAAAAACAACTATAACTTTCAAACAATATAACATTTTTAAAATTTAAAGTATGCATTACATACTATGCTTCACCTAATACAATAATAATAAACAATTCTTTCAATTTGATGAAGTTTAGACTAAGTTAAGGTGGTCAGGCATGAGAGTTTTTATATTCAAAAAAATTTGTAGCAGAAAAATTATAATTAATTATTTACTTTAAAAAAAATGTAAAAAAATATACATCACATCTGCACACGAGTCTATTACTTTTATCCAAAATCTTATAAAAAAATATTATCATTTGATTTTGTTTAATGTGGTCATACATACACCTACTTGTTAGCTTTCTAGTCCTTGTTGAGAGTTCCCTTTGATCTTCACTTGTAGATTTATACTTTGATGGATAACTTAAAAAATACTTTGAATCTATCACCACTTCAAAGTCTACAAGAAAGAGGGCCAATTAACAAGGATCAAAAGAGATCCTCCTACACTTTGAGCCTTATTGCTCAGGCGGGTGTACCCTTGATTCACTTCTTGAAAGGAATCACTAAATGATATACAACTATATACTCTTTACTAACTGCTTTAAGATTTTACCATTTGAATGTTTGTGTGTGTGGTTGATGACAAATGAAATGCCTCTAGAAGATGGACCAGTGCCTTAACCTAGGGCAAAGAGTCACCCAATTACATACATCAGCTGAAGACCTTAACTCAAACATAATTGAATCCAGGATAAGTGCTTTGCCTATTACCCCTCTCCCTCAAACACAAGGACATCAGATTCTTACTTGGTTGTAAACTCACTGAACCCACCTAAAAGACTTTAATCCTAACTTTGTTAGGAACTCAAAGATGACTTCACAATACTCTTTGTTTACCATATGTTAATACACTTTGTGACACTAACATATATGAGCTCAAAACTGAAATAAGAAGACATACACAGATGCAAGATTGGAACTCAATAGCATTCTCATTAACATATTCAGGATCAATATACAGTCAAAACAACATCAAGATAGGAAAAAGACCCAAAATCCAACTCCTCTATCAGTATAAAACCATCAACAACCAGGGACCAAAAGAAAATGTTTTGAAACCCTTACTCAGTCAAAATTTTTGCCATATATACTCCCTAGTCATCTTGGAATTCTCAAAGAGAATGCAACAAGCTACAGATGACTTAGGGTTAGGGTTTCAACCACCCAACCAATTAGAAATGGTCATAAAGTTATTACAGGGCTAGAAACCTAGGCAACCAGGAGAAAGAAAATCCTGGAATGATCCTCAATCATGAAAAATTCTTTGTGAAGGTACTAAGGATTATGAACAATGCCTAAATGTCAACCCTGCAACATGCCTTGAGCACAAAACCGCATAGTACAAACCCTGCAGGCGATCACTTAACACCTTGGACCACACTACAACAGAAAGTGCCACCAAACCAATCAAAATCAGCTGTTAAAACCATAAATTCCGGTACCTCCTATTGCTGGAAACCCTCTGCAAATTCAAATTTGAAAAACAATGGTCATTTCCAAGTGCCAGATGCAAATCGACGGTCCACATTTGAAATCAGATCAACTTCAAGTCGCAGCTGTTAGATCATGTTATTTCGCGGTCTTTATGATTTATCCTTTAATAGGAATCCTGGTTTACATTTAGCGAACTGGTGACTAAAAGACTTCCACCAATTCGTGAAGAACTTTGAGAGCACCGCTAAGCTATTTAGCGATTACAGGACCACTGTTTGCCAAATTGCTAAGTCTACAAGACCTCCACTAAAACATCATGCGAACCAGCGAACACCTAAAAAATTTGTCGAAATCGCTACATTTTTATCCATTCTACCAAGAACACCAGGAAACCTAACTGGGCCCACACAAGAAGATCAATGGCCGTCTTATAATCTCATAGACCCCCAAGATTCTATCAGAACATACGCCATCCGTCGATTAAGAATCTTACCCTGCTTGAAAGAAAACAAGCCCCATTGACACAAAGCAGTTAGCAACACGTAGACCAATCAAAACACTCCGAGTCAACTCCACCTGACACTGGGACCACCGCCAAAGAAATGTCTGGGACAAACAAGATCAATGGCTAGCATAAGATCTCATAGGTCTGACAAATTCCATGAGAACTTACGTCCATCGTTGGATGGATTACAGATGTCAGGATCCACTACCCCGTCAAAAAATCCGGTCCCACTGACACATGCTAAGTTGTATACCCGTGGACCAATCACAAACCGCCAATTGTACTAACATGTCATTGGACCCATAAAGAGATAAATCCCGCCTGGAAGATCGGATGGATGGCGCATCATCACATGTGTTAGAAAAAATCCTTAAGAACATACGTCGGCCATTGATGCTCTGACACGTTAGGACCCCTCTGACAAACACACCAGCAACCAGGTCCCACCGATACGTCTAGGAAAGATTCAAAATCAATAGTCGTCACATGATCGCAAGGGGATGGAATATTCCACGTGATCATGCGACAACCACACGATCCTCAAGCAACTGACAACATGACCCCACCTGGCCCGCTGATGCCACTTCACTAAATCCATTGGCCAATGAGGAATCGCCAACTGTGCTTAGGTGTCACCTTGGACCCACAATTTGAAACGTCATGTCACAAAGATAAGATCAACGGCCGTCATGATTTTGCATAGGTCTGACAAACTTCATGCACTTTAACGACAACCGTCAGATTGAGATGGTGTGAGAGACCGGGCCCAGGAAATAAAGCAAGCTGAAACATACGAAAAATAAACGCTGAGACTTAGGCTTTCAAGAAAAATATTAGGTGCAGGGGACTTAGGAAATATTAAATTCATCAGGGGTACAGAAACTTAGGAAAAATTAAAAGGGACCCCGCCGGACATGAAAACCTAACCGCCGAACAGCTTGAAGGACTTAAATTAGCACGTGCAGATTAGGATTATAAGTGACCTGCAAAAAGTAACATGAAAATAGAATACGGCCAGGGTTTTTCAAAGGGTTTTGCATGTAACGGCTAGTTTTTGAAATTTTTGCTAAGGGCTCTTAGCCAGAAACATGAAAAATGACACAGAGACCAGGAGAAAGATGCCAGGGCCATGAAAATTTTTGCACGTGCTAATAGTGGCTCTGTCTGGGGATGTATGCCTCCTGCAGGCATAGCAAGAACTTAGAATCACTAGTTTAAAGCAGACCATCCCACTGAAAAAATTACAGACAACAAGGAAAAAGCAAAGCAGAACAGGCAACAGGACCAAAAACTGACAGACCAGGACAAAACAAGGCAGGGGCAAGCAGCTTATTTATAGAATTTATAAAATTTACAAACCTAACTACTATTCATGGAAAATAGAATACCTCAATTGAAGTATTTCTTCAAGAATTGTCCATGAACTGGCAATTCCTGAATACCACCATTTAATTCTTTGACAATATATGAATCTTGGCCCCATTTCTCATGAATCAGATATGGCCCTAGACAAATTGGATCAAATTTACCATGCTTTCCTTTATCCTCTAATCTAGCATTCCAAACTAACACCAAATCACCAGGTTCAAACTTTCTGTCAACAGTCTTTTTATCATATAAATTCTTAACCTGCAACTGCAATTTGACATTCCTTGCAACTGATTCTCTTCTAGTCTCATCCAACCTAATGAGGTCCTCAATTCTCAACTGCATCTCATCATCTATGTCATCATCATACAGCTGAACAAATTTATACATTTCCAATAAGTTATTCCGAGATATTCTTGCATGAATTCCATATACTAGGTCAAATGGTGCACAACCAATTGCCCTCTTCACAGTTACCCTATCAGCCCATAGAGCTAGTGGCAGCTTTAAATTCCATGCCCTCTTATTCTTTTCAAGAATTCTCTTTAATATTTTAATCAAACTCTTATTAGTAGATTCTGCCTGACCATTTCCTTGTGGATGATAAGGTGAGGAATTAGAAATCTGAATTCCCAAACCTTTGCAAAAGTCCTTATATTCAACAGACCTGAAGCACATGGCATTATCACTTACTATTCTCTCAGGGCACCCAAACTTTGTAACAATATTATTCATTAGAAAATCAATTACCACCTTACTAGTTGCATTTCTTGTAGGTATAGCTTCTACCCACTTTGTAAAGTAATTAGTGGCAACTAAGATCCATGAGTATCCTCTACTTGACTTGTTTGGTATCTCCTCTATGAAATCAATTCCTCATTGTTGGAAAGGAGCCTAAACTTCTACTGATTTTAATGGCATATTTCCTAAAAATTTAAGCTTACCAGAGAACCTTTGACAAGCATCACACCTCCTCACCAACTGTTCTTCATCCTTGAAGATTATGGGCCACCAGAATCCTGCTCTCAAGATCTTATGAGTAGTTGTTTTACCCATATAATGCCCACCACAAACTCCCTCATGCATTTCTTTCAACAACTTGTTAGCTTGATCTTCATCTACACACTTCAACAGTATGCAATCCAAATTCTTTCTATACAATTTACATTTCACAATTACATACTTGATAGCCTATAATTTCAAAGTCCTCTTCTAATTATCATTCAAATTATTTGGACATTTCTTGTTTCTCAAGTAATAGATGATATCTTGTTACCAAATACAATCATCCATATCACATGTATAATCAATTTCAGAATGATTTACCTGATTTGCATCAAGGTTGGATTGGGCCATCAGTTTTGTCAATCCTTGTCCTCTAACCAACTTAGTAATCTAGACCTCAACATTGAATTCTTGGATCTTGTTGATCCATCTACATCTTCTTCCAGACACCTCCTGCTATGAGAAAATATCCTTCACAGCTGCACTTGGCACAAAAGCAATCACAACTGCTCCCATCAAGTAACACCTAAAAGCCTTGATTGCCTTCACAAGTCCATAAGCCTGTTTCTCATTTATGTCAAACTTCAATTTAGCAGCCTGCAAAGATTTACTGAAAAATGCAATAGGCTTCTCAAGACCATCCTTATTCTTTTGTAACAAAACTGCAGCAATAGTGTGAAACTATGCAAAGGAAAAGATATGCATTGGGACATTATAATCAGGTGCCTTAAGCACTGGCACATATTTGATAGCCTGCTTGATATTTTTGAAAGCCTCATCAGGCTCACCCTCCCAATTGATTGTAGATCCTTTCTTCAACATCTTAGAAATAGGTCTAGTAACCTCTGCAAAATTTGTCACAAACCTCCTTAAGAAATTGACCTGACCAAAGAAGGACTGAATTCCTTTAACATTCTTTGGTCTCTGAATTTTATCAATGGCTACTACCCTCTCAGGGTCAATTCTCACTCCTTGCTTCCCAACTAAGTGGCCAAGCAACTTACCTTCAATGACACCAAAAGTGCATTTCCTTGGGTTTAATGAAATGCCATATTCCAAAGCCTTTATGAATATTTTCTCTAAATGAGTACAATGGTCTTCTTCCTTCTTGGAGTAGGTAGTTAGATCATCTTGGTATACAACAAAGAAATCATTAATAAAATATGAAAAAGCAACATCCATTGCCCTCTGAAAAGTAGCACCAGCATTTGTGAGGCCAAAAGGCATTCTCACATAAACATATGTCCCCCAAGGTGTTGTGAAAGCTATCTTGAATTGTTCTAATTCCTTGACAATGACTTGATTGTAGCCAGAGAAACCATCCATCATAGACATCAATTCTGATCTAGTTACTCTCTGCAACATAGCTTCCATGTTGGGTAGACAATAATTATCCTTTAATGAGCTAATGTTCAAATTCTTGAAGTCCCCACAAAGCCCAATGTCACCATTCTTCTTTCTCATAGGAACAAGGTTTGACACCCAAGAAGAATGCCTTATAGGCTTGATAATGCCAGCATCTCTCAACTTCATTAACTCTTCTTGCATCTTGGGTGCCAAAGTGGGATTAATAGGCCTTTGTTTTTGCCGAAAAGGTTTAGCATCTTCTTTTAATGGAATAATATGCTTAAATAAGTCTTCTTTATAAACCTTTAGGTCATCATATGACCATACAAAAACACGCCTGAATTTTCTCAATAATTTGATCAAAGATCTCTTTACCTTTTGAGATATATCTCTACTAATGTATACCTTCTTAGGTGCCTCATGTGTTCCAAGATTTATCTCCTCTAGATCAGCATGATCTTCTCTTTTGATATTCTTTTGAACTCTATCCTGGTTATCAAAGATAGTCTCCAAAACAACAAGCCCCTTGGGCACCTTGTTAGTTCTAAGCTGAATGACCTCATTGCCAAAGACAACCTCCCTTCCTTCTACTGACTCAACCAAGGCTGAACAATCAAATTCCTGACCATGATACTGATCTTCACAACTCATAAATTTCAAGATATCATTATCATCATCAAAAACTTGCCAATTTTCAATATTATCTGGTATACTAGGCCTAGCCTGAATTTCAACTTTAGAGATACTAGAAAATGTAATATCATTGGAATTGATTGCAATATTGGCCAACAAGTCAGCCATCTTATTGTTACTCCTATCCTTCCACTCAATATTGAAGGCATCAAAATGTTCAATCAAATCCCAAACTGCATTCCTATATTGTTTTAACCTCTTGTTCTTGAAAGCATATACTGACCTGACTTGGGACACTACCAACTCAAAATCACCAACAACACTCAAGCACTTAATACCATATTTTTGTACCAACCTCAGTCCTAGCAACAAAGCCTCATATTCTACTATATTGTTGGTACAAAAGAAATTCAATGTGAAAGGAAATTGGTAGGTATTTCCATCAGGAGAAATAAGTAAAATACTTGCTCCTGCACCGTCTTTGCAATTTGCACCATCAAAGTACATTACCCACAAATCACCCTTCATAAAATTAGCACTTACCTCAATAGAGATAGGTGACAAAATAGGTTCCTCTTCAAATATAGGGATCTCTTCCCTAAAAGCATTAATATCAGTATCCACAAAACATGTAGTTTCATTATCAATATTTCTCTCAATCATGTGTCATACTCTTGGCTCTCGTTCAATCTTGACAAACTGATCATCAATCTTGAAAGTGGCATAGGACAGATCACATTGTAAACTTCCACCCATGGCATCACTCCATCTTCTAGATAGTAGCATCCCATAATGAGGAGGGATATCCACCACCAAAACACTCATTGTTAACTCTTTCTCTAGATATGCTGCCAGCCTATATGGCATTGTATTGATAGTGTCAATAACTGATACCTCCCTTTGATCCATTGCACAACATCTGCCTTAAACTGCATCAACTTTAAGGCCCAACTTCTCCATGATTTTGAAAGGCATGATAGTATTAGAGGCACCACTATCAATCATACAATTTCTCAACTTCATTCCATTCACAAGAACACTTAAAAAGAATGGATCAATATTTTCAAGGCTGGCATTGACAGAACTATCCAAGTATATTGGAGGAATTTGAGACAATTCCTTGAGCAGCAACACCTTTCAAAGCTTTATCTTGAGATCCATTGCATGCAACATCATTGTTGTGAACATTATCTACCCATGCAATAGCTCTGTCCTTATGTTCAGGGATCCTCAACAATTCTGACAATGGAACCTTAACTGTAATTTGGGATAATATAGATAACATATCAATAGGAGTAGAAGAAGGAATCTCAATCTGCATTGCCTTAATATCCTTTTGCTTATCTAACACATTAGGTATATTGGCCACCCTCATCTTTTCAATCTTAACCCTAGTGTTAACTGGCCTCTCAATCTCACTAGAAATCTTTTCAATTCCAACTCCCTTAGGCTCACAATTCTTTCCTTTTACATTCTTAAATTTCACCATGTGATCACCTTTTGACTTGTTCTCATTAGGTTCTCTAGAGTTGGTACCCCTTATAAACATTCCTGTAGCTTTCTCATTTATATTCCTTGCCACCATGCCTCTGGTTTGCACTTGGGCAATCATTTCTACAGTAATCCTATTCATCTCTTCTCTAGAAGGCCTTCTCAAATTTACTAGCTCAGAAGAAGAGTTCATGTTACATGTCTTCCTATCAATGTCTTCACTATCAGAAAAAACTTCTTGATGAAAAAGGGTCTGATTGTGTCTCTTCACATTTACATTTGCCTCTTCATCAAAATTAGAATCATCTTCATATCCTAGATATGAAGTAGCCATGTTGCATCCAACATCATCTTGATCTTCCTCTTGATCTATCTCCTCACTCCCACAATCTTGATTTGTAGCCATAGATTGTGCAACCACACAATGCTCTGTAGAATGAGGGGACTGGCATGCAACACACCAAGGTATGTCCTCCATGACATTTATTGAAGCTTTTTGTAGAGGTTCAGGGACACCTATGTCATTGTTTCCTCTTGTAGCAAGGACAATAGGCTTGCCATCCTTCCATTGGGTGTTGTAGGGGTAGTTCTGCAATCTATTCTGCTTACTGAAATTGTTGTTGAACTGAGGCCTTTCATTGGTAGGAGCACTGATGTTCCTATTTGCAGGTGCCTTCAAATCTTTCAATGCATTGAGCACCTTATCCAATTTATCTTCTTCTTGCCTCCTAGATCCAACATTCTTATCATTTTCCTTTTTGTATTTCTTGTCCCCAAACAACTTTGGGTCATGTCTCTTTACACCCAACTTTCCTAATATTTTCATGTTGTTCTCAATATTGAGAGAAATCCTAAAAGAATCCCTAAGAGTTCTTGGTTCTTTGTCCCTCAACAAATATCCCATTTTTCCATCAAATGCATTGAAATATGTAGTTAGACAAACATTGTCATCTAACCGCATGACTTGGAACAACTTATGCATACCCTTCTGAAATCTCATGTTGAATTCAACTACAGATTCATTCTGATTTTTCCTTATGGTATTGAATTCATTAAACATGAAACTAGCATTAGGCCTATCACCATACTGCTCTTTAAAACATCTCTCAAAAGAATCCCAAGTATCAATACATTTATCAGAAAGTCTCTTAAACCAATCTCTAGCATCCTCCATTAGAGATTGAACAAATAATTTCATGACTACATCCTCATGCTCTACCTCATAATCATTAAGCATATCAACAAATAATCTAAGATGCTCCTCACAATTAATAGCATTATTACCAGAAAACTTAGGTACCTTATCTCTAATATCATTTGGAAAAGCATTTGGGTAACCAGGAATTCCATCAAAACTAATTTTTCTATAGCCTTCTAGTTGCATAGGTCTTCTTTGAAAACTTGAACTAATGTTAACCCTAGGATCAACATTAGCATTTTCATTTATTTGTGCATTTGACTGTTGCCTAGGATCAGCACCTATTCTAGCAGATGAACAAGGAAATGAACTAGTAGCATTACTAAGTGGAATAGTAGTAGTCATAGATGGCATACCTAGTTGAATAGCAGATGGGCCAAGAGCATTAGCTGATGAAGCCTTCAAGAACTGGATCTTTCTTCTTTTTTCTGCAATGGAAGCTTCAATTTCAGCCCTCTCTAACTCCCTTGCAAGGTCCTCATCTTCTTTTCTTCTTCTCTCCATTTCTGTGTCCTTATTTGAATTGGGTGGTGGGACCCCGAGTATTGTCAATGATTTACTTCTTTGATGTCCCACCATCTTCTGCTTTCCTTTCTCACCAACGGCAACAACAGGCCTAGTGATCTCACGCCCATTCTTATCTTTAGGCAAAGGAACATAACTTTGCACTTGTCTAACCACAGGGCCCTCCTTATCAAATTTTTGATCTTGTAGTAAGCGCTCTTGCTCACTCCTCAAGGCATCAAGATCACCAAAGACATCATGTTGCAAAGTTTTAGGAGCAGAAGCAAGCATCTTGTTTCTCTCCTTCATTTCATTAATCTTTCTAATGAGAGACTGTCTTTCTATCAGAGCATTCATCTTTTCAGCCTCTCTCTCCTTTTGTAACCTCTTATGTATTGCATCTTACTCGGCCAACTATAACCTTAGTGCATTTAAATCATCAGGATCTACCATAATGTCATCAGAACCTGATGACACATCCATATCAAAAAGATTCTAATATGGGAAGTGGACTTGCCTAGGTGATGAAGGGTGCTCCCCTTAATACCACAAACACATAACAGAAATTGAGAAACAACAACAACAATATGCAAGAACAGAAAATTGGCTTCTTATTATCTCCACAAATGTGGAATTAGAAACTTTTAGAATTACAATATGCAAAGCAACATGGGCATTCCCTTACAATATTCTGTAGGACAAAGCCTCAAATCAATACCCAGATCTATTACCCAGAACTGCCCTTGACAACACTATGGGCCTTCTTTATATAGGCAATTTCCACTGCCCGAGAAGGTTCCAAAAATTTAGCCCTTAGGGCCGACCAAACATAGAATTATTTTATTTTACAATTTATTACATCAAAGTCGGCTCAAAATGAGTTTTGAAACCCAAACAAAAATTTTGAAGAAAATTATTTTCTGCCATTTCAGGTGACCCAACTTCCGAAGACCATAAGTCATCGCCCGTTGACCCGATTGGCTATTATAACCCCATTCTGGAAATGCCACGAAGTACTCTATAGGCTTGACCCATGCAAAATGCCCCTCACCCAAATTTTCAACCTCATCCGGGGTCTCTAAAGCCTTCAAAAATGAGTTCGAAGTTTCTATACCCTACTACCAATACCGAAAATCTTCAATATCTTCAAAACTAGACCTGATCTAGCCATGAAACTTTGCTGGCAGGCTGATATGACTGAGATGAACCTCCACATGTAAAATTAGAACATTCCAAGATTGTAAGACCAACTTACTAAAAATAGTAAGTTTCCATAAATAGCGGCTCTGCACAAGATAGCCCTTATTGAATAAAAAAATAGAAATATTTTTGGCTGATGCAAGATTGCTCTTACACCCAGGATGCTCCTGCATCAGACACCCGGGGTAATTTGAGAAGTGACCCTGTCACGACTCAGGTGTGCAGAGAAAAACCAAGATGGTTAACCTCCTCCTTTGTTAGCCATGATGAATCTTCAACAAGTCATCCTTTCCATTTGACCAAATACTCTTCATATGTCATGTTCCTTGTGCTTCTACTAACACGACTGTCCAGTATGTCTTCAATCTCCTTGATATCTGAACTGGTTGATGGAATACTCCACTGTGCTGCTGCAACCTCATCTTCAACACCTCCTTCATGATACTCTCTCAAATCTGAAATGTTAAACACTGGTGAAATATTCAGCTCAGTAGGCAATTCTACCTCATATGCATTTCCTGAATCATGCTTCTTCAGTATCTTACATGGCCCAAACTTCTTCATTTTCAACTTGTTATATGTACCAACCGAAAATTGCTCCTTCCGCAAATGAACCATGACTTCATCTCAAACCTAAAATTCCTTATGCCTCCTTTTCTCATTTTCCTTAGCCTTATACTGCGCATTCATCTTGGTAATATGCTTCCTCACCTCCTCATGGATGTTCTTCAAGTGTTCTGCAAAATCCTCAGCTTCAGCACTACTTATTTCTCCTTTATCTATCTTTCTCAATTCAGATGCATTTCTTGGACTATTTCAAATACAATCCGGAATGGTGATTTACTAGTGCTCCTATGCATTTCTTGGAATCTTGGGCTCTTCTCCTTTCCAGGTCCTTCACATCTCTCAATTCCAAAACATCTCTTGGGTGTGTCCCATAAATAATTTGGAATGGGCTCAGACCAGTGCTCCTATTTACTGAGTCATTATAAGATAATTCTACTTGAGGAAGGATGGAATCCCATTTTTATCCATGTTCTTTAGTGATACACCTTAATAGGTTCCTAAGTGACCTATTTACCACCTCTATTTGTCCACCAGATTGAGGATGGTATGTTAAGGGGAAGGACAGACTTGTACCTATTCTCTTCCAAAGAATCCTCCAAAAATGTCCAATAAATTTAGGATCCCTGTCTAAAATGATGGATAATGGTAAACCATGAGGTCTTACTACCTCCTTGAAGAAAATACCTGCAATATGGGATGCATCATGTGTAGTTTTACAATGTAGAAAATGGGTCATTTTAGAGAATATGTCCACCACAACATATATATTGTCATGACCTAGTTTTGTCCTTGGAAGTCCTAAGACAAAGTCCATGCTCAATGAATCCCATGGCTTACTTGGAATTGGTAAAGGAGCGTACAACCCTGCATTTGAACTATTCCCTTTCTAGCCTTTTGACAAACCATGCACCCTTCAAAAAAATTTCTAATGTATGTCTATATCCTTGACTATAAATAGAACCTTCGAACAATTTCAAGTATTTTGTCAATCCCATTATGTTCATATAAACTCCCACGGTTATTTTCCTTTACAATTTTTTCTCTCATTGAACATCTAGGGATGCAAAGTTGACTCCCTTTGAATAGTAAACCTTCTTGCACAATAAAATCAAAGAACTCCATGTGGTATCTATGTCCCATTTTTATGCATACTTGGTGGGATTCCTTGAAATCTTCATCATCTTGGTACATATCCTTCAATAAATTTATCCATATACTCTCCAATTCAATTTCCTTCACTATCAAATTCCTTCTACTAAGGGAATCATCCACCTTATTGGCTACCCTTTCTTGTACTTAGTGGTAAAGATGAAAGCTTGTAGATACTCCATCCACTTCATTTGACAATAGTTTAACTTCTCCTGCCTATTCCAAAAGCTCGAAGCATGATTAACAGTGTAAATTAAAAATTCCTTGGGCAATAAATAATGTCTCTAGTTTCTCAGAGGCTAAATCATGGCATACATTTCTAGATCATAGGTTGAGTACTTTTGTTTTTCTTCATTCATATTTTCACTAAAAAAGGCCATAGGTCTATCCTCTTGACTCTAAACTCCCCCTATAGCCATCTTTCTTGTATCACATTCAATTTTGAAGACCTTGTAGAATTATGGTAACACTAAGATGTGTCGATCTACTACCCTTTTCTTTAAATACTGAAAAGACTCATCTACCTCACTAATCTAAGAAAATTGACATTTTATGTTTCCTTTTATGGTGTCAATCATAGGTGCACATACACTACTAAATTTTTTAATAAATTTCCTATAAAAGCTTGCAAGGCCATGAAATCTCTTTACCTCACCTATAGTTCTAGGTGTTGGCCAATCAAGGATTGCTTCCACCTTGTTGGAATCAATCTTGAGACTAATCTTGGAGATCACAAAGCCAAGAAATATGAAATCTTCTTGCAAGAAGACACACTTTTCCAAATGTATATTTAATTGTTCCTTGTGTAATCTTTTTAATACCAAATCTAAGTGCCTTAAAATGTTCATCTTTATCCTTGCTAAAAACCAGTATATCATCTAAATATACTACTACAAAATGATTTATGAAAAGTTTTCGGACTTCATTCATGAGCCTCATGAATGTACTAGGGGCATTGGAAAGGCTAAATGGCATACCAACCATTCATAAAGGCCTTCATTTGTTTTAAAAGCTATCTTCTACTCATCTCCCCCTTTTCCCCTCCTAGACAATCCAACAAATCATCTATCCTTGGCACGGGGAACTTGTATCTGATGGTTAATCTTGCTTATGGATTTGGATTCCATACACAATCTCCATGTCCCTTCCTTCTTTGGGGCCAAAACTACAAGGATGACACATGGACTTATACTCTTTCTTATGAAGCCTTTGTGTAAAAACTCTTGTATTTGTCTTGCAATCTCCTCATTCTGATCTAGTGTCATCTCATAGGCTTCTTTGTTGGGAAATTTAGATCCAGGTATAAGGTCTATACAATGGCTAACATCTTTGTGGGGTGGCAATATTTCTGCTATACTACCTATAACTATCCCTTTGTATCCTTCCAAAAATTCCTTCACCTCCTTGGGACCTACATCTCTCTCTTGTCTCTTTTTCTTAGTCTTCTTGTTTACCACTTACTTGGGCTTCACTACTAGGGGAAAACATGAGGTATCCTTCTATTTGAGGGTATTCATGAACTCTTTTTCATCCACTGGCATGACACTGGTTACTGCATGTTTATCCTTACCATCATCAAGGAGTAGGGTCATAGAGTAACTCACACCATCCTTAGTCACAATATAGACATTATTTTTACCATCATGTTGTGCACTAACATCATATTTCCAGGGTCTCACTAGAAGTAAGTGACAAGCATCCCTCTCAGTCACATCACACAATATTATGTCCCTATATTCACCTAGTTGGAATTCTACCCAAACTTGTTCATTTATAAAGGCTTGTTGTTCCTTATTCAACCAAGAGACTTTGTAGGGATAAGGGTGCAAAATATTCTTCAAACCAATTTATTAACCATTTCTATTGATGCAAGATTATCTTTTGATCTTGAATCTACCATAACCTTACAAACTTTTCCACTTACCTTGCAAGTAGTTTTGAAGAGATATTTTCTCTGTGGGGGATCCTTTTTGATAGACACCTTCAAGAGGGTCCTATTGAACATTAGGCACTCCCATTTCTCTAGTCTTGTAGGTCTTGATTTTGATTGAATTCTATGATCGTCTTCTTCATAGGCCAAATGGATCCTTCTTTCTCCTCCTTGACTGGTTGACCGTTGTTTCTTAGGACATCTAAAAGACTTGTGCCCAACCTGATTGTAAGTGAAACATCTTGGACAATGAACACATTTAGTCCCCTACCTCCAAACCTTCCTTTTCTATTGGATCTTCTTCCTCTAAAATTATCTCTATGACTTGACTCTCCCTCTTAGTCCTAGTTATTTGACTCTCTGTGTGGTCTAGGTGATGTTCCTCTTCCACCAAATCGACCTCTTCCTCTGAAGTTTCCTCCTCTTCCTCTATTCTAGTTTTTTCCCTTCCTCTTTTGTTTTTCTTCTATCCTCAATGCCATTTGGAAACACTTATGAACTATCTCAGGATTGGAGAGGGTACTTGTTCATCTTGAATATTGTATCCAAGACCATTTAATTACCTTGCCAACTTTTGCTTCTCACTTTCATGTACTCTTGCCTTGAGGGACATCTTGTGAAATTCCTTCGTGTAGGTACTTACATATAAGTCCTTTTGACTTAGATTTTGTAACTTCCTATGCATCATTACCTCATAATCCTCTCATACAAATTGCTTCTTTATCTCTGCAACCATTCTCTTCCATGAAGATATAGGATTTTTCCCTTCATTCTGCAAGTTCCACCAACTAAGGAAAAAACCTTTCATCTTGCACTTGGTGGTTCTCACCTTCTAGTTCTCTGGCACTTCATCACATTCAAAGTGTTTTTCCAATGCTTCTAACCAATCCATAATCTCTCCTAGATTCAACTTCCTAGGGAACATTGGTAGGTTTACTTTACTCTCCTTATTTCCTACCCTTTCAAGAGCTTCAATGAAGGGTCTCTAATCTGCAAGTACCCTCTCTCTAGCTTGCAAAGGGGTCTCTTCTTTATCCCCATCTCCTTCTTCTTTAGAGTCTTCTCCATCCCTTCTATTTACCTTTCTCTTAAGTCTTTCTATCTCTTCTTCCATCCTTCTACTCTCTTCCATGCACTCTCTCATTATCTTTGCGAGCTCCACATTGGTGATCCTTCTAGGGATCTCTTCACCATCTCCTCCATCTTCCATTTTCCCTATCCTTTTCCCCAAGGATTCTCCTAGTGCTCCGATACCACCTAATGCAAAGTAGGAAACTAAAAGATTGGAAATACCAATTCCACTACTTATCCAACATTTGACTTGACTCTTAAGTCAACATCTTGGTTTCATGACAGTCCTACAACTCAGTGGCTTGTTAAATGTGCTCAATAACTAATTAGAGTTCTCGATGAGTGTTCCTATTTATTCACCAATGATCTCAGTTACCACTCGGTGGTATGTTGTCTCTTCTCGATGGTGCCCTTCACTGAGTGGCAATTTATGTCCTCAATTCAACTACCACCCATATAGTCATCAAGTTTGTGTTCCAAGGGAGTGATAAGACTGAATCCTCCTTAAGATACCTTAGAGTGGTCCACTGACCTAGTTTGAATGCTTATTTTCACAATTTACTTCACACTACAACAAACCACCCTATTTGGCTAGTAGTCCTATAGACTTGATTTCTTCCCACAAATTTGAACTTTTTGAAAGATCTTCCGAAAAAAATTATATTTTTGAATACCCTTTATGGTTCTTGGTCAAACTCCAAAAGGTCAGATTATGACTCTGGTCTTGTACCCTCAAACACTCAACAAAGCACACAGACCTAATAGGCCTAATTAGGAATGGTTTCCAAAGGAGGTCCTAAGAAATGGGTTCACATAATCACCACAACCACTTGGATATGGTCTACTATCTCCAATTACACTATTTTCATCATGTATTTGATTCTTACCACTCCTTTGGTATGACTGTCTCTCACTTCTTCACAGTTATAGACTAAACACATGAGCTTGTTTAGCCTAGGGATACCCGTACACCCTGATCCTTCCCTTCAGGATTCTTAAAGTACATCCCCCTAACTTGCATTCCACCAAGATTCATGGATTTTCCATGGTGGGAGTGCAAGTTAGGGCTCCATCTTTGACTAGTCCCTATAAACGAGGGTTTCCTCAACTGTTTCCACAAATCTAAACACAACTCTCGCCAATATCCACCAAATTGGTTCAACCAGTTGCATCTGGACCACAACACACAACACTACACAAATCCCTCAAATGTGCATCAATTCCAATCACCAATCAAATCGTACAGTATGAAAATCGGATAGTTTTTCACAAAATTGGGGTTTCTTCATTCATAATTCTACCAAACTTCGTACATCAATCAACTTTTGATCATGATGATCAAAAGGGACCCAAATAGATCCTTCCCAATGGCTACAACTATTTTCCAAATGGGTGTGGTTGTTGGTGATTGAATTACAACTTCTCAAGTAACTTTTAAAAGTTGCATAATAACATTTAAATGTTGCTTTACATCTTTCTAATTAGTTTTCTAATTTGACTCTCTTTATGCCTACACCTATTTCCAAATCACCTAAAGGCCTTATTACAACCCTTAAAATACCCCTTGGCCTAATGAGACTCTAGGTTTATAAAATACCTTAGAGCCTATTAGTCTTACAAATGGGTCAGAGATTACATCATGGATGATCCCACTGGATCAAATCCTTCATTCCTATTTACTAACCCCTTGATTAGATTGGGTGCTCTGCACCACATTTCTACTGAGATAATAACATCAAAATATGATAAAAAGTCTTCATCTACCCCTACAAATTTACCCAATTGATTACCAATTACTTTCAATATTTCAGTATGTATTAGTGCCATAGGAAGATTAATTAATTAATCCATCTGATAACATTGAACTTCCCTACTTTCCAACTTTGTACAGGGTTTCAACGCCCCTTCAAAACCTACTTTTATCTCAATCAAAAAACTTTCCTACTTTCTTTGGATCAAAATTAAGAGACCATTCAAAAAAACTTAACGTTATATCCTCTGTATTCTATACTTCTACCGGATAACAGTTCACTTCTAATGTTTAAATCTAAACAATCAATAAAGATTATATATAAAAGTTCTCAGGTAAGACAGTGATACCTACTTGGCGCTTTTAGGCATCTTGTAACCACTCTGCAATTTCCTCTATAGGAGAGCGTTCCAGACCATCAAGTGAATTTACCATAAGTTTTACAGTGCTGGTGCATTCCCTCCATACCTTCATTATCAATTTCGATAATTATCCTTTCCTCCTTTTCTACAAGACTTGAGATCTCTTGTCAAAGGTGTGGTGTGGTGGATGTCCAAGGTCCCAAAGAGATTGATTTACATTTTGATTTTGATGCCCCCAAGGTGTTAAGAGATCTTTCTTCCAAAATTATTCTCAGATCTGGTGCACTAGGGATCCTTGATGTTTCTTTTCATCCTAGGGTTTTTCCAATAAGGTTCATACTAGTGATTCATGATCAAAGGGACTCGTTTTAGGGAACCCTCTATATTATTTTGTAGTAATTGGGGCTGATTACCGACGTAGAGGAGTGGTCTCGAATCTATTCGGGAGTTATCTGCGGCAGGGAGAGGATGACTATTCCTTCCACCCAGTGAAACTAATTTGGCTTCGGATGCAAAGACAGGAACCTTTGATGTTATTGGTACTACCCATAATTTGGGTGTCCTAACATTGGTTTCACCATCTTCCTGCCTGCCAACGTTCCTCCTTTCTGCCCTTCTGTGATTCCTTGTTTTGACCACTCCCCATCCTGAAACCGCTCTTTTCTATAGAGGGGGAGCCCATCCCCTATGCTCAACTACAAATTTCGCGAATCTTCTTGAATTTTGCATGCATACCTTCTTACGGGATTGCAGCAATTTTTTCATTTTTCCTTTCTCCCATCGTGTCCTATGCTTTATTGTATTATTTGTCTGATTAGTTAAGCCTCTGTCTCTCCAAAAGATAGTTTGCCACCCCTTCTCTATCACCGGAGCCCTAGGTAACGGATCCCTACCTCTATTCAACTATGCAGAACTCATCTCTTGTTGCCTAGATGGAAGATGGTCACGATGAGCCAATATGGCCAAAGAATTTCCTCACCTTGCTGCGCCATTCTCATGTTCAGCGTATGATGCCCTAGTTCCCCGGCGGGGGATGTTAAGTTGATTTCACATATGTGTAGTCCTGTGAATTAAACATAATCTATGGAGAAAATTCACCATCACAGAGTAGTAAACTATTTTTCTAAATACATTCTTTTTAATACATATAAGATGAACTATTTATAACATTTTAGATTGTACATATGCTAAATATATTATTTTTTAACACACAAAATACATATCCATCTCTATTGTTGTTACTTCCTTATTTGTGAATGATCTATGCATTCATATTAGTGTATAAGGCATACATGCTCTAGTCTTTGGTATATAGAATATTTCATAAACTTTGGAAAGTTTAAAATATCTAAGAAAAAATATTATTAGTTCTTTCCATAGTTGTGGAGTAGAACTTAACTAGTGATTAAACTATATAATTTCAACCAATCAATTATCATCATATTTTTAATAATATTACAATTTAATATTTCATAAAATAAAATATTAAATATTTTACATTACTAATTCGAAAAACTATTTATCATCCATCTAATTCTATATTCATATTTTAAGGAGTTATTCATTATGCACAATCTTAGACTATTTTTCTGTTTAATATTTTAGGCTATGGTGGAATAGTTTATTTAAATCTTAATAAAGTTGATTTGTTTCAATTTTATGGTATAAATTGAACTTTCTGTATAAAATTGATTTATGTTGTGTTAAATTAATTTAGTAAATTTTATAATTCAAATACTCAGTATGTCTTGTTTATTTCGATCAAATTTAGTTTTTAAAATTTTAGAATAATAACTTTATAGTGTAATTTAATGTCATGCATTTTCTAAAATAGAAAATTAAAGTGTTTACTCTATAAAAAATAAAAGCATTTATTGAATATCTACATTTTTTTTTGCATATTTTGTTAGGTTTTCTTATTTAGTTTATATATATATATATATATATATATATATATATATATATATATATATATATATATATATATATATATATATATATATATATATATAGTGTATATTTATAATAATTGAAAGTATTATTTACATTAACTAATTTGATTTAAACAACATTTAAGAAAATTTATAAAAGCCAACAATCATAAATTATTAATGATCATTAAATTGTGATTCAAATTACATTCAATTTGAAAATACCAAATATAAAATTATATCTAAATATTCTAGGTGCACTACCTTGTTTCTTAATGAATAAGTTTGTGCAGTATTTATCAAGTAATAGAAATAAGGAAGAAAATGTCCCCATGCAGCTTCTTAAATGCCATTTCCGATAATTTTAAGAAGAGGAAAAGGATAAATTGGAATGTGTACTATTTAAGCCTGACCCCAAACAAAATGGTGAAAATCCAGAATGTTGATTGCTAATGAGAATTTTTGGTCGACCTGAAATGGTGCATTTCAATCAACAGAGGATCAAGTTCCCATTCTGCTATTTTAGTCAGTGTGGAAGACAATGAAAATCAAGTTCCCATTCTACTGTTTTATATAAAATATATTATAAATTATATATAATATTTTATAATATACTTATTATAAGTATAAATAAAAATAAAATGCTAGTTAAATTAAATGACATTTCCATAAGAATTAAAGTTTAATATAGTAATTTGAGTTAGTGCTTTAGTATTAAAACTATGATTGCAAATTTATTTATTTAAAAATGTTTTTTTTTAATGCTATATTATTTAACATTTGTTGAAAGTAAATTGCAGACAAAAAATAAATTAAAAATAGAATAGAAAAATAATAGATGAAAACACAGAGATAGAGACACACAAATTATAGTGGTTCATCTAGCTATTCTGGATTACATCCACTCTTCAAGCAGAGGACTATCTCTTATTCAGATTATGAAATGTTACAACTACAGTAGCCTAAAATTAGCTTCTTACATATTCAATAATAGACTTTCAATGGAAGACAAGAATAGCCTAGAAGAGGAAGAGTTGGCAATGATTGGACTACATAGTCAGAGTTGTTACATCTTCCTCTATGTCAGAACCGTTGCAATCTCCCACTTGAAGTCCAATCAGTGTTGCACAGAGATGTCCCCTACTTGGAATGCTTATGGCTACGTAGTGACAATGCCGAGAGAAGCTCTACATAATTTGAACTTCTCTTGAGGTACAACCTTGGTGAACGTATCAACCGGATTGGCCTTTGTATCAATCTTCTCTAACTGTAGTCTTCCCTCTTCAAGACCATGATGAATGAAGTGAAATCTAGTTTCTATATGCTTAGTGCGACTGTGGAAAGCTAAATTTTTGGCCAAATGAATGGCGTTGTTTCTGTCAGAGAATAGAGTGAATGTGTATTGTTTAAATCCCAACTCTCCAAACAATCATTGTAACCATATCAGTTCTTTAGCTCCCTCAGTGAGAGCAATGTATTCAGCCTCAGTAGAGGAAAGAGAAACCACTTGTTGCTTCTGAGAAGTCTAACTAATTGCTGCCCCAACAAAAGTAAACACATAGCATGTTGTTGACCTCCTTGTATCTAAATCTCCAGCCATATTAGAATCGGCATATCCGCAAATATAAGGGGCCTTACTGTTAAAACATAAAACATGAGAGGAAGTTCCTCTCAAATACTGAAGAGTCCATTGAACTACTTGCCAATGAGTTTTACCTGGATTACTCATAAAACCACTCACAACTCCCACTACATGAGCAATATCCAGACGTGTGCTAACCATGACATACATTAAACTCCCAACTATTGAAGAATAAGGAATACTAGCCATCTCATGTTTTTCTTCCTGAGTAGAAGGACACATTTTAGAGGACAATCAAAAATGATCAGCCAATGGAGTCGCAATCAATTTTGCATTTGACATATTAAATTTTTCTAAAACTTTAAGAATGTATTTTTCTTGAGATAACTTAATTTCTTCCTTATGTCTATCTTGAATTATGTCTATCCCAAGAATCCTCTTCACTGCCCCTAAATATTTCATGGAAAAACAAAGAGACAAATGTGTCTTCAGCTCATGAATGACTCTCATACTATTACCAGCAATCAACATATCATCAACATACAATAGCAAGATCACAAACTCACCAGTCGGAAGCCTTTTCAAGTAGACACATGGGTCTGATTCGCAATGAGTAAAACCTTGCTCAGTCATGAAGTTATCAAACTTTAAATACCATTGATGCGGGGCTTGCTTCAGCCCATATAGACTCCTCTTTAACCTACAAAATAGATGCTCCTACCCATGTTTTACAAAGCCTTCTGATTGTTCCATATATAACTCTTCAACAATGTCCCCATGTAAATATGTTGTTTTGACATTGAGTTGCTCAAGCTCAAGGTCCCATGCTGCTGCCATGCCAAGTACCAAACGAATAGTCTGCATTTTAACCACTGGAGAAAAAATCACATTGAAGTCCACACCCTTCTGTTGAGCGAATCCCTTCACTACCAGTCTAGCCCTGTATCTCTTTCGTCCTCCATCTTCCTCTTTTATGCGATAGACCCATTTATTTTTCAATTTTATGGTATAAATTGAACTTTATGTATAAAATTGATTTATGTTGTGTTAAATTAATTTAGTAAATTTTATAATTCAAATACTCAATATGTCTTGTTTATTTCAATCAAATTTAGTTTTTAAAATTTTAGAATAATAACTTATAGTGTAATTTAATGTCATGCATTTTCCAAAATAGAAAATTAAAGTGTTTACTCTATAAAAAATGAAAGCATTTATTGAATATCTACATTTTTTTTGCATATTTTGTTAGGTTTTCTTATTTAGTTTATATAGGCTTATATGTGTGTGTGTGTGTGTGTGTGTGTGTATCTTTTCATTTTTATTATTAGTTTTGTTAATTTTTATTTTAATTGTCTTAGTTTGTCTATTTATATTTTTGTTGTATATTTATATATATTTAATATATAAATATAGTGTATATTTCTAATAATTGAAAGCACTGTTTACATTAACTAATTTAATTTAAACAACATTTAAGAAAATTTATAAAAGCCAACAATCATAAATTATTAATGATCATTAAATTGTGTTTCAAATTATGAAAATACCAAATATAAAATTATATCTAAATATTCTAGGTGCACTCATTTTATTTACTAGTAAAATTATATACTAAAAAGCAATTAACATTTTTAATATTTTTGCACTGCTCTCAGCCTTGTTTCTTAATGGTTAAGTTTGTGCAGTATTTATCAAGCAACAGAAATAAGGAAGCAAATGTCCTCATGCAGCTTCTTAAATGCCATTTCTGATAATTTTAAGTGGAGGAAAAGGATAAATTGGAATGTGTACATTTAAGCTTGACCCCAAACAAAATGGTGAAAAGCCTGAATGTTGATTGCTAACTGAGAATTCTCGGTCGACCTAAAATGGTGTATTTCAATCAACAGAGGATCGGGTTCCCATTCTGTTGTTTTAGCCAGTGCGGAAGACAATGAAAATCGGGTTCCCATTCTACTGTTTTATATAAAATATATTATAAATTATATATAATATTTTATAATATACTTATTATAAGTATAAATAAAAATAAAATGCTAGTTAAATTAATGACATTTTCATAAGAATTGAAGTTTAACATAGTAATTTGAGTTAGTGTTTTAGTATTAAAACTATGATTGCAAATTTATTTATTTGAAAATGTCATTTGTTTTAATGCTATATGATTTGATATTGAGGTAGGTGGCACAAGAGAAAAGTTATCAATTTCAAGATTAGGATTAGATAATAATAGTTTAATAATAGTATTATCAAGATTTTTATATAAAATATCTTATAAAAATTATATATAATATTTTATAATATATTTATTATAAATATAAATTTAACTTTAAAATTTAGAATTATATATAAAATTTTTAATAATATAATTGTTTTGACTTTTTAAGAAGTAAGTAATGTTATTCAAAAGTTCTTATAACATATATAATTAATTAATTACATATATTATAAAATATTTTTTTATTAAAGAAAGTATATTATCTAATGTAAAAATATAGTATTAAAAATTTAAATATATAATTAAATATTAATATATTATGTTAATTATTTTAGTAATATTATCTTTAAAAATATTAAAAGTAATAAACTAAAATGCAAACGTCTAAATGGTAAACTAAAACGCATATAGGAGGACAGTTAGTTTTTTTTCAAACTTCCCTTATATATTTTACGAAAATGCAGATCTCAAAAAACAAATAATTCATTCTTGATGCATTTTGTCGGGAGCATAGCCACCACCATTGTTTTTCCTATCATTTTGCATGAGTACAGGGCCAGTCGTACAGTCAAGTACTGACATGCAAACTGTAAATGCCACAGAACAGATAGTACATCAATGGACTATCGCGCGAGTATAGATGGTATGGGAAGGGGCCATGCATGGTAGTAGGGCGAGGAGAATTTGTCGGCTGCATAGCCAGCTCCTAATTGTAGAGCCAACCAGTTATTTTGGACAAGGATACATTTAGGATCATCGTTGTCCAGATATTTTGATTGCATCACTTGACACCATAATTTATGAGGGTCCTTAAACATTTTCCAGATGAGCTTCGCACCAAGAGCCATCTTTTGCCTTCTGAAGCTACAGATTCAAGCTCCACCGACATCCTTACTTTTGTAAACTGTGTCAAAGTTGATAAGGTGGAACTTCCTATCTTCCTTCGAACCTTCCCAAAAAAATTTCTTCAGAGTGTTGTCCATGTCTTTCTCTGCTTTGTTTGTGATTTCAATGCGTGACATATAGTATGTAGGAATAGCAGAAAAAGACATAACAGAGATATCCAGAAACACCATTCTTAGAACAAGACATGGCCTGCATGCAACCAAGCATAGAATAAAAAGTAGAGTTATTATTATACAGACCAACAAGTAAATAGTAGGTTGAACTCCTTCACGACGGGTCATTCAATTTGAAATCAGATGATTATCCTGCCACTCAGATGGTTAGCCCAAAGATCAACTCTTTCAATTTTGGGAAGGTTTAATTTGGAATGGACTTTGATTGCCTCACTTTCCAAATAAATAATTGATTTGTTGACCATGACTTAGTTGGCTAATTACCAACACAACTCACCAGAGATTTAAGATACAAAAATCTTTCCGTGCAAATATTTTTGTATTTCTATATCATACTTTTGAAGGTTAATTGATCAAAGAGTCAAACCAAGTAAATAATAATTTTGGACTAAATTTTTTTTAGCCTACCCTATTTTTTTTAGCGGCCGCATTGTGAACATGGCCAATTGCTGTCAGTGAGAAACGAACGATGAGAGGTATAAAACATGAGCTTTGAATTTCATTTCTTCGAAAAAGATGCGCACTAAACAACGTCTTTTCCTTATTGCGTGAAGGAAATGGACAATCAATTTCATGTCGTTTTCACCTCGCCAAATTTCATTGTATACAGCTTCTATTTGCAAAATTTTAAAGAATTTATTAATGTGTGAGATAGTTGGATTTTTAAAAATTAATATATAATATTTATAAATTGAAGTTTTCAGTTTTTGTTTTAGTGAAGGGATTTGAAATTTTTTATTTATTCAATACTAACTTTTGTTGGACAATTTTGGTTTCACATTATAATTGGACAACATTGACCAACTTTTGTAAGTTTTCAATATAGGGTGATAATGTTTAATGGTTATTTGTAAAAGATAATATGGTAGATGTTGATGGGTAGAGTTAGGTAATGCAATCAATGGGTAAGAACAAGTGTAGTGGTTGATGTACATTGTACAGAAGTCAACTTAAGTGGCACATAGGTTAAATCAAGTGCAATTGGTCATGAACATATTTAAAATATGCATGTATGGAGCGGTGAAAGACAAACATTTAAAAGTTGACAAAAGCAATGCGTGTGCACACAAAACCATCTCCTTGCTAAAAGTATGAAGAGCCAATAGATTGGAATGCATTTGCAGCTAATGAGAAAAATAACTAAAAAGGAAGCAAAGAAGAAAAGTGCACAGACTTTCTTTCATATTCAAATTGTTCTTTATAAGACCTTGTTTTCTAGAATTGAAGATGTAAAGACAACTAAGAATGCCTCAAAGACTCCAAAGGAAGCCTGTCAGGGACCTTCAAAAGGAAATTTGAGAATTTGAAAATGCTAGAACTTGAGTATGTGAATGATTATTGTGTAAGGGTAAAAGATGTGGTTAATAAAATGGCCACTCTAGAAAAATTTAAGAACAAAATGATTGTGACAAAAAATGTGTTGATGTCTTTAATATAGAGATGGAACAATGTTTCCATCATCATTGAAGAGAGCAAAGATTTGTCCACTCTTAAGTAGGATCATCGTGTTGGATCTCTTAAGTTGCATGAGGAGAGATTGAGAGATTAATTTATAGATCTTAGTGAAAAGAACTCCCCTCTCAAGTACAAATTTCAAAGAATGATAATGCAATAGTAGCTCCAAAAGTAGTTAAGGCCAAGAATCATGAAAAAGTTAGAACTCTTCAAAGAGGAAATAGAAGAAGAAGAGATACTCAAGGAGGAAGAGATAGAGGTAGATTTTATTAAAAAAGCATCCACTAAAATTCATTTCATCAAACCCCAATTTGAAATACACAAACAAAATCATTGTGAGTTATGATTTATCTTGCATTTTTTTTTTATAAAATTCATGTAATTTATATTTTTCTTATTTAATTCAAAGACATAATTTACTTACAAGTGGAAAATAATTATAAACTATAGCCTTCAATCAATTTATAGTTGTGACTATATGACAAAAGAAATATTCAAATATTAGTATTTGTTAAAAGTATTATATAATGGTAGGCTAACAACACAATGATGTGGCCTAAGTGGGACACTCAAATAAAAATAACTAATAGTTGTGCGCTTTTGTACATGCAATGATGAGCCGATAGGAGTTTTAATTTTCAAATCATTAATGGTATGTATTCAAGCAATTCTGGAAATGTTAATATAAATAAAAATTAAGAATCTTAAAATTTATTTTTAGGGCATATAAGATGGAGATAATAGAGGAGAACAATTGAAGAGGTCCTTTAAATTTGAGAAAAAATAATCATCAATAAGATAAATTCTTAATGATACTTATCTTTTCCACAACCTTTTGCTTGTGACAAGCCCTCAATTGAGCAGATATTCATCAAGAGAGAGTAAATTCAATTTCACCTTTATTGGCAATGCATGAGATTCATTAATGGTGTTAACAATTCATAAAAAATTACTGAGAAAAGATCATTTAAAAATAGTAGCAACCTATACATATTTACTTTCTAAAAAGAATAATCTTTCTGTAAGGACGAGTAGTCTTGGCATGCTAAACAAGACAACATCTAATAAAAATTAAAAAAATAGAGCATTTAAAATAGACACTTTGTGCCCAAATACCCAGCTATTAAAAAATTGTTGAGTGTTGTAATACATCAAGAGACTGATAACAATCAACCACTTAGGAATGTTACAAGTCTTTTGAGGTTTTTCTAAGTGGGGAGAGCTTTTATAAATGTCAAATATAAAGAGAAATAGTTAAAGAAACATAAAATATGAGCCCAAACAAAATCCTAACATAATCAAAAAATTTTGGGCAAGAAATGCAAAAAGAACCTGCAAAACTTAGCCCCTAAATAACCAGAAACCACATCCAAAAAAATGTCAAGGAAGTGGAAAAACAAGAGACAAAATGCACTAATAAGGTTGTTGTATAATATAACCATTATTTGAAAATCTTAAGAAATGTGATTCAACGATATGCATGTAATACTGATTAGTGTGCAAGCACTGTTCACATTCTCGTTCAACCATAAAGTAGCATGTATCTCTAGTAGGCATATTGCAAGGTTATTTTGTAATGAGTGTGGAATTTAAAACCCATCTTTACAAATCTTAAGAATGTTTTAAAAGATTGTTTCCATTTCCAATGCCAAAAATGAAAAACTATCTAGGAATAGGGCTGACAACTATCCGAGAGGGAAAAAAAAGTCATTTCTGGGAGCAAAACTCCACACAAAACCTATCGACCTAAAAATATAAATGAATTTAATTGAAATTAAATATTTAGTCTTCTAAAAAATGATATCTCTATAATTTACTTATATTTATGCTAGTTTAATATAATCTAATTAATAATATTATTGTTAGATTAGAATTAGGACCTTATAATAGTATTATTTAACTTTTAATAGAAAAATTATACTGTAATTAATATAAAATAATATTATTTTATTAAATTAATAATAATGTAATATTAGTATAATATTAATATTATGTACTATTTATAACATAAAATAAATTCACATTAGAGTTGGACTAAAATTATGGTTGGGATCATAATAATAATATAATATTATTTATTATATCTAGTAATATAATCTTATCTAAGAATATAATAGAGTATGAACCCCCCACAAAAAATAGAAAGTTTTCTTCTAAACTTTTTAAAAACTTTTTCATATTAATTTTCATTGAATTGTTTTAAGAGAAAAAATATTTCCTTATTGAAAGAGAATTTTGCAAAAAAAAAAATCAAACAATAGAAAGTTTTCCTATGCTTTAATTATTTTGAAAGAAAAATGAAAATAGAAATGATCTTATACAATACTAATATTTTAGGGTATTATGGCTTGCATGTTGTTCATCAACTTTTCAAGGCATTTTTTAGGAACATGCATGCATGCAAAACAACGAATAGACACCCATCACACAATGAAGGATGAATTATGTGATATAAACATAAATAAATTTTAATATAACATATATCATATCTATAGCTATGACATTTAAATAGTAAATTAAAAAACCTCTAACTTCAAGTCTATTTTTCTTTAAATTGAGTATTTTGGGGAAAAAGTAAAAGGTTTACTGTTAAGATTCTACCTTGTTCCTAAACCTATAACAAATTTTCATTTGATTATTGTTTTTGTTTAATTTTATATTGAATATTATAATTTATAAAATATACCTAGATTTATGGTATAGATTCCTAATATAAAGAGATTTTTGAAGAATTTTGTTATAAAATTCATATTGTTATCTTCATATTCAACTTGACATGTAATATTAATATTTACATGAGTCAAATGCAAGTATAAATCCACTCTTAATATATTTGACAAATTTTATGTGTAATCTAAAGTATAAAAAAAAAATACGATGTTGATATATTTTTATAGATATGCATTTTTATCGTAAATTAATATAATGAATATAAATGTATTTTCATTTGATTTAGATATATTTATGTTTAATAGGAAGCTTGAAGAGTGTCTCATAAGGATTTTGAATTCTTGTACACTACAAAGTAAATGAGAGAGTTCATTTTAGAAAAATATAAAGAAACTTTATGTACTTATTTCTATGTTATGTGGAATAGAAAACATTAGTGGAAAATCCAAGAACTACGCCAATCTTGTCACATATATTTTATTGACCTTAATCTAATGACATGTAATGTATTAAATATTAAATATATTGAGAGAAAGACATACAAATAAATCATGCACGCATGCAAACCGTTTGATAAGAAAAAAAATTCAAGAAGAGTGGCCTCATTGAATATCAAAATCTAGTGAAAGCCAAAACCAGTTCTTGTGCCATCTTCCTTTTCAATAACAGATTTTTTTTCTTAATAGAGAGATTTATCATGGAGCTATATTTTAAGAACTTAGGAGACTTGGGAATGACAAGAATGAAGAGTAATATTCAGGTGGAGCAGATGGCATCTTTCATATGAAATTTGTTTTTTCTTTGATAGTTCACTGAATCAAATAATAATACTCCCTTACCAATGTAGTGGCGATATACCTTTATCCCTTTACCTAAATCTCACATTATTAAAAACCTATGAATAAATTCTCTGAACCCCAAGTTTCAAATAAAGACAATTACTGCAAGTGTTTCTCCACCGGATCTATACTTGTTCATAATACAACCTCTTTGTTGCACATATCAAAACAAAATTTTCCTATCAATTGCAATGGTCAAGATGTATTTCTCTCTTCTCTAAAGATAATAAAATTTCCAAGAAGATTATACATACATATCAACATCTTCCTTGGAAGCCTTAATACCCTATTCAAAGATCAAATATTTCAAAAATTTTACATTCAAAAGCATTAATCAGTTTCCAAAGAAAACAAAAATTAATAGAGACATAAGTATGTAGATACTGGAAACTCTATCTACATACTTATGTCTCTAGTGTGGATGATTTCTTTAAATGAAAAATCCTATAGAAAACACATAAAAAGAAAATTCTAAGAAATAGAAAAATCCTTAATCCTTGCATGAACTTTAATGCATTTGATATTTTTCTTGACATTGATGATCACAGACAAATAATTGCATGAAACTCGATGATAGTAGAAAAAATTTTAAATGTGTGATTTGTAACATATAATTTTGGTGAGCATACCTTACCAAATATTTGAGAGAAATACTCCATTTGATTGCAAACACCTCAAAAATGAAAGCTTTCAACTTGTTACTAAAAAATCCATCATATAATACAATAAGCATTAGTAGGAAAAGGTTGCATTTTGTTGGTCTAATTAACACTACCTTGCAGGTTTTGTTAGTTTACATGTCCTTATTGCATTCATTATAGATGTCATTATTGTACTCTAAGTATTGATTATCATTTCAAAAATTGCCAAAATTCATAAATAATCATTACATTGTACTTTCATACTGAATGTGATATACAAATGTCCTTTCTTGTTCCATGTTTCATAAATAAATAGAGTACATTGTAGAATTAAAAGAAAGAATGAAGTATGGAATAGGGGTCCCATGCATTGCCTTTTGTATTGGTTGTGTCAGTTGGTTCTCTGCTAGGCCTCTGCATTTAGGTCTTCATAAGTCTAAGTCTCCATCTACATCTAGGTCTTTAAGGTTTCCATTTGCATGAGAAAGAAAAATACGGTTAGATCGTGTTGGATCTAAGCAATACATGAGAAACAAATAACATACTGTAGCAATCAAGTTTTCGATACTGCATATCAATCTGGAAAATTAAATGAAATAAGGAAATGTACACTGACACTCACTGCAAGGTAGTGTTAAAGGGACTTGTTTCTAACATGAAACCTTTTACTACTAATGATTATTGTGGTGTATGTTGTCCTTTTTATTAACCAGGTATCTGAATTAAAGGGACTTAGTATGTTTCCAAACTGAGAAACCTTTTTGGATAATGTATTTCATAATTATGTTATTTGAGAGCTTAACAAATTATCTTGCAGATAAGAGCTAACTGGTGTTCATATTCAATCATTGTCAAAGATGCAGATTAAGTTGGTTTCCATGATAAGAATGCTACAGAAAATGCCAATGATTACCAACTTTCTAGTTCAAGATACAAATAGTGCTGCATAAATACCGGTACAAATATGTCCTTACTATTCCTAAGTACATTTTCAAATCATAAACATATTTTTTTCTGAATACAAAAGAGTGCTTCAAGATTAAGCTATAAAATCATAAAGTGTTTACAGTTTGTTTTTATTGAGTGTCATGAACCCGTGTTTGAACCTCATTAGTTAAACATTCTGATGTTTTTGAATGTCACGAGCCCGTGCTTGAACTTCATTAACAGTGAACAAACATTTTCATCTTGTTGTACTTATCATATTAAGTGCAGATTCAACATCAATGAGAATTGTATACAGTGGACAAAGCTACAAGAGCAAGCTGAACAGAAGATGTAAAATATGTATAAACTGAAATAGAGTATGTACAACTAACAGAGTGTTTTCATGAAGCCATTCTAAAAAGAGAAATTATCTATTTATCTTCAAAATTCCCAGTCAAGATTTTGGTCTTCATATGTTGTCACAGTATATGCTGAGGAAGAGACCGAATTTGATAAAGTTGCAGTTGACAGTAATTCAAAATTCCATGAAAGTGAGAAGTATGTTGCTAGTATGTAATCAAAATTATCACAAGCTTCATGTACAATAGAGAATGTCATTTATCTGCCAGTTAAGGGCTCGACCTAGGTAAGGATAAGCCAAATTTTTAGAAATATCAATTTTCAATGCTTACTGTCAATGAGTTCATATTATTTTATAAAACTGAGCTTAATATTTTGGCATATGAGGCAAAAGAACAACAGTCATGTTGACTTCAAATAAGCACCATTCATACAACTATTAAAAACAAGTGTCCTGAGTTCAATAAAGAAGGTCGAAGTTCTAGCTAGCAAGAACTCAAGCACGGGAATGAATAAATATACTAAGCTTTATGCTAATCTACAGCCTGTGGTTGTGAGTTCTTGCTATAAAGAAAATAGAAAATTGCTAACAAAGTGAGATCATAGTCTCAGTTCAAATATTGGGTATACAAATGAAAATAAATTGCAAGTTAATACCAATCATTCGACTGTTAGCACAGTGTTATAATAAAGCTTGTGGTTTATAATAGATGTCGTGAAACATGATACGGGCTCACAACTATACAAATCAAAGAGAACTCTCAGTGTATCCAAATTTGTGCAAGGTGAGAGTCAAGTTACAGTTTGAGTGTTAAAGATTCAGCTAAGAGTAAGCACCATAGAACACCAGTCATTTGACTATTAATACAAAAATGTAACTGTGACTTATAACCGTGACTGTATTATTAAAAGAAATAGTCATATTTTAAAACACCAGTGAACGGATTGATAACAGAATGAGAGCCCATGACTTATGCATGGTCGAAATTTCATGAGCTTTCATTGCAAGAAGATAAAACTGCAAGAAATAAACTCAAAGTAAACTTACAGTTCAGTGAAGTGAGTTTGTGTTCAATGTCGAGTTTCCTATTTTGGCATGAGCATCAGTATATCTATATAATAGCCAGTGATCTCTAGCAGCAATCAAGTTCTTTCACAGTCATCATGTCGAGCTTCATCAGATATTTTCAAAGTCTTTCCTGTATGTTAGGGTTTCTTTCCCTAAATTTCTTTGTTGAGAATGAGTTATCTTGGAGATAAGCTCAAGTGCCAAGATCAATTAAACATCATAAAAATTGGAATCCACCAAGCAATCAAATGCCTTAATGAAGATGTTTGTTCCTGCAGTGCCTTGAAAATCGAGAACATGTCACCTCTTGCTTTCCTCGATTTGTGTATTGTTGCAAGTGGATTGAAAGTCATGTCGACTTCTCCACATTGTGTATTTTTTTCACACTTAGAGTTTTTATCTAAGTTAGGAATGAGGGACATATTTTAATATTAGTTTTTTCTAATATTAAAATTAATAATAATTTTGGCAATTATTCTTTGTAAAAAGATTTATTTCCTTGTTATTAGCCAAAATTTAGGGGCATTTTGACTAAGTTTTTATAGGCTTAGTTTTGGTAAATCTTTGGCACATTTTTGGGCTAAGATTGGGCATTTTTGGTGGATTGTGATTTTCGGATTTGGTGCTAGATCTGATTATAAAATTGATTTTTGATGATCAATTAGGGGTTGCGGATTTTGGAGAGAGGGCATATAGTGAACATTTTGTTCCTAAGTGCTTGGAAGGCCATTTTGTAATGATTTTTTTCAGATTTTTGAAGGAATGAACCAGATTCTTTGACACATATTTGTGTATTGGTTTCAATATCAAATCCCGTTTTCATCTTTTCTATCAAGTGTCAAATCATTTATTATCTAAAGGAAGTGAGTGAAATTCTGCTCCTCAAGATAATCAATTGCCCCTAGGCCTTGTATGAGAAATGTATGTTTGTTAATTGTCCAAGATGTTTTTGGTAGAACCCTAATAGCATGAATTCATTAACCTATATGATGAGCAGAGATTCAGAGTGTTAAGTTATTCATTTGTGAGTCAGGATTGAAATTCATTTCTTTTGCAAAGTCTGAATTATTCATTGGTGTATCACCCTAATATTTTAGTTATAGTATTATTTTCCCTTTTCCCAACAATTTGCAGATCAAGAAAGTTATATTCCATATTTTATAGGAACCGGCCTGGAATCCGGAGATTCCTCTTCATTCATAGTCTACCCACAGCTAGGAGAGGTTTCCATTGTCAGGATAGAATTGTTGTTAGCCTTAATGCCTGATTTAGGGTAACAATTCTAAGCCTGAACACAACTCAAATAAAGACATTCAATATCATCAGGAAAGTTTTCAACTAATTCCCAAAAGGCTCAAGAATTTTAAGGAAAAAAAAGGTAAGTTGCTATTTTCCATTGCCAAAAAAACAAAAATTATCTAGGAAGAGGGTTGACAATTATCCAGGAGAAAAAAGTCATTTCCAAGAGCAAAGCTCCCACACAAAACCTATCAGCTTAATTAACATATTTTTTCATTTTTTTGTCACTTTATAGAAAACTATTAAAAAATTAAAGATGATATTGAAATTAATATGTTTTTCAATTTTATCAATAGATTTTAAATATTTATGTTATTTGTTTACAAAAAAACTTATTTCAGTTTTTTTAATGTAATAGCCTAACCAATTATATTAATTTAGAAATATAAGTATAGGATAAACATAAAATTATAAGTATGGGAGAAATTAAACTCACTCCCTAAGTCCAAAGCATAGTAACCAAATTAGCATATGGGAAATGTCCAAAAACATAAACAACCAAATTAAAACATGGCCATAGCCTAGAGGAAAAGCACTCCTATGTATTCAAGGTAGTAGTATAAGGGGAAGGAGGGTCTAGTTCATCCCTCTTCTCCCATCCTTCTCTAGGATCTAGCTCAAGGTTTGGAAGAGTTCATTCATCCACATTGTTGTCCTCTGCCTCTTTTTCCTCCTAGTATGGAGAGATTGCTAAGGCTAGTTTGGGAAACCATTTAGAAGATGAAGGCCATCATAAATCCACACCTGAAGTGGGCCAACCTGAAGGTGCAAGAGGAACAATACCACTAGGAGGCTACCCAGATGAGGATCCATGATGTCGTGAGATGCCAAATCGTCTGTGAGGTGAAATCTAATGATCAGGTGAATAGAATTGGGCAAACTATAAATGGAGTAGTCATGAACATTAGTGAGAGGAACTATAACCATGATGATGAACATGTGAAGGAGAATGGCCATCAATACCATAAGGATCCAATGTAACCTTGGCAACCGTACATGGGACATTACCCGAATATTGCAGAAACTCCTACAAGTGAGTTACCTCAAGAGCCATCTTATCAGCTTGTACTTGTATCTGTAGTATCACATTATTACATATGCAAGATTTAGCCAAATTAGAGACACTAGTATCAATTGTGACATGTGAGAAAAATGACACATTATATCCTTTTATATAAAAAATAATATTTCCATCCTGAAAGTATGCCAAAGTTACAAAAATGGGGAAGGGAATCTAGGGTTATCACCTAGGAGAACCATATGCCAAAAAAAAAATTTAGGTGAAAGGGACAAAGAAATGCTAATAATTCTAAGCCCTTATAAAGAACCAAAAAAGGTGAAGGAAGGACTCAGATTATCTACAAAAAGGGAAACAATGATCTAGAATGCCTAAATGGTGAAGCTGGGATCCTAGAGACAAGCCTTGGAAATGAATGCACTAGGAAAATGTTCTATTTTGGGTTCTGTGATAGCAGACTAGATAGTGGGAGACCGTAACCTCCAAGTTGAATGTGAGGATTGTAAATGTCATCGTTGGTTAAGAATTTGGACAATTGGAAAATGAGGTGAAAGCCACTGATATCCTTATCAAGGTCGATATCGAATGATAGTTGTCTGAGGATACCAGCGCTAGTCCTTCCACTAGAGATTGATGCTTGAAATAATAATCTTATGGAGAAATTCCACTAGAAAAACTGAGAGAGGTAGTTCAAATTTCTGGCAATCTTGGTGAGTCAAATGAAACTGGACTTGCAAATCCTCCCAAGTATGAAGAGACATTATAGGCCTGGAGAAAGGTCTCTAGGAGTTCTTCAACCACACTTATGAAAGTGAAGAGCATGAATACCTAGGAGATGAGCTAGTGAAAGGCCTTGAACTTGGATTAAAGGAGTGGTAGGATTAGGTAATACTAAGAGGGGGGTGAATCAGTATTACTAAACTTTGATTTAAACTTTAACCAATTATAAATAAACCATAACACTGTTGAAATGAAAAGAACAATAAAACATAACACATAACTCATAACTGCTGAAATGAAAAACCCTGGTGGGGATGGTACCCACAACTATGCACTAAAATATTATATCCCTGTTAGGAGATCTAGCCCTGTTAGGAGCTGATGATTACATAGTACATTTCCTTGTTAAAGGATTACAAAACCCTGTTAGGGGTATACAAAAAACCTAGTTAAAGATGGTGAGAAAATTGTTCTTACAATCAAAACTTGTTACAAAGAGTTCTTCAAAATGTGAATAATACAAGCACTTATCTCGCTTAGATAGTTCTAGTTATAGATCTGCCTCTTACTAATCTTGTATCTGATCTCTTCTCTTAGATTTGAAACCTTTCTTCATACTCATAATCACAATACTTATTGCTTTCATAAAAGCACTCTATACTTATACAAAATCTACTATCCAGTTGGCTTAAAAAATACCATACAAAACATAATAATAAACTATGTAGATGGTAAGTATGGAGTCGGTGGTCTTATATTACCCAAGAGTCAGAAATATACTTCATTCACCTAACTTAGCATGTTACAATATCAAGTAACCTTACCACAATCATCGCAACTACTCATATGCCCTTTTATATTGTTCTATTGTCATCGCATACCTTCAGATCACCGAATCTCACTAATCTGATAACCAAAACTCATGCGCTCTTAACTGAATCATATATATATATATATATATATATATATATATATATATATATATATATATATATATATATATATATATATATATATATATATATATATATATATATATATATATATATATATATATATATATATATATATATATATATATATATATATATATATATATATATATATATACCAAAATACCTTCTGATAACTTTTCAATCCATAATACCTTATATAATTCCATCATTGACCAAAACTGTAACATTGTACCCTGTTACCCTGATTCTGGACTTAGTCATTTTCATGACTGTGACTCCAGTACTGAACTTATCAACATGCGATCACTTTAGCATAATTGTTGCCATGAATAACAACTCTTAAGTGATCCCTAGTACTCCACAACATCACTTTCCAACATTCTCTCCCTTTGGCATTGATGGAAACACTAATAAAAATGACTAAGTGTCAAAATACCACTTTCTTCTTTTCATTTTCTCTTTTCTACTTTTTTTATTTTATACATCTTTTTCTTCTCCTTATTTTTTTTTTCTTCTCTCCCTCTCTTTTACTTTTTCTCTACATACTACTCTCCTCATTTCTCTTTCTCTTCCTCTCTCTTTTACATCAATGGAAAAGGTTCATTCAAATTTTCAAAAAGTTAACCACGAAAAGATTTAGTGCTTACTCACCAGTTTTAAGACATCTTTGAAGGATTTTATCAAGGTCTTTATTTCCTCAGCGCATGACTTTATCAATAGCTCATTGACATGGATTAGTCCATTCAATGCATATGAAGAGGTCTCTACTACCTTAAGCTCAGTAGGTTTAGACAGAGTCATTAACCTCTCAACCTTTTCCATCTCTAAAAGATGAGTCTCAAGCATTGAAATTTTGGGTCAGTAGGCTTCTTAACAAGCCAAATCTATCTGCCACTCTCCCTTTCTCCATTTCTAGTACATTGATCTTATCTAACAGACTAGATGTCTCTTTATCCATTTTTCTCATAGTTTGTGAAGATGATTCACAATTGTCCATTAGATTGTCAAGAGTATCCCTATCCTTGGCTATGATCTCCTCAATGTTATTTACATGCCTGCAAGGATTTATGCAGTAGCTGTAAATCTTCCTACCTTGTGCTACACAACTCTTGGCCTTAAGAGTGGTAACCTTGAGAATGTCTAAGTCCCATGAGATAGAATGATAGACTTCTCTCAATTTCTTCTCCAGAAATCTCTTTTCTGCCTTATCTTCTGCAATATTTAGTAATGAGTCAAAATGACTGTCAAAACTATCCAGTACCATACCTATATTTTTAGCTTCATCCTTTTCTTGTAAAATAATAGGTGAGGGAAGTAGTTTGTTCACAGTTTCAATATCCCTAGCCCTTACCTTTATTCTTTTGTCCCTTTCTGCATTGACCTTTCTTTAGCCTTGGTAAAGGCCATGAAGGATAGCCTCATAAGCTCACTCTCATCCATGTTGTCTACATCAACACTTACCGATTTGGCCATGCTTTCCAACAATAAGGTAGAAGAGGTGTCAGGTTCTAATTTTTTCTCTATTCTGATCTCAACTATTTTCTCTATTTCAGTCTCTTCCTCCTTCCTCCCTTTCTGCTATGTTTCCTTCTCCTATACTTCCTCCTCTATTTTCTCTTCCTCTGACTATTCTTGTTCTCCAACTTCCATCGCACTATCTACATTATCCATAAATGGATCATTTACATCATAGTGTCAAGGGTCACAGGAACACAAGAGACAAAGAAGTCTAGTTGCATGTTGTCTTGTACACTTGCATCCACTACTTTGGAACTTTCTCCCAATCCTGAAGATATAGGTTTAGTGACCTTAGGAGGTGAGGTTTTCTTTGGCATATCACTCATTAGGATTTGAGCTAATTCCTTTTGAGTGTCCTCAATTACTTCATCATACTTCCTCACCATGATTTTTACCAAGCTATCCTTTGTCCTCAACAGGGGTTTTAATACATTTATTATCCTCTCCCTTTCCTGTATAGAGACAATAGGTAACATGTCCTCAACGGATTTATTCCTTATGTTTTCATCTTCTGACTATGCCAACTGATTCCTGATTTCTAGTTTTCTATACAGTTCTTTAGGGATACTCCCTTCAATTTATAACAGATTTTTCTTAAAAGATAGGAGATACTCAATGATAGTATATTCAATGATCACTTGATTCTCATAATCATGTCTTTCATAGTACCTATCAACTGTCTTCAAGTTACCATCTTTTATCACTCTCTTTTGTAGCAACTTAAGGTCTGGTTTCCACAAGGTTTGTGGATCCCTTGGTGCTACTTTTTCTTCTTCTTTCTTAGGAACTTTTTCCTCTTTCTTCTTCCTCTTCACTTCTACTTCTTTCTCCTTGGGACTATCCTACTTGGTTGATCTTGTAGATCTTCTAGGAATGCTCCCGAGTATGATTTCTTGTACACTATTTCCTCTTATGTAGGTGATAAGTCAATTATATCTGGTGTAGGATTGACTATCTTCTCTACCTTAGAAGGGGTAGGTGCATCAATAGCCATGCTAGAGGATGCCTCCATCTTTTTTCTTATGTTTATTAATTTATCTTTGGTTGTTCCTACCTTTGCAGTGATATCTTCAACAATTTTACTTATCTTTCTCTTCCTTGTAACTTTTTCTTTCTCTTCTCTGTCTTTTTCATATTTCTCTCAGTAAGTTCCCCATCTTTCTTGTGTAGGGTCTATTTCTGCTAGTATGATATGCTCAACCTACATAGTTAAGATCTCAGCACTTACCTCATACCCCATAGGGTAACACCACTTCATTCTTGGTTCCACTACCTCAAAACAAACATAATCAGTTTCAACCATGAAATAGATAGTGTCCTCATACTTCTCAACAATGTTTTTTGGTATCCTATACCTTTCTTTCATTTGTCTTTGTAGTATCTTTGTCATAGAAAAAAGTTCACCATCAACCCAATTCTTATCTTGCCTTCTATAACTCTTTGAAATCTGAATCCCAGTGGCTACATTATCCTTCCATGCCCTAGGGTGCACGCCATGAAACTTATGAATGATATAAATGTAGATATGGACCAATAATGACCCAAACCTAGATGCTTTAGTCTTATCCTTCTTTATCACCTTTATATTTTCAAGGAACTGTTGTGCAAGTATTTTGCAAAGGTTATACTTCTTATTTTCCTTCACCATTCTATATGCCATCATGATGACTCCAGCTGATACAAAATTTGGTCTTCTACTATAATATAATTTGTAGCCTAATAACATTGCCACCAGTCTAACATCCTGTTGGAAGATGTCATTGACTGTCATTTCCCTCTTATCCAATTTAGAGTGAGTTAGGGCTTCCACCTATTTCTTTAAGTTCTTTTCTGCTATAGGGAGGGCTCCTTCATTGTCTAAACATGTTATTTCATGAATTAACTGTGCACAAATCTTTACTGGTTGATCTCCAATCCAAACAAGTTGATCATGGATTCTTCTAAGGATGATCTTAAACCATTCACCCTATTATTTCATGAATCAACTATGCACAAATCTTTACTAGTTGATCTCCAATCCAAACACGTTGATCATGGATTTTGCTAAGGATGATCTTAAACCATTCAACTTCTATGAATTTCATGAGTAGGGTTAGCCTAATGATAGATTGGTTTTCTAAGTGTTTGAACTCCTCTACCATAGATCCATCTACTTCTATAATACTATCCAATTCACTGTAAATGTTTACATCTCCAATTATTTCATACTTGTAGTGTATGTATGCCCTAATGTCTTCTACATGCAACACACCTACGGGGGTTTGTGAAAATTCTCCTTCTAGATCATCTTCACAAGACTTGAATGGATGTCTCTTAAACTTGTACCTAGGTCTATTCATAACATCATAGATAACTAGTGCATACATATCTTCTTAATAAGTGTAGATCTAAATACCTTAAACACGCTTGAATCCAGTACTTTACTTTATGCGATCACACAATCTCTCTACCAGATGACTTGAAATGCTTCACAATTCTATTCTCTTTAGTCATTGATCAACAAACGATGTAGAAATGATGTTCTCCAAGCTCTTTTATTATTTTCAAGTTGAGTGAGTGCATTAAACACAAGTAGCTCAACTTTGCATCCCATTATGTGAACAAAACACTTGTGAACACACAGAATGAATTTCCAAGCATTGCACTCTCATCCACATACTCCAAAGTTTCTATACACACCATACCTAAGCTCACATGAACTTACTCCACATATATAGGGCTAGATATATTATGTTCTCTATATCCAATCCTCCCCTTAGTGCCATGCGACCTTCTAGGTCTATGCCTCAAAGAACTCATCATGTGAAGACACATTATCATCAACTTTTTCTCCTTGAACTAATGCTTTGTTTAAAACTTTTACCTTCCATATCTTATCATCCTCCTTGCTCTCTGATTTATTGAAATGATCCTCAAACTCATTCATGTACTCATTAAGACTCTTACCACTTTCACCAACATTCTTCCTTAAAACCATAGGAGGTGGTCCTCTTGGTTCACTTGGTCTTCTGTTGTCCTCTCGATTATATCTGCAAAACTTTGCAATGTGTCCAAGGTTGTTGCATTTGTAACATGGAGGAGTTCTCCTTCTATCCTAATTTACTTGTAGTTTACAATACCTTGCAGTTTGTCCAAAGTTGTTGCATTTTTTACATCTGATCTTGGCTGCTGATTCTTCTCTGACATAATCTTGCTTGTACCTAGACTAATCTAGTTTTTTGCAATCTTCTTTCTTGTGTCCATACTCATAAAAGTTAACATAGTAGCTAGTAAAGGGTTTAGATTTACCTTTACTTCTACAATCTCTTTTCATGTGTCCAACTTTGTTGCATCTAAAGCATCTACCTCTGAAGGGTTTGATCTATTCTTGAGGTTCTTCATGAGTAGGTCTTTCTTCATTCTTTGATCTACTTTCTTCTTCATATGTTTTAGAACTTTCTACTTCATTGAATCCAACTCCAGACATGTCTCCTTTAGGTTTCTCTCTTGCTCTTTGCTCATCAATTTTGTCACTGCTCATGTGCAACTTCTCAATGTGTAATTTGGCTTGAGTGAGTTCACCTTTAATGAACTGATTGTACTTCTCCAATTCTTGATATTTATCTTTGTAGTGGTCGAGTTCAGTCTTCATTAGTCCTATCTGCTCATTTTCTACTGTCAATGATTCTTCAATTTTTTTCCTAGCATCCTTTTCATGTTGAATCTCTTTTATCATCAAAAGATTAATCTCCTCTTTTTCTTGCTCTAGCCTTTTTACTTGATTTGATGTATAATTGTCTGAATCTTCTTGGATCTTATCCATAAGATCTTGTTTCTGATTTCTTGAAGCTTCTAGTTGTTCCTTTAGTTTCCTGATGAAACCTTCTTCTCTTCTCAGTTTGAATTTCAGTGTACCATTCTCATCCTTCTCTTTGTCTAGATCTTTAAGTGTTGCTTCAAAGTTCTCTTGAAAACTTTTTGAATCCATTTTGATCTCCCTTAAGTTGTTAGGCTTTCTCTCTAAGGGCCAATAGCTCTGATACCAGTTGTTAGGATTAGGTAATACTGATAGGGGGGTGAATCAGTATTACTGAACTTTGATTTAAACTTTAACCAATTATAAATAAACCATAACACTACTGAAATGAAAAGAACAATAAAACATAACACATAACTCATGACACCATGATCCTAGCCAAGGGAAAACCCCAGTGGGGATGGTACCCACAACTATGCACTAAAATATTGTATCTCTGTTAGGAGCTGGTGATTACATAGCACATTTCCTTGTTAAAGGATTACAAAACCTTGTTAGGGGTATACAAAACACCCGGTTAAAGGTGGTGAGAAAACTCCTCTTACAATCAAAACTTGTTACAAAGAGTTCTTCAAAATGTGAACAATCCAAGGGTATGTGCAGGATCATGGTATACCAAACTATGGCCTTAAGTGGAAATGAAAATCAGAAAATCAGGGTTAGTCAACTTGATGTAAAAGGTTGAACATCTTATGAACCTTATGTGAAAAATTTGTAAGAGTAGAATCTATAGGAAATTGAATGTAGTTTCTAAATTACTAGCCCTTGTTTGAAATTTTTTTTGTCTAATTGTTCAAAATTTTAGATTTCAATGCAGTACTACAAAGATTCCAGGGAAAAGATAAAGAGTACGTGCATGTCTAGCCACCTTAATCACAATCAAATGATGATATATTTTCCCAAGATTCTAGATATAATTAGTAGACTCGTGCCCAAATGTGACACATATTTTTTTGTAATTTTTGGTCGAATAAATAATTAATTATGAATTTTCTGCTACAACTTTTTCAGAATAAAAAAACTCCCATGTCTGACCACCTTAACTAATTCAAAATTTTACCAAATTCAAAACTTTTTTTTTTCTTATAGTAGTCGAAGCATAGAATGTGACGCATGTTTCAGATTTCAAAAAGGTTAAACGGTTTGAAAGTTATAGTTGTTTTTCAATCAGTATGTCAGTTACGACTTTAAAGTTAACTCAATTAAAAAATAAGTAATAATTACTTACAAAACTCAAAATTTGATAGCAATTATATTAATGGAAAGCTGATAATGTCTTTAAGAAACCCTTTTCATTCTATCAATTTTGGGTGAAAAAATAGTCGTCAGCAACATGGTCGAAGTCTCGATATCAAGAACTATCTCCTGAAACATGCCTAAAGGGTTGACCACCCATGTTTGGTAATGCCCAAGCAAATACCAAGCCTAATCGGATATCTGAAAAAGCCCACCTATTTTGAAATTTCAAATTTGAATTGCCTCACTTTTCCCAAATTCAAGTTTGATAATAAATGTATTTTTTTAATAGTAATATTAATTGTGTTATATTAAGTTGTATTCTTTTTATGTTAATATTAATTCAAGTTTCATATTAAATTATATTTTTGTTATGTTAATATTAATTTCATTTTAAATATTAATATTAAATAATAATAGCATAGTATTAATATTATAATATAAATTTTTATATTAGTATGTATTATATTATTTGATATACAAAATGATTTTGAAAAAATACCTACACAGTTGATTTGAGGACAGACAGTTTCAGCCCAAATCCTCTTGAAAGTATCCAGCATAGGATTTTTGTACAGACTCCTTATAATTTTTGTGGTCTAACTATACCTAATAAGTAGATCATGTCAATGGACTTCCCCTCGATTGAATATAATCAATTGATTTTTTAACTCTTGAAAAGAAATTTCACACAGATGTAGAACCACCGTACGCTCATCATTTGTTCTAGAAACTAATAGTGGCATAAAAATTGATGTAATAACATTTAAGGTACATTGTCCACAAAAGGTATATGAAACCTTTAAATATACATTAAAAAGTGGAGGTGAAGGGTCTAGATCTAAAAGAGAGAGAGAGAGAGAGAGAGAGAGAGAGAGAGAGAGAGAGAGAGAGAGAGAGAGAGAGAGAGAGAGAGAGAGAGAGAGAGAGAGAGCAACATCTGGTTCATCTCCTCGAATGGGGCATGTTTGGGAACAGATAGTCTCCATTTAAACTCAATTCTCTGGAAGTAGTTATATTTTTCAGTGGAGGAGATACACCCATTGGATAACTTTATGGTCACTGGAATTTCTATTTCTCTTCAATTGGGATACTCTTTCCAAAATTGCATCTACACTTTTACCAATTTGGGAAATCAAAGGGTCTATTTGTGGACCTCGAAGGAGTTGGTCACCTAAATGAGAACCTTGAGATGAATCAGGAACTTCTCTATGAAAGAGATCAGTACCTTGAGAAGTTCTCCACTAGTCAGCTGAAATAAGACCTTGGACCATAAATGGCTGCCCTTTGTTGTAAAATGAGGAGTGAGACTGCCTTGCCAAAGGTGGCAATGAACTTACATTTGAGGGATAATTTCCAACATGAGTAACCTAGTTTCCCAAGTCCTGTAAATGCAAGGTCATTGATGAATAGGCATTTCTAATAGAAATATTAGTGATATTTTATGGGAAACTTTTCATTTTTTCTTGTAGGATGCCTTTGTATACAAATTTTGGAGAATCTCTATTAAAGAGTAGGTAAGGATGGCTAAACTGAGTGCAGTGAAGAGGGACAGGATTAAATTGAGAGAGTGAAGGCAGAGAGCGATAATGAAAAAAATATTTCAAGGCTTGCTACAAGGGTATAGTTGTGCCTTTTAAAAGCATCGTAAACACTAGCTACCCCAAAATGGAGGCTTTGAAGTATAGTTCACTAGAGGTGAAGAGAGAGAGAGAGAGAGAGAGAGAAGGGGAAGGAGAGAGAGAGAAGGAGAGAAGGGGAAGGAGAGATAGAGAAGGGGTATGGGGACTTCCTAGGGGTCCTAGTACACATTATCACATGTTAGGACCCCTAGGAAGTCCCCATGACCCCTATGGACACATTGGAATGCTCAAGTGTGTCGTAAGGGGTCCTATGACCCCTTCAGACACACTTGATCATTCAAATGTGTCAAAAGGGGTCATGGGGACTTCCTAGGGGTCCTAGTACACCTTATCACATGTTAGGACCCCTAGAAAGTCCTCATGACCCCTATGGACACATTGGAATGCTCAAATATGTCTTAATGGGTCTTATGACCCCTTAAGACATTCTTGATCATTCAAATGTGTCAAAAGGGGTCATGGATACTTCCTATGGGTCCTAGTACATATTATCACGTGTTAGGACCCCTAGGAAGTCCTCATGACCCCTATGGACACATTTGAATGCTCAAGTGTGTCTTAAGGGATCCTACAACCCTTTCAAACACACTTGATCATTCAAATGTGTCAAAAGGGGTCATGGAGACTTCCCAAGGGTCCTAGTACACCTTATCACATGTTAGGACCCCTAGGAAGTCCCCATGACCCCTATGGACACATTGGAACCCTCAAGTGTGTCCTAAGGGGTGCTAAAACCCCTTGGTACACACTTGAGCATTCAAATGGATCAAAAGGGGTCATGGGGACTTTTTAGGGGTCCTAGTACACCTTATCACGTGTTAGGACCCCTAAGAAGTCCCCATGACCCCTAGGGACACATTGGAACCCTCAAGTGTGTCCTAAGGGGTCCAACGACCCCTTTGGACACACTTGAGCATTCAATTGTGTCAAATAGGGTCATGGGGACTTCCTATGGGTCCTAGTACACCTTATCATGTGTTAGGACCCTTAGGAAGTCCTCATAACCCCTATGGACACATTGGAATGCTCAAGTGTGTCTTAAGGGGTCCTATGACCCCTTCAAACACACTTGAGCATTAAAATGTGTCAAAAGGGGTCATGGAGACTTCTTAGGGGTCCTAGTATGCCTTATCACATGTTAGGACCCCTAGGAAGTCCTCATGACCCATATAGACACATTGGAATGCTCAAGTGTGTCTTAAGGGGTCCTATGACCCCTTTGGACACACTTGATGATTCAAATGTGTCAAAAGGGGTCATGGGGACTTTTTAGTGGTCCTAGTATGCCTTATCATGCTTTAGGACCCCTAAGAAGTCCCCATGACCCTATGGACCATTGGAACCCTCAAGTGTGTCCTAAGAGGTCCTACGACCCCTTCAGACACACTTGAGCATTCATATGTGTCAAAAGGGGTCATGAGGACTTCCTAGGGGTCCTAGTATGCCTTATCATGTGTTAGGACCCCTAGGAAGTCCTCATGACCCCTATGGACACATTGGAATGCTCAAGTGTGTCTTAAGGGGTCCTACGACCTCTTCTGACACACTTGATCATTCAAATGTGTCAAAATGGGTCATTGGAACTTCCTAGGGGTCCTAGTACACCTTATCATGTGTTAGGACTCCTAATAAGTCCCCATGACCCCTATGGACACATTATAACCCTCAAGTGTGTCCTAACGGGTCCTATGACCCCTTTAGAAACACTTGAGCATTCAAATGTGTCAAAAGGGGTCATGGGGACTTCCTAGGGGTCCTAGTATGCCTTATCACATGTTACGACCCCTAGGAAGTCCTCATGACCCCTATGGACACATTGGAATGCTCAAGTGTGTCTTAAGGGGTCCTATGACCCCTTTTGACACACTTGACCATTCAAATGTGTCAAAAGGGGTCATGGGGACTTCCTAGGGGTTCTAGTATGCCTGATCATGCATTAGGACCCCTAGGAAGTCCCCATGACCCCTATGGACAAATTAGAATGCTTAAGTGTGTCCTAGGGGATCCTATGACCCCTTTAGACACACTTGATCATTCAAATGTGTTAAAAGGGGTCATGGGGACTTCCTATGGGTCTTAGTACGCCTTATCACATGTTAGGACCCCTAGGAAGTCCCCATGACCCCTATGGACACATTGGAATGTTCAAGTGTGTCTTAAGGGGTCCTACGACCCCTTGGGACACACTTGATCATTCAAATCTATCAAAAGGGGTCATGGAGAGAGAGAGAGAGAGAGAGAGAGAGAGAGAGAGATTCTTTGGGTCCCTCAAGATAGTCACATTTTTTTCCTGAATTATGGGATTCTAGTTGCAGTGAGAAGACAAAAATCCACTTTTTGGTGTGATTTTATCTATTATGAAAGGTATTTCTCTATTACCAAATGTATTTGCATCACCTTTTTGGTCTGACTATGGGGAGTAGTACTCGTTGAAAGCATAATCAGAAGAGGAGACTCACAAATGAAGATGTTGAAGTGTATAGAGAAATGGATAGGGTTGCCCATCAGAACAAGAGACAAGGTATGTTAAATATTAATGAAGATGTTAGCATAGACCCACCTTTGAATGTGGTTTCAAGTGGAGAACATGAATTTGAAGATGCAAATGTAGGTTTTGAAAATGAGAATTTAGGTTTTGAAGATGAAAATATAGGTTTTGAAAATGAACATGTAGATGTGGCCAATGGAAGTGTGGACATTGTCAATGAAAATCCACCGATTGGATATGAAGGAATTGGTAATGATAATGGTGCAGAAGAACCAAATCAACATTACACATCTCCAAATTATATGAGAAATGAAGTCCCTTCAGAGGAAGAAAGACAAACTTCAAAATTGAGACCTTCAAGAAGAACTCAATGGTTACTTGAAATTGATGAGAACATAATGAGCAATTTGGATGGCAAGAGATCAGAAAGAACCATTTGGTTGTGGGTTTCAAAACTTTTTGATCAATTTTTTAGGCACAAGACATTGGTTGAGAAATGTCAAATGTTTGTGCAATTGTTAAAGTTGCAGAAGATGAGACGTATACTAGTCAAATTGAAGATTAGTGTGAACAAGAAAAAGGAGCGGAATGCTATTATTGTGAGAAATATTTTTAGTGCTCTCAATTACATTGGGAAGACTACCAAGGAAAAAGATAAGAGAGCTGCTAGGAGGGTTATTACAACCTCCTTAGTAAGTCATCATTTGAGAAAGGCTCATTTGATGAGACAAACTTGTGTTGACTTGAATCTAAATCGTAAAACTTTGGATAGAGCACTTGCAAGAAGAGAAAGACTTGATGATCCTCTTCAAAATGATACATGGGCTTATGGTGGGAGACTTTCACGTTGTGATAAGAAGCTTACCAATGCTATGAAGGACCAAATTCAACTATTTTGGCAATCTAACTCAAGAGTGTCACCAAATGTGAAGGATGTCTTGAAGTTAAGAATTGGCATTCAAGACCGCACCCCGCATCCCAAACATTATTTGGAGGTGAGTCAAAAAATGTTGTTCAAAAAAATTTGTGAGACACATCCAACATTGAAAATATCACAAAGAGCTTTTGAAGCCCTGAAGCCTTTTTTTTGTGTGCCTCTTAAGATTCGAAATACTTCTTGTTGCAAATATCATGTGGAGTTTTCAATGCACCATGAATTTTTGTGATCCATTCATTCTACTTTGCATAGTAGTGAAATGTTGGAGGAGTGTGATGCAAGCACTCTTCCAAAATCATCAAGAGACTTGCTAGATCATTTTTTATGTCCTAGAGATGATGGATGTTTCTTTTATAGAAAAGATTACTTAAATGACAACTACTCAGAGTGTGGTGGGCTAGTGAAGTTTGTTCATGAATATTTTCATGAGGGCTGCAAACACGATTTTGGAAAGACAATTATCCAAAAAAAGGTATATGAAACCATTAAATATACATTAAAAAGTGGAGGTGAAGGCTCTAGATGTGAGTCGGTTACTAAAGAATGAAATGTAGCTGATTTTATTTTAGATTTCAGGAAGAATCTTTTTTACAAGTATGCAAGGCATAGTCACATCTCTTAGTGGTTGGATCAACAATTCAGGATGTGTAAGGACACTTTCCTGATTGGCACTATTATATCAGTTGTTGACTTTGCATAGAACTATACATTGCAGCCCCCAAATGAGTTGCAAGCTCAATATTATAATTCTATTCAGGTTTCTATTTTTGTGCACATAACATATAGACATTCCCCTGATAGTATAGAAGATGACCAAAAGATAATCAGAGAGTACCATTTTTATATGAGCGATGATAGATCGCACTCATCCGAGTTTGTCCAGCATTTCTTTGAGAATTATTTTGAGTGGGTGCAAGAAAATAATATTGCTATGGATAGACATCTGATTTGGTCAGATAACTGCATGGGTCAATTCAAAAATGCTCATATGTTTTATTGGTTATGTAGAATGCATGTAGATAGAGGTGTACCTCATATTTGGAGTTTTTTTGAGTCCAGTCATGGAAAAGGAGAGCATGATGGAGCAGGTGCATGTGTAAAGAGAGCTCTAGTTAAGGAGCAACTGAGGATTTTAGGTGCAAAAATCATTGATGCTTGTTCTATTATTGATTGGTGTACTTCAGCATTGTCACAGGGGGGACTCTTGATTCAGCAGTGCGCAAATTATTTTGGTTGTTTGAGTTGGGCACAATAGGAGATAGGTTGGATTGTCAAACTGTGAAAAATTCTTCAAAAATGCATTCATTTCGAATCTCAGATGCTAGTACATGGACCATTTGGACATGAGAGTTGGCTTGTTATTGTCTGAGTTGTCTCTAGTGTGAGTCAAGTGAGTGGGTTGATACATGGGTTCCACATTATCTTCCTCCTTTATCTCTCACAGTCTCTATAATAAATGATGACATGGATTGTTCACTTGACTATGACCATCTTTCAGATCTTCTACAGCTAGGACATGTTTTTGCATTAGTTGCACCAGAAGGGAATGATGAGAGATTAGATTATTGGTTAGCACGTTGTGTACGTGGAAAGTAGAAACTTGCACAACCAAAGACAGATGATGATATGTTCACATATCCAAAAGGATCACATGTTGTTGTGAGAACATGGTTGCACACATATATGATTAGAAATAATGGCATTCCTATGTTTGAAGACTATGAGAAGCACAAAACCATTCTTATGTATTCACACCTTGTTATAGAAGCCAATGTTAAGTTGTTGAAACATCAAGGAAAACTAAAGACAAAGGAACTTTGGACTATTAGTACTATTGATCATGAAGCAATACTGAATACTCTCAAGCATCGAGATGACCCTTCAGGCACACTTCAGTAGGTAAGTTCAACTCAAGTTAGATATAGTTGTGTAATTTTCATATTTAGATGCCAAAAGGACACTTCTTATATTCTCTATTAACTTTTCTTCTGCCTTCTGAATGCAGGGATTGGAGTGAAAAGGACACTTATTTTTTATATATAATTTTGTAATTTGCATATTTAGATGCCAAATTTTATATATAAAACCAACAATCCAATGTAATGTGCATAGTTAGATGCCAAATTTTGTATATAAAAACAACAATCGAATGTAATGTGCATATTTAGATGCCAAATTTTGTATATAAAAACAACAATCAAATGTAATGTGCACATTTAGATGCCAAATTTTGTATATAAAAAATTTGATGCAAAATTTGAAATATAAAAGAGCCCATGGGGTTGAATTGCAAATATTAAAAGCCCACATTTGTATCATCTTAATGCCATGTAAAGTGCAAAAAATGTGTTTCCTTACTATGACTGTTGTATCCTTACATAATTTGTTTCATCTTAATTTTGTGTCCTTACATTTCTATTATCTTAATTCCATTACATTTGTATCATCAAATGATGTAATAGTTGGAGTCATTGAGTCAAAATTGGTCAAATGTGTCCAAAGTAAAATGATGATTCCCTGGGGTGAAGGGATAGTGTTCAAGGATTTCATCTTGGCACTGAATGGACTATGCCATTAGCTTTGGTTGGGTGGGTAAATGCTAGGGACAGCCCCATTTTTACCACTAAGTCAATAGAACGTTCTGGATGACACTGGACCAAAGTGTCTGCAAGGTGCACTAAGCACGATTGGTCAGTGAACTTTTGAGGCTCATAACTCTGACCCCATGAGAGGTATCAGCAATCTATGAGATGCTACAAGACAATGTTTCTGAAGCCTAAAATAACCTCTCTCCATTCTGGGAGATTCAAATTTGTTTGAATTTGGCACGTCAGTCTTGCTCGATGCCAAAACTTGCAGTGAGGGTCAGTTGAAAGTTGCACCAATGGATTACTTCCAAACTGTTCATCTTGGCACTGAATGGACTACGCCATTAGCTTCGGTTGGGTAGGTAAACACTAGAGACAACCTTATTTCAACCACTAAGTCAGTAGAATGTTCTGGACCACGCCAAACCAAAGTATCCCCAAGGTGCACTAAGCACAATTGGTTAGTGAACTTTCAAGGCTCATAACTCAGACCCCGTGAGAGGTATCGATGATCCGTGAGATGCTATAGGATGAAATTTTTGAGACCTACAATAACCTCTCTCCATTCTAGGATAGTCAAATTTGTTTGAATTTGGCATGCCAGTCTCGCTCGATGCCAAAACTTGTAGTGAGGGTCAGTTGAAAGCTGCACCAATGGATTATTTCCAAACTGTTCATCCCAGCATCGAATGGATTGTGCCATTAGCTCCAGTTTGATGGGTAAATACTAATGACAACCCATTTTTTACCACTGAGTCAATAAAATGTTCCAGACCACGGCGGACCAAAATGTCCCCAAGGTGCACTAAGCATGATTGGTTAGTGAACTTTTGAGGCTCGTAACTCAGACCCCATGAGAGGTATCGGTGATCCATGAGATGCTATAGGATGGTGTTTTTGAGGCCTACAATAACCTCTCTCTATTCTGGGAGATTCAAATTTGTTTGAATTTGGCACGTCAATCTCGCTCAATGCCAAAACTTGCAATGAGGGTTAGTTGAAAGTTGCACCAATGGATTACTTCCAAACTGTTCGTCCTGGCACCGAATGGACTGCACAATTAGCTCTGGTTGGGTGGTTAAATGCTAGGGACAACCCCATTTTGACCATTGATTCAGTAGAACATTCTAGACCATGCTGGACCAAAGTGTCCCCAAGGTGCACTAAGCACGATTGGTCTAGGAACTTTTGAGGCTCATAACTCAGACCCTGTGAGAGGTATTGGTGATCTGTGAGATGCTACAGGATGGCATTTCTAATGCCTACAATAACCTCTCTCCATTCTAAGAGATTCAATTTTTTTGAATTTGGCACGCCAGTCTCGCTCAATGCCAAAACTTGCAGTGAGGGTCAGTTGAAAGTTGCACCAATGGATTACTTCAAAACCATTTGTCCTGGCACCAAATGGACTACACCATTAGCTCTACTTGGGTAGGTAAACACTTGGGACAACTCCATTTTGACCACTAAGTTAGTAGAACATTCCAGACCACGCCAGACCAAAGTGTCCCCAAGGTGCACTAAGCACGATTGGTCAGTGAAATTTTGAGGCTCATAACTTAGACCCCGTGAGAGGTATCAATGATCTATGAGATGCTACAAGATGATGTTTTTGAGGCTTGTAATAACCTCTCTCCATTCAGGGAGATTCAAATTTGTTTGAATTTGACACATCAGTCTTGCTCGATGCTAAAACTTGTAGTGAGGGTCAGTTGAAAGTTGCACCAATAGATTACTACCAAACCATTCATCCTGGCACTGAATGGACTGAGCTATTAGCTCTGGTTGGGTGGGTAAACACTAGGAACAACCCCATTTCAACCATTGAGTTAGTAGAACATTTTAGACCACACCGGACCAAAGTGTCCCCAAGGTGCACTAAGCACAATTGGTCAACGAACTTTTGAGGCTTGTAACTCAGACCTTGTGAGAGGTATTAGTGATCCATGAGATGATACAAGATGGTGTTTTCAAGGCCTTCAATAACCTCTCTCCATTCTGGCAAATTCAATTTTTTTAAAATTTGGAACGCTAGTCTCGCTCGATGCCAAAACTTGTAGTGAGGGTCAGTTGAAAGTTACACCAATCGATTACTTCCAAACCATTCATCCTGACACTGAATGGATTGCACCATCAGCTCTAATTGGGAGGGTAAATGCTAAGGAAAACCCCATTTCAACCACTGATTCAATAGAATGTTCTGAACCACACCAGACCAAAGTGTCCCTAAGGTGCACTAAGCACGATTGGTCAGCAAAATTTTGAGGCTCATAACTCAGACCCCGTGAGAGGTATCGATGATCCATGAGATTCTATAGGATGATTTTTTTGAGGCCTACAATAACCTCTCTCTATTCAGGGAGATTCAAATTTGTTTTAATTTGGCACGCCAGTCTCGTTCGATGCCAAAATTTGCAATGAGGGTCAATTGAAAGTTGCACCAATGGATTACTTCCAAACCGTTCATCCTGACACTAAATGGACTATTCCATTAGCTCTGTTTGGGTGGGTAAACACTAGGAGCAACCTTGTTTCAACCACTGATTTAGTAGAACGTTCTAGACCATGCTAGACCAAAGTGTCCCCAAGGTGCACTAAGAATGATTGGTCAACAAACTTTCAAGGCTCATAACTCATACCCCATTAGAGGTATCAGTGATCTATGAGATGCTACAAGACCATGTTTCTTAGGTGTTCCTAGTGTATTTGCGGGGGTACAGGAAGAGTACTACTATTTTGTCCAAAAGACCAATACCTAAATTTGTGATATGTTTTGATATGGCCAAAAGGGTGTTTGATTATTGCCAAAAGGGTGTTTGATTATGTAATTAGGCCTTTTTGAAGTCTTTTAGCTATTGGGAGTAAAGGGTAAGTCTAGAAACCTTGAAACCACTTTAATAGATATCCTTATATACCTCAAATGATGAATTACGCGTGTGAACACACGCAGCACATAAGGTGTACACATAAATTTTCTTGCATCATGAAGCATACATGTAGCACATAGATTATAAAGCATACAACATGAATTCACTTAACTCATGCACATAGCCCATACACGTGAATTTAGGTTATGAATAATGTACTTGAATATACATGGATATACTTAAGGTGTAAATTGTACACATGAGTACATACACAAAAGCATATTTACATACTAACAATGAATAAATGAACACACAATTAACAAATTGGATCGAATATCAAGTTTCATATAGATATATCAAAATGAACAATAATTCTGTACATATTTACATGTCAACATATCTAGATACAATGTGGCATATGCCATCTCAAAATGTGTCATATGACATCTCAAAATAAGAAGTTCAACTAAAAATGTTTCTAGGACATCCTATTCTACTAGTGGATCATCAAAATGCAACCTCTTTGAAGTACTCTTGGGCTCTGATGGATCCTACATTCAAACATAAAAGTGAAACCCCAAGTTTGATTAAAATTCAAAATCATAGTCAACAATAATAAATAAAATTTAAACTAAAATTGAACTCTCATATACCTCACCTCTCTGTCTCCTCCTGCGGACATGAGACCTAATATATGTCCTGGGTAGCACAGGAATAGTGCCACCAATGTCGACTCCCACTTGTATATGTTTTTGAACATGAGATTGATCTATGAGTTATACTATTTAATGTTAAAAACTTGGTGGCAAATATATGTTTACAAAATAACTGAATTAACATTAAAACTTACATGTGTTGAACTTTCTTCATGTATTGTTGGCTAAGTCATCAGCGATACAAACCCTTGGTGTTCTGGCTCCCTCAAACTAGGAGTGACCTACAAAAGTCAAATAGATACTTCATATTGTCATAACTTGACCATATTATATATACTTGATAGTAAATTACACACAAATAACTTTAGAAATGGATGTACCCTAGGGCTATCACTGTGAATGGATATGCTTGTGACTCTATCATGATGATAGGGTCTCATGGAATCATCATATGCCACTCTCTATCAAATAGACCATGTAAATTAAAAATGAGTATGCACAACTGACAAGTATACATCTATGCATAAACAAACTAAATTACTTAATTACCTTTCCCTTATCAATGGCTGACACTTGCACCCCCTCACATTGCCCCCCAATGGCAACTGGTGACACCTACATCAGTATGTAAAAGATGATCATAAAAACTAGAAAACAATGTACATCTATGATTATCATAATTTAAAAGGAAACCAATGAGTACATTGAAATATATGTACCGTGGAAGTGTTAAGACCAAATGATATGGTAGAAAGCATGGACCCCTCCACCTGTGCCATCTCCTCCTCTATCATCAACTGAACATAAATGTAACACATAAAAAGACATAAGTGGGAAATTATTATAAGGAAATTCTACTAAATACGAACAATAAAATTTAAATACAATGTAAAAAGTGAACGGTTTACCCTTACCGTAACAGTGGGAGTCCATGGCTCTATAGGCTCCTGATGCACATCTCCATGAGTTGCTTCAGTGCCTGTAGTGTGCTATGTAGAATCATCCCCATCAAAGCTGAAATTATATGTATCACTATTATTCAAGGGACCAAGGTACAGATTCTTTCATATAATGCAAGTGTGGGCCACACAAACATGTGAGCTCGTGGAGGATGTGGAAGGGTTAGAAGCGTCAGGATGAGGAAGAAACAATGTTGTGTTATGTGTAACTAGCAAATCACTCAACGTGTGAATGGCTCGAATAGTTTGTGAGTTGGCCTCAACAATAATGTCTAGATGTTGCACTGTGGGAGGTGGTGAAATCTTGGGAGGGGGGACATATGTGTGGGATTTCACTCATTGTGCCCATGACCTATCTTGCAGAGCACCTAAACCTACACCTTAGTTCGGTCTCATACTCCAATAATTCACCTTGTGACCGAGCACAAATTCAGCATACAATTTTCTAAGAAAATAAAATGGGACATCCAAATTGTTGTGAGGTGGTCTATCAAAAACCATCCACCAACGGTTCCAAAATTTGTCACGTATTGCACTATTTTTTGCACCATTTAATTGACGACTTGGTTTTTTTATGGTCTACTTTTAGACTAGTTTTAGGATCCAAAAAAAGATTAGCTATGTCATGTTTTTTTATATTTAGGTTCATGACTTGATCATAATCAAGCCCATCATCAAACTGGGCGTGCATGGAATCATGCCAAAGAAGTGTAACATTATGTTGTTGTGTCAATTTCTCCATGTTTTCAAGTATTGAGTTCAATGTTGTAAACATGGGGCGCAATGTTGGGATATTGGCATATGCGGTTTGAAATCCTCTAAGTTCATTTAGATTATCTCGTATTAGATCTTCTAAATGGTGAGGGTTTGTGACAAGTACATCTTCTAGAGGTGGAGGATTGTTGGGAGGTGGTTTTAGATTATTTTCAGGATCATTAGGAGGGTTTTCTGATTCCATGTCTGATAACAATGAAAAAACAAATAGATAATTACAATGAATTTTTAAAAACAATACAAAAACTCATTGCTACCCTAATTTTTATATAAAAACTATATATTTCTATTTAAAAACAATAAAAATAATAAAAACAATAAAAATCAAAAGTTTTCACTTGGCAATTTACAAAAAATCGGATAGGGGATTTGGGAACGGATATCGGATAACCCTAGTTGTGTTCACATTTTTACAATGAAAAAATGTTGAACGTGGCTAGGCACATAGATATATAATTACTGGCATTAGATATCTGATTTCACCTTTAGCTTTGGCTTTTGGCTTGGCCAGGTGTACTGACACCCAAGCCTACTAAAAAGTCAACAAATCTATTTGTGCACTTTTGGACGAGTGAAAATTGATTTTTTTCACATTGCCACTTTTCGGCATACCATGATCCTGCACATACCCACAAGTACTTATCTTTCTTAGATAGTTCTAGTTATATCTCTACCTCTTATTGATCTTGTATCTTATCTCTGCTCTTAGATTTGCAACCTTGCTTCATACTCATAATCACAATACTTATTGCTTTCATAAAAGCACTCTATTCTTATAGAAAATCTACTATCCAGTCAGCTTCACAAATACCATACAAAACATAATAATAAACTATGTAAATGATAAGTATGGATTCAGTGATCTTATATTACACAAGATTCGACAATATACTTCATTCACTTGACTTAGCACGTTACCATATCAAGTAACCTTACCCCAATCACCGCAACTAATCATATGCCCTGTTATATTGTTATGTTGTCATTGCATACCTTAAGATCATTGAATCTCACTAATCTGATCACCAAAACTCATGCACTCTTAACTGAGGCATATATATACCAAAATATCTTCTACTAACTTTGCAAGCCATAATACCTTATATAATTCCATCGCTGACCAAAACTGTAACATTGTACCATGTTACCCTGATTCTGGACTTAGTCATTTTCATGACTGTGACTACAATACTTAACTTCTCAACATGAGATCACTTCAGCATAAGTGTTTCCATGAATGAAAACCCTTAAGTGATCACTAGTGCTCCACAACATCACTTTCCAAAAAGGAGACCACCAAAGATTGTGTTTCTTCAAGGATAGTCTATCTCAAATTTAGATCCTTCCTAGTGAAGCCAAGGTTTAGCTACTTCCCAATCTTGCTAAATGATTTTAGCAAAAAATGATCCCTAGATTTGCACTATTTCTCAAATGATAAAAAGGGTTTGAAAACCAATACCTTTCCAATTTGGCTAGTGCAAAGGAAATCCAGAAGAAATGCCATTTTGAAGAACTTTCCAAGATTCATTTCCTAAAATAAAGCAAACAACCCATTTGACACATAGGGCTTAACCTTTTTTCCTAAGTGGAAATGAGACCCATGCCCCCATATCTCTTGGGAAGGAAAAAATAATACCAAAAAACTCTATGAAAACCATATTTCTTTGTATCCAATGCCCATAAAAAATCATGCAATAGCTTCTCAAGCTTGTTGTATGAGGATTTGGATGGTGCCCAACATGAAGAATAATTAATGTGTTCATGTAAGCACTTTGGAATAGATTTGAAATTTCCTAGTAAGGGAAAGAGGCTTGATCAACTAGTATGCCAATTTGGTCTCAATATTTGAAAGAACTATATTCCAAATCTCTGGTGTAAAACCATGAAATAAAATGTGATTCCCAAAAATGGAAAACCTAGCCATGTTGAATCCACTTCCAATCATACTGAAGAACCCATTATGGAGCTAGAAGAAATAACTAACAATAAAAAATAGTTTTGAGCCATTTAATGGAAGAACTAGAAGCTAAGAAATAGGTTCCTAAGCATTTAAGTCCATTCTAGATATTTTCTCGATCCTTAATGAGGGTGAGGAAAGAATCATCTTCAAAATGGTCATTCACTAGCTAGGAAGTGGAATCTGGAAGGGAAATACCTCAAAATTGACCTACAGAGATAGCATAGACAAGAAAATATCCAAAGCCTTTAGCCACAAGAACATAAAAGAAAGAGGCCATTGGGAAGCCTTGACAGATGAACCTATGCAAGCCGAAAGTATGAGACTGATGGCCATTAATAGTAATGCAAGTAGAGGCATATAAAAATAGAATTTGAATAGAGAGAAGAAAATGAGCTCCAAAACTAGGGGCTTTTAGCATAGAAAGAATGATATGCAACTCCATACGGTCATAAGCTTTAGAAAAATTAATTTTAAGAAAAATGGCTTTCTGGTTTGATTGATGGGACCATTCCATACCTTTCCAGACAATGATGATATTATCCATAATTAATATGGATTGAATGAAATCATGTTGGTCAAGATACATAATCTGGGGAAGAAGATGGAAAATTTTTAAAGAGAGGGCCTTGGAAATCATTTTATATGACACATTAAGAAAGATTATCAATTTCTAGTTACAAATATCCTCTAGATCACTAGTTTTAGGTACATGAATTTTATATTCCCTCTATTTATTTCTTGGCCTAAAGTCTCATTTTGAAAGCTTCAAGATAAACATGATGCGGATTTGAATCGATACAATCCCAAAGCGCTTTGTAAAATATACATGGGAAGCCATCATAGACTAGGGATTCATCATCTGCCATGGAAAACATAGCTTCCTTAAGGTCTTATATAAAAAAAATCTAATCATAAAAATCCCTTTGAGAGGCTATAAGACAAGGAGGAACTACTACAAGGAAATCTTCCAAGGTTTTTCGACTATCAAGTGTAGGTGCTTGAATAAAGAAAACTTTTTGGTAATGATTAACAAAGGCTTGGAGGATGTTTGGAAGTTTATTAAGAACTAAATTTCCCTCTCTAATCCTTTTAATATCTAGAGAGGAATGTCAAGGACATAGATAGGAGAAAAAATCCTTGCTAGCTCAATCTCCAACCTTCAACCAATGCATAGGTGCCTTAATATGAGATTATTTGTCTTCATAGCTATCAATAACTTTCTTCCAATGATGGAGAATAAATACCTTTAACTATAAATCAGTCGAGAAAGGATGATATGCCAATCTCTTTGTAGATTCATGCAATTTCTTGTTATTTTGAGCATAAGAACATCGACAGAATTGGGTGAGCTATCTCTCATAAAAATGTAGGAATTTAGTTGTTCGATGAATTGCATCATTCCACCACAAAATACATCATATTGATTGAGTGGGTCTAGGTTATAAATTCCAAATCCTTTTTATGTGGTCCAAAGTAGTAGGATGACTCAACAATGACATGTTGAGAAAAAAATGAGACTTAAAGGAACGTGGCAAAGAAGAAGACTATTCAATTCTAAATTTAATAGGAAATTTGTTTGAAAAAGTGACATCAAGAAAAGGTAGAACTTGAAAAGATTGATCTATCCCAAATGAGATAAAATATTGAGAGGAGATCATGGCACAATCAAGACATTTAAACATTCTATCAGAGCCAGTCCAAAAATTGTTCCAAGAATGTCAAACTGCATGTAGAAGGTGGTAGTTGGTATTGGGATCAAAAAAGCCTAAGTTATTATACATGTAAAATGAAGCCTTTCTCTCACTAATTGTCCATTAAAATGGTGAAATTCCATCCTTTTCAGAATCCACCTCAACCATATTGAATTATCCACACAAAATCTAAGTGGTTGGAGGTAATGAATTATCTATCTAATGCTAAAGGTAATCTCTTTCCACCGCATCATTGGGAGCATAAACATTAATCATTCCAAAAGTATGACTGTCAATTTGCATAAGGTCCTAAACCAATCTGTGCATGGGGTCTTCACCATGAATAACAATAGTATCTTTCCAATGTGGTGAGAGAATGGTAACCACCCCTCTACGACCAACTTTATGGTGGGAAGAAAAAACTAGACTAGTTGGCCAAATTACATGACATGCTGTAATGAGAAAAAATATAGTTATCTTGACCTTTTGGAGGCAAAAAAATTAGTCTAAGGAAACTTATGGCGAACATCTCAAACTGAATATTTATGTGGGGTTTTTGTGAGACCTCAAAAATTCAAGGAGATGAAATTTATTCTAAACCATTATTCATCACATCCTTTCCCCCAAGAGAGGGGAAACTATTATGTTAAAACTTAGAACCTGTACAGAAAATAGGATAAAGGTCCTTCAGGATCACATGTATTTTTCCAAGTCCTTCATCTTCAATGTCATCCCTCCCAGGAGGGATATGATAATGATGCAAGGAAGATGAAACATTAGAAACCAAAGAAGTTGGTTATGCAATGCAAACTCCTGGTGAGTGTGAAACAAAATCATTCTGGTCTTTGGGAAGAGACCCACTAGCTAGTGATAAAGTCTCTAAGAAGCTAGGTTTGAATTCCCCCATTGGGGAGAGACACTCTTAGAGGCCTTGGAAGGTATAGAATCCTTGGGTGGTGAAGTAGAGGAATGTGAATCCTTCTTAGGTTGAAGGTCCAATGTGTTCTTGTTTTTGGGTAAGTGCACCAAGACGGTGTGCAAAAGCAGGGGTATAAGTGGCCACTTTTGTTTTCAAAAATCGTGTAAACCTAAACTTGGAAGAGAAATTTGACAGTTATGAACTCAAAATTAGAGTATGTGCAAAGAAAATAATTTTAGTAATTTGAATCTAGTTTCTAAACTACTAAAGTTTTTTTAAAATGGATAAGATTATGAGGGTCAAATCCATTACGCACAAAAAAATAGTTTCTAATTTTTTCAAAAAAATATAACATGTAGTTTCTGTCATGCACATCAAAAAAGATATAGTTATATTTATTATTTTGAAAAACCCTTTGGTAGAAAGATAAGAGTGAGAGCTAGAACTTTTGTAATTTTTTGTTTGTGTTTTATTTTTTTATGATTTTTTGAAGTGGGTGCATCCTGAAAATTAGGTGTCTATTCGTGCGCTAGACATAACTTACACAAAAATAATTGAAAATGCAAACTTTATTTTTTAAAGTTCATAGAATCTAGTGTAGACCAATAATATGTAATTTTTTTAAAATTTGGTCAAGCATATCAAAAGTTATTAAGAAAATGGTACACATATATGTCTTTTAGAACTATGGAGACACTAATAAAGAAAATTAAAGTTTACTATGGTAATGTTGTACAAAAATAGAAAAATTTATATGGTTAGAAAGCTTAGAAGGTGTGTAAAATTATGGTGGTAATTTTATAAATACCCACTTGATTATGTGTTAACCCGATGATGAATAAGTTTACAAACTTGTTTTGAAGAGAAAAATTCATGAAAAAGGAGGAAAATAAATCTCGCAAGCCTCAACCTTATTATCTAAGCCTATTAATTAGCCTTTTCCTTGACTTATTCATTTATCAAATCTAATTCTAATTATTTTATTTGCATTTAAAGTCATTTGATCATGCTAGGGGTGTTTAGCTATTTTTTTGGGTGGGTAGCCTCTTTTTGGTACACTTACCACTTTATGAACTATAGTTGTCCAACTAGCATCTTCTTTAGGGGTTTCTAGAGATCAAGATGTAACAGTCTCCTTAGGAAGATATTATGTCCTAAGAGCCACCAAAGGAAAATCCTTAATCTTATGCTCTATAGACTGATAGCAGAAACGTGTATTCGACAAATTCAAATACAAAACTCACTGACATAAACATTTCCCACCAACATGAATATCAATGGTTTCCTTAAGTTCCTTAGTAAGAACAATCTCCACACAAACCCTCTTTTGAGGGTGGACATGGGAGAAACATTCTAGCTCCATACAAACTACCTGACCAAGGGTCTGAGCAATATTTTGCAGAAATGGTCAACAAGGAAAAGGAAGACTAGGAAACTCAATCCAAATGGGGACCTTAATCTTCTTCTCGGTAGAGATGTAGAAGTCTTGAGACCAAGGTTAGAAAACTAGGAGAGATGAATGGGCAAACCAAGGGCTACTTTTAGGACACCCTCCACATGAGGTGGGTTCCCAAAATGGAAGAAGAAAAAGCCTTTGGTCAAATTTTGCACATCATCTAGGTGGACCCCATGAGGATTCCATGTCTTGGTGACCCATTCCCGTAATACACTTTCATAAGGAACATGACCAACAAAATATCCAATCAAAGTAGATTTTTCAAGCCAATCTTAGGCATTATCAAAATCTTGCATTGGCAAAACCACATCAAGGGTAACAGAAGCCTTACCTCATGGAAAAACTTGTGAGATGCTTTCTCAGAGGAGTGATGATATCCCAGTACCATTACTCTAGCACCAGCATAAACTGTTGTGCTAAATATGCCCAAAGCCTTTAAAAAGTCCTATTGAATTCCTATAGTAAATGGGATTTGAAACCTATTGGGGGTACAAATAGTATAGAAACCCTAATGACAACCTAGAAAGGAAATGATAGCATGGACTTTTAGACCATGCTAACTCACGTTGTAACATTTTAAAAAAAATATATATGTTGTCTATTATTTTTAATGAGTGATATTATCCATCAAGAATACCTTTTCACATAAATAAGGAAAATTGTTAATTTCCTAAGCATGGATTGAATTAACACTGGTATCTTTAGTATGCCTTTTAATTTATTTTAACATATTCTATATAATTTTAAAGTTTGGTTTAATCATAATTTAGAGTTATACTATATTAACTAGCATAAGATTTTTTATATTTCCAAAAAACTTATTTAAACAAAATTATGCTAGCTTTTTATTCTAATAAAATAGGTTTTTAAGGGACCTTGAAACCTTTTACATAAAGAAACAATCATTAGAAACATGGATAACCAAATGAACTTCAATAAAAAAGCAGTGTGTATACACAAAACTATCTCATTGCTAAAAAAATTATCATCCTCATCCTTGAGATAAGGGATTTTTGTTTCTCTAAAATCATTTCTTCTTATCCTTTAGGATTTGATGATTTTTTCCCAACTCGTCCTTTTTTTATATTTTGGGATTCTTATTAAGGATTTAGTATAGTTATAAATTATTCATTATAGTTATATTTATTTACTATATAGTTGTGAGTTTATAATTACATTGAGTTATTTAATTTTGCCATTTAGTTAAGAGTTAGTTGAGGGTTGGTTACCTTTGGGAAATCTATTAATATGGATTCTCTTTTGATTTTGAGGGGATTGGATGAAACCTTGAGGAGAGATTGGTTTTACTTTTCATGGAGATTTTGGAAAAGAACTTATGATATGTGAGGGAGAGTTTGTGAGTACAATTCTTTAAGGATTCATAAGTTTCCTTTCTTTTGGCGAGAGAGGTAAATATGAGAGTTTCAAGGGTTGAAAGAGGGAATTTTTTGATGTATAATTATTTCTTCTTCTTCCATGGAGATTTCTCAAAGTGAAGAGGGTGTGAATGATGCATCTCAAGTTTGGATTTGTTTTCCTCTTTTTATCTCCTTCCTCCTTCAGTTGAATCTTCGTAGGACTTCAGTTATGAATTGAATTTCTTGGTTGAATTATTTATTTGATAAAATATGGATCTACTTATATGTTCTCATAATTTATTATATCTATACTTTCCATTCCTAGAGTTATTTAAAAGTTTTTAGTTCTTTTTTGTAAAAATTGTCATGTGTTTTCCTAAGGTTTTTAACAACTTATTTTTGGAGATATATTTTTTAAATAATCTAAATTGAGTCTAGGGTTTTTCTTGGTTGGTAATAGAAAGAGAAATTTAGATATCACAAATGGTATCTCTCAGATTTCTTTTTTAGGGTCGAATTAATGCCCTATTAAAGATATTTTGTTAGACTATTATTGTCCATTCTTTGTTCTAATTTTTCTATCAAATATATTGGTATAGTACAGGATAGTATGATCATGTAAAAGTCTAAATTTAATATCAAAGAAGGTCCTATGTCTTATCTTTCATTTTCCACTGGTTTGATGGATTTTGGTTATGTTTTCTAAGTGTTACAACTATTTTAGTGGAGGCAGGTTTGATCCCTAACTAGGGTTTTCTATTTTAGAACATAATCCATAACTTTCATTCTCATTATTGGATATTCATATAGATTTTAGGGAAAGTATATAGGGATGTTTTATTTATTCTCACAAAATCGATTGGATTAATTATGTTGTTTTTGAAATATATGAGTTATTGTTCATTGATGGCTATTCTTGGCATTTAACCATTGTTTGAAATAAACTAATTTTTAGAAGTTGTCAAATTTTAGAGGCTTGTAGGTTACCAAAGGCATTTAAGGTTTTATTTTTTATTTAATTGGACCTCTGTTACACTAAATATGGTTTTGATGCATTTTAGATGCTTTCTTATGCATTTGAGAACCCTTATGATAAGGCTATGGTTTAGAATCATCCTATGGATGTGGGGCCACATGAGGCTTCCTAAACCTATATTGTGGATGCCTTGATGTTGTTTGTGTTATTCAAGCATCCTAGATAGCATGTTGAGTAGATTAAACTATGTGCTCTAGGTGAGTGGCTCACCATAGGTTCTAGGACCCAAAGTAGTCTCTAGGAGATCCTATCAGGTAGGGGACCAAGACCCAAAGTGTTCGCTCACATGGATCCTATGAGTGAGTCCCTTAAGCAATTGGAAACATTAATAAAAATTAATTGGAAAGGGGAGATTTGAAATAAACACATTAAGAAAGATAAAATATGTTCTTAAGTCTGCATACGTCATGTTGGAGTACCAAGATCATGTTTAACCATTGGAGAATGCCCAGTAAGTAGGCCGAAAGGTTAATGACTGCTAGGGTAGATCCTAACAAGAAGGGAAATACGATGACACTCACCTAGATAATGATTTAGAACTCTTTGTGTGCTAAAATTTTGACACACTTCTATGAGTCATTATATCCAAGATTTCTCAAGAATGAGGTCTCAAATGGTGACTCATAGCTCTCTATTCATGGAGTGCAAGGGTTTGTGATGAAGGCCCTCAGATGAGACCTAGTTTGTGCCCATGCAAGTATACCATAAAATGAGAGATTCAAAGAGGAAAAGAAAGAAAGCTAGTTTCCATGATCATCAAGTATGCATGAAAATGAAAATGAAAGCTATTATATATGATAACAATGCATAAAAGAAAACTAATCTATGAAAGGAAATGTTTATATGCAAGATTATTCTATGAAAGGAAATATGAATCTAATCTAATATGAAAGTGCAATATTAATCTAAATGGATTTCCATGGGGCATGAGACAAGAAGACAAGAAAAGAGAAGTTGCAATGTCCAAACTCAAGTACTCAAATTCTTCTTCAAAATCGCTCTCCAAACCTGCATAACAATAACATAAAATATTGATCTCTAAAATCTCCATGCATTAAATGAGAAGGAAAGGGCTCCTTATAAAGGATTTAAGAAATGAATTGATGGTCAAGATTAAGAGGCAAAAAGAAATGAGTAATGGTGGAGATTAAATCTTGGTTGATCCATGTGCTCAAGATTCTCAAGAGGCAAAATCAATGGACATGGATAAGAGGCAAAAAAATGTGTGGAAGAGATTAAGAGGTAAAAGGAGATTCCAATCACCTTGGAAAGTGTGCATTCAATGTGTAGACAAAAAATCTTTTTATTTTTATTTTTATTTTATTATTTATTTATTATTTTTAGCAAAGTGGTTTCCATTATTTAATTAAATGATTTTTTTATTTATTTAAAAGAGATTTATTCTTTTAATTAAATGTGGCTTAAGGATAAAGTGATTTTATTATTTAATTAAAAGATTTTTTATTTAATTAAAAGAGATTTTTATTTAATTAAAAGGGAGCATGTTCTTTTAATTAAATAAAACTTAAGATAAAATAATCAACCTTAGGAAATATTGAAATATTTGAATTAATTATGATTTGATCAAGGAAATTGATTTGAATTGAAAATATTGCACAACATTGATTCAGGAAATTGATAAATTGATGAATGGGGGCCCAAAGTCTAGGTGACCATTTTAGGGTGCATACATTTACCCCTCTTTGACTAATGTGCGATCTTCATGGGAACACATGTAGTCAAAAAATGAAGTTGAAGTGTGACATCGATTTGGGATCACAAAACAACCCAGACATGTGATCGACAAATGGGAACACATCAGGAAAAAGATAAGATGATTGAAAAAGACAAGGTCAACACCCCTGTAAATAGGTAATTGTCAAGTCTCAAGCAAGGTTGCCCCAAGCGAAGCAATTGATAAGATTGATAAGGTTGAATCAAGGATTGAAGTTTTATAGGTACTGCCCCCTCGTGATCGAAATCAAAATGAGATAGAGGAGAAATAGTAAATTGATAAATTTTATCAAATCGAACTAAAGATAAGGTTCCTGATGTAAGATGAAATATTTAAGGATCATAGAACCAAGGTAGATCATTAAGCATGAAATATTATGCCCCAAGGTTGAATTAGAAGAAAAAAAGTGGGGTGAAAGTGAATGGAAGATCAAAGTTTGGAAGAGGTGAAAAGAAATGAAGAGAAGAAAGAGAATTTGCCTCAAGAAAGAGGATGCCTCAAAATCAATCAACTGTTTAAGATAGGAAATTTTGATTGAGATCATGAAATAAGATAAGGAAATGAAGATCAAAACATGACCATAGTTGATTAAAAGTCCAAAAGAAAGATGAAGGAAAACCCTCTCAAACTCATAATGCAACCTAAAAATGCAAATTAACATGAAGTCTAACAATGCAAGCTACATGAAAATGCAAAGGTGTACTTGCAATAGAGCAACTGTAACATAAGATTTTGTGTTCATCATTCATTAGAGAATGTTAAGGAACTTATTTTCATCATTGGGCCATTATTAACAGACATCAAAAAATCACACAATCATCACTAGTCACAAGCGCAACTATGAAGATATGAATGTGATTTATATCGGATTGGAATGTGGAAAGATTCTAACATAAGCATCAAAGGCATAAAGGTCAAGTTGACTTCGATGTTAGCTTACCCAATTTAATGTAGCAAAACCACACTCGCATCAAGGCATAGATGCCAAAATGACCACAAGAATGGTTGTGCAAAAAAACAATCAAAGATAATATCTCAAATCTCCTAAGTGTTTCAAGGGAACAACAAGAGACACTCAAGAGTTTCAAGATCACACCCACAAGTAGAAAGAAAATAAAAACATGCCCCATGCCCCAAGTCCTCTAGCTATACATCCCGGAGAGACTTATTAGACAATGACACTCAATGAAAATCAATAACAGTCAGCACACAAAGAAAAGATCATGATATATCTCAAGCATTAAGTGTTGCATTTAAAAATTTAAGTGTGTTCACTGATACTGAGTTCTTAGGATAATGATAGAATGCTTGCCAGTAGGTAAGATCACATGACAAAATTGGGTAAAACCAAACCAAGAAGTGTTGAGAAATACTCGATGCCAGGGGTTGTGTTGAAAAATACAGTTTGGAGTGGTGTTGAAAAACACCGTTTGCGAGGTGTCCTAAAGACTAACGCATCCAAGAGACCAAAGTCATCACAATTATGCCCCCTAGACAAAGACAAAGACCAATTCCAAACCAAGGCAATAAGGACAAGGCATGATGGAGAAAGGCTAAGTGTCGAGGACACGTTCTGAGAAACAGGGGTACAAAGGTCTCAAGTAGCACATGTTTCCAGGTTTTCACCACATGGATTTTATTGCCAATTTTTTTTCAGGACTTTTAATAATTTTTTTTTATTTTTGCTACCAAGGCACCTATTTCTAGGTTTTCACCAAGGTACTTTTTCTATTTTATTTTTTATTTTTTAAGTTTTTGATTTTTTTGATATTTTTAAAATATATAATTTTTTTGAGATACATCAAAGTGCCTATTTTTAGGTTTTCACTAAGATGATCATTTTTTCGGACATTTTTTAATTTTAAAATTTTTTGACAATATACCATTTTTTAAAAAAAATTTCAAGATCAATATGTACAAAGGATGAACCCAGATAGAATGGGCATCAAACTCCCAAGCAAGATCACATCGTGTAGTCCCAATGTCTAGCAAGGTGGAGAACAAGATGAATTAGCAAATTGGTGGAAGAGATGGAAGACAAGAGAATGAAGGAGAATGAAAGGAATAAATCCTCAAGGAAAAACTCCTCAAGAATACCCAAGCTAGGGAAAAAATGTCATGTAAAGAACATTTGGACAAGCAATGAAAGGCCAGCATAGGATAAGTCACAAAAGCGTTATGCAAAAGAAGGAAAGGATGCAGTCCAAAGGAGTAGATTTCAAGAGGCTTCATAGCATCGTGTTTTACTCTTTTTTATTAGATCAAGACCAAAGGGGAAAAGGATAGCAAAAGGCTAGAATGAATGGAGGAAAATAAATATGAAGGCTAAACATGAATGGAATTAAAGCAAGATCATCGTAAGATAGCTCAAAAGATAGCCAAATGTTCATGTATAAGTCAACATTGTCAAGATCAAAGAGAGAAGACAGAATGGATGAAATATGTAGAATAACTACGCATGATGCCTGATTGTCAGGTTTTCATCACGGTACTTATCCAAGGTGCCACAAGGGTGTAGTTTTCACCATAAGATGAATTTATTTCTCTTTACTTTTGCTACCAAGGCGTCTATTTCTAGGTTTCCACCAAGGCACATTTTCAATTTTTTCATTTTTATTTTATTTTATTTTTAAATTTTTCTATTTTTTTTGAAAGAAGGAAATTTTTTAGATAATGCTCCTTGAAAGGATAAACCATGATATGCGAAGGATTCAAAATGATATGCTCAAAGATGCTGATAGGGAAAGGGAGATGGAAGAGAAAAATAGAGGATAAAATTTTATGTAAAGCAAGTGAGGTTGGAAGATAGGAGGAATAGGCAAATGAGGAAAAATGATATAAGGTAGAAGGATTGTGAATGGAAGGATTGTGAAAGGGTAGATGGAAAGGAAGGCAAGATCAACATTAAAACACACCTTGAAGGGTGGCAAGAGGATGGAAGAAACATGAATGAAGGAATACGTAAGGGAATATGGTGAATGGATAACAAAGGTTGCAGTTTAGGTGCATGGAATGGAAGAATGTTTTTGGAAGAAGATGAAGCGAAAGCCTTTGGAAGCTTGAATGTCAACTTCACTTTTTGCTCAACATAAAACTCTTTTAAGAAAGACTTTTGAATCTATATAGATGTAGGCTTTTCATTTTTTTTAATGATTTAGAGAGAATATTTTCAATGATAGATTTTGGAGCCCATACTCGTCTTGTAGTTTTCTTCTTAGATATCTCTTTTGGCTTTATGCCTCCATGTCAATTAGAGGAGACATGGTGATCTTATTTTCTTTTATGGATTCTTGTATTTCTTATTTTTATTGTATTGCTTCTTTTTCTTGTATTTAACATTCAAATTACTTTCAAAATACTTGGGACTTGTGGAAGGAGGATATGACTAGTTTAGATGGGTGGGTGGATAAAAAGATTCAAGAGTATGCATCTATGTTAATCTTGAGGAAAGATAGGAGATGGAGGGACATAAGGACCCAAGATGGATGATGAATTAGGAGATTTAGGAGGGGAAAGTGAAGGGACATAAGGGCCCAAGATGGAAAGAAGATGTGAAGCCCTTAGTATTGGAGGAGGAGGTCCAAGGATGGACATGGAAAATACAAAAGGATAATCAATAATTTCATCAACATCTATATGACAACCAAGGACATCAAAATCTTTAGAGTGAGCATTAGGATTTGCAATAGGATCATGAACATCTTGAATAAGAGAAACTTCTTTAATAGGATTGTTCAGAGATTGAAAAGACTTAGGAAGAGTAGAAAGTGGAACCAAACATGGAGTGGTAGAACAAGAAGATGGAAGACTTTGATCTTAACAAGGAGCTTTGAATAGCATAAGCATATAATTTTTTTCTTGATTTTCAATAGGCTTAACATCGGAAGTAACAACACTATTTTTAATAACCTTAATGGAAGTATCATTTTTGGAAAGCACAAGTGTAGTAAGGTTATTTTGATTGTCAATAAGCTCAACCTTGATCTTGCTTAGGAGAAGACTTAAGACATGGTGGAATGAATGAGAAAAGGCGTAGAGGATCAAAATAACCATGAAATGGATAAGAGACATCATGAAAAAAATTGGATGACATGGAGGGTTCTTGATCTTGATCTTTCTTTATGTTCTTTTCTTTATCATTTTTAGAGTCCTCTTGACATGGAGCCACTTCTAAGGACAAGGAAGCATGTTGGAATTGTATGGAAGACTTTGGAAGAGATGGTGAAGGACTAGCTGAAGTAGGAATTATAGCGTATAAAGGCTTAGGCTCTTTAGGTTTAGCATTATTGAAAGTATTTGCAGCCAAGTGAAGGTTAGCTTGAGTTTCTTTAAGAGGTAGCCCTTGAGGATAAATATAGGGAACCACATGACAAGTATTAGGACTTTTGTTGGATGAAAGATTTGTGAAAGACTTGGAAGCTTTAAGAAATGTATGGGTATTGGAGGAAGTAGGGGATGGAAGGGAACCATCACAAGACAAAGGTCCATCATTAACATAATCTTGCTTGAGAGTGTAATCTTTATTTTAAGCATGAGAGTTCTTAGAGGAGAGATTCTTATAGTATTTACATTTATAATCAACATGAAAAGATTTCTCTTCCTCAATAGAAGTAGACATATCATCTAGGCATTGTTCACAAAAATCATCAAAGTCTCTTTCAAAATTAGAATCATATGGATCACCATCACAATCTATCCAATGTGACGACCTATTTCTAGTAAGCACAAGCACATGACTATGATGATTCTTAGGAATAGAGGTGTCATAGGTATCACTACATTGTCCATCATCATAATTATCAAAGATGGGTGTGTCACTCTTTGTGGAAGAGGTATCAAAAGGATTGTCATGTTGCTCATTATGGTATGTCTTGAGAAGAGAAGTAAGACTCTTGGGAGAACTAGAAGATGAATGAGATTGTGAAGAAGAGGAAAGTGAAGACCTAGTGGAGGAAGAAGACTTGGATAATGAGAAATCCGAATAATGTCTAGAAGATTCATGGTAAGACTTGGAAGATGAGGAAGGATGATAAGACTTAGAAGATGAAAAATGTTTGGAAGAAGGAGGTTGTGATAGGATCATGCATATGATCCTAGCAAAGGCATCTGATTTAATCAATTTTTCTTTTATTTTTGTCATAAGTTTATCACCCATGCAATTTTTGGAGGAATAAATATACTCTTCGAATTGAGAAATGAGTTCGAGATCATCTATTTTTAAGAGAGGTTCCATAACAAGATAGTTGAAATTCATGGTTCTGGAAGAGGAGGAATCAAGCATAGAAGTGATAGAAGAGATGAATAGAATAAGGTACACTAGATAATAAGAGGAAAAGAATCAAGAGGACATGAAGAGTTTAGGAAGAAGAGGAAGAAATGTGAAGGAAGAAGAGAAAGGATGGAAATGAGAGACTAGGAAGACATGGGAGATGTGGAAGAAAGAAGACCAAGAGTCATTTTGTGCAACTTGATACCATTTAAGTTCATTTTAGCAACATGTCATAGCACTTTTGGGGAGATCTTTGAAGTTTTTATCACTCACGAAATTAGATTTGTTTATTTTAAAAGATCACGTAAATACATCAACCGATTTTTATCATTGATCAAGCACGTAAGACAAAAATCAAGGAGTTCAAGCAAACAAATGTCTTCAAACAATGAGCAAGGGACAAAGCAACCTTGCACATGAACAAGAATAGTGACTTAGTATGCTATTCCTTAAAGATTCTACTTGTGTATGTTCTAAAAATATTTTTGCAATCACGCACATAGTCCTAGCAAATAAAGTTGGTTGCACTATGGTTCTTAGTAATGGTTTGACTCTACAAATTTTGTAATCTCAAGAGGGTGAACTCCAATCCAGGCACACCGGGGTTTTGACACATTCTGAGAATTTAATCAATCAAAGATGCTGAGGAGATCTAACAGCCCAACAAGAAACTACACCCATGGAGATTTCTTCCACAAGGACATTTATATAGTGGTTGTTGCTACCATGGAAAAAATTACTATTACCACTTGAGGTTCCATCCATGTGGTTGACCCAATAAAGAGAATGTCCACTATGGTTAACCCTCTCTAACAAGGTGACTCATAAAAAGGACCACATGGGGACTTGGTTTAGATTCAAGGATCTGAGTTTCTAGTACTACCCAAAAAGGGATTAGAGCATAATCTTCTAGCCTCTTCACTTCACCCAAACATAAAAAGAAATTTCATTGACATGCTAAGATTGAAACCACCTCACCAAGGTTCATAATGTCAACAACAATGTCTACTGAGCTCTATAAGTGGGTCTAAGAGAGAACGTACCAATCAATGTTGAAGACTAAACCAAGTAAGACCATGAGATAGTAGCAATATCCTCCCTACCTACAAGGGGTTCTATCATCAAGAAGAGCTTCACAAGAAACCCACTCTCTCAAGAACACCACAAATAGTGTTCATAGGGCCTAGTTACTATGTGAAACACATATGCAAGAAAGTGAATTCATGTTCTTTTTAGAGCCCAAAATTGAAGTGTGATTCTCTGAAAGCAATAAAAACTCAAGCTAGACACATGAGAGATTCATTTTAATTTCCAAAATCTAAATTTTATAAAATATCTCAAGTCCAAAGCAACGCGCTTAGTAGATTTATGTTGATCTTTTTTTGTGCAAGCAAGCCACGAACTCTCCAACAAGCAAACAAGCAAACAAGATATGCAATGTATATTCAACTCATGCAAACCCTAGGGTTATATCTGAAAATCAATTGTTAAGAGAAATAATAGCTAGCAAATAATCCAAATGATAACTCATATCATGCATTGAATAATGAAAAAGAAGTGCATACTCATCACAAAAAAAAAAAAATTATATTTGACCTAATCAACAAGATCTAATTTTTTTGATATGATTTCAGCCACAAAAATATAAATGCAAAATAGAGACCCCTACTAAAAAATAGAGTTTTCCAAAAATGTAAAAAATTTAAAAAAATCTCTTCATTTGTGCCCTAGAGACCCATTTTATCAAAATAGACCAATTTTTATAAATCGACTATTTGAGCTATGATATTGCATCCAAATTTAAAACACAAAGAATGGACCCTCTATAAAATTTAAAGGGATTTCTAAAAATATAAAAATTTCAAAAAAATATGCTGATTTGCACCGAAAATAATTTTTTTATGAAAAAAAAGAAAAAATTATTAAAAAATTGAAAATACCTAAAAAAATTTTGAATTTTTTATTGAAGCTTCTCTGATATGTTGTCAACCTGAAAAAAACATTTCAAACCAAAAATCTAAGCCGTTTGGGAGATATGATAAAATATTTTAAAATCTAGGGTTTTAGTCTCCAAGCAAATCTGCACAAGGGGGTAAGCTCCAAAAATAACCAAAACCAGCATGTAAAGGTGGGTTCCCCACGGTGGGTGCCAAAAAATATGTGCTAAAATGTTAACACATTTCTATGAGTCATTATATCCAAGATTGCTCAAGAATGAGGTCTCAAATGGTGACTCATAGCTCTCTATTCATGGAGTGCAAGGGTTTGTGACGAAGGCCCTCAGATTAGACCTAGTTTGTGCCCATGCAAGTACACCATAAAATGAGAGATTAAAAAAGGAAAAGAAAGAATGCTAGTCTCCATGATCATCAAGTATGCATGCAAATGAAAATGAAAGCTATTCTATATGATAACAATGCATAAAAGTAAACTAATCGATGAAAGAAAATATTTATGCAAGATTATTCTATGAAAGGAAATATGAATCTAATCTAATATGAAAGTGCAATATTAATCTAAATATATTTCCATGGGGCATGAGACAAGAAGATAAGAAAAGAGAAGTTGCAATGTCCAAGCTCAAGTGCTCAAATTCTTCTCCAAAATCGCTCTCCAAACCTGCATAACAATAACATAAAATATTGATCTCTAAAATCTCCATGCATAAAATGAGAAGGAGAGGACTCCTTATAAAAGATTTTAGAAATGAATGGATGGTCAAGATTAAGAGGCAAAAAGAAATGAGCAATGATGGAGATTAAATCTTGGTTGATCCATGTGCTCAAGATTCTCAAGAGGCAAAATCAATGGACATGGTTAAGAGGCAAAAATATGTGTGGAAGAGATTAAGAGGTAAAAGAAGATTCCACTCACCTTGGAAAGTGTGCATTCAATGTGTAGACAAAAAATCTTTTTATTTTTATTTTTATTTTATTATTTATTTATTATTTTTAGCAAAGTGGTTTCCATTATTTAATTAAATGATTTTTTATTTATTTAAAAAAGATTTGTTCTTTTAATTAAATGTGGCTTAGGATAAAGTGATTTTATTATTTAATTAAAAAAAAATTTATTTAATTAAAAGAGATTTTTATTTAATTAAAAATTATTTTTATTTAATTAAAAGGGAGCTTGTTCTTTTAATTAAATAAAATTTAAGATAAAATTATCAAACCTTAAGAAATATTGAAATATTTGAATTAGTTATGATTTTATCAAGGAAATTGATTTGAATTGAAAATATTGCAAAGCATTGATTCAGGAAATTGATAAATTGGGGCCCAAAGTCTAGGTGACCATTTTAGGGTGCATACACTCTTACTCTTTGATTGTGTTCCCTCTGGTAGTCCTTTTTCATTATTATTTTTCATAACCTTGTTATGCTTTATTTTGGGAAGGGTACTACCACCTTAGGAATCCTAGTTGTGACCTCTTGTGTGGACCTTGGTTTCTATCTCCTAGCTCAAGGGAGTGGTCCTTTTTGGTTCCACATGGTTGTGTGGTTAAATTTATTGAGGTATTGTTTGTGGTCTCATGGATGATCCTTGTACATCTCCCTTTCCAAATTATTTGTTGAAGACTTTATATTCAAGTATATTATTTAATGTTGAGATGTACTGATGTATATGTATTCATGTAATTGTAAAGGAGTCATAAGTATATGGCATAATGATGTATTTTGATGTAATTCCATTTCAAAGCAATGTAAAAGGGAAAGGGTAGTTCTAGGAGTAAAGAAAGGGAAATGTGAACATGTTATATTATTTTAGAGCATTTAAGAGATGTTATCTCAATAATGGTATTTCTTTAAAGTATCTCTTTATGTTGATGGCTAAAAGGAAATTGAACCTAGGAATAGTTATGTTATGATGTTTCTACGTGAATGATAGAAAGGAAATAAAATCTCATCTTTTAACTTAATGTTCAAAGAAAGTATTATGAATGATAAATTTTAGAATTACACTTGTAATCAATGGGTAGTTATGATGTGATGGATGGAGATACATAATTGAATTTTATTAATCAATGACTCATTTATGTTTACTTAATGCATTTAAAATGAGTGTAGATTAATAAGACAATGCATACCCTAATGAATGCTTATATCTGTATGCACCTTAAAATGGTCGCCTAGACTTTGGGCCCCATTTACTCAATTTGTCAAATATCAATTTTCTGAATCAATGCTTTACAATATATTCAAATCAATTTTCTTAATCAAATCATAACTATTTCAATCATTTCAATAATCTCCTAAGGTTTAATCATGTCATCAATAATTTTATTTAATTAAAAGAAATATTCTCTCTTAAATAAATCAAATAACCTTATTTAATTGAAAGAAATATCTTTTAAATGAAATAAAATCTTTTTTTAATTAAATAATTTTATCTTATTTAGAATAATATCTCTCTTTTAATTAAATAATGTTATCTTATTTAATTAATAGAGAATCATTCTTTTAAATAAATAAAAAGTCCTCTTAAAGCTCTTTGTGATGAAAAAAGGGAAACAAATAATTAAAAATAAATAAAATCCCTTTTCTCTCCACACTCTCTAAAAAATAAATAAAATCTCTTTTCTCTCCACTCTCTAAAGAAATATTCTCTTTTAAATAAATAAAATAATCTTATTTAATTGAAAGAAATATCTTTTAAATGAAATAAAAAAAAATTTAATTAAATGATTTTATCTTATTTAGAATAATATCTCTCTTTTAATTAAATAATGTTATCTTATTTAATTAATAGAGAATCATTCTTTTAAATAAATAAAAAGTCCTCTTAAAGCTCTTTGTGATGAAGAGGAAGGTGATGATTAGACTTTGGGCCCCATTTACTCAATTTGTCAAATATCAATTTTCTAAATCAATGCTTTACAATATATTCAAATCAATTTCCTTGATCAAATCATAACTATTTCAATCATTTCAATAATCTCCTAAGGTTTAATCATGTCATCAATAATTTTATTTAATTAAAAAAAATATTCTCTCTTAAATAAATAAAATAACCTTATTTAATGGAAAGAAATATCTTTTAAATGAAATAAAATCTTTTTTAATTAAATGATTTTATCTTATTTAGAATAATATCTCTCTTTTAATTAAATAATGTTATCTTATTTAATTAATAGAGAATCATTCTTTTAAATAAATAAAAAGTCCTCTTAAAGCTCTTTGTGATGAAAAAAGGGAAACAAATAATTAAAAATAAATAAAATCCCTTTTCTCTCCACACTCTCTAAAAAATGAGCTTTATTTCCTCTTTTTGAATTTATCCCACATTGCTCTTGAGGATGCATTCTCTTCCACATTTTCCTATATAAGGAGCCCTCTCCTTCTCATTTTGAAGATCCAACAATTTTCATGTTATTGTTATACTGCAGGTTTGGAGAGCAATCTTGGAAGAAGCTTGTTGAGCACATTTGGAGCTTTGGATATTTGAGACTTCTTTCTTCTTTTCTTTTTCTCTCATGCCTTATGGAAATCCATAGTTTAGATTAATATTGCATTCACATAATAGTTTAAATTCATATTTCCTTTCATAGATTAACATTGTATATAAGCATTCATTTCAATAGAATAGTTTATTTCTTGCATTGTTATCATCTAGACTAATTTCATTTGCATGCAATAACTTGATGATCATGGAGATTAGCATGCTTGCTATTCATCTTTGAATCTCTCATTTCTTGGTGTACTTGCATAGGCATAACTAGGTCAATCTGAGGGCCTCATATACAAACCCTTGCACTCCACGAATAAAGAGCTGTGAATCACTGTTTGAGACCTCATTCTTGAGTGTTTTTAAATGTAATGATTCACAGAAGTGTGACTACTTTCTAGCACACATTTTTGGCACCCACCGTGGGGTAGAAAAGATCAATTTCTGGCCTCATTCTTGATTAGTTTTTTAGTTTTAGTGTTGGTTCCAGGCCTTGTACACCCATGTACAGCCTGGAAACCTTGTAATATAATAATGGATGGATAGAATGATTAATTATATTTCTCATGCTTTTGGTTTGGTTCATTTTTATAAAGAAATGAATAAGTTATGATCATTTTGGTGAAAGTGGGTATTTGCAGATTTGAGATTCTCTGAATACAGTCAGATTGAAATCTTTGGTACAGAAAAATTGTGAAGAATCAGTATCTCTAATAATATTCATTGAAAAGATACGTGAATTATCTTTCATTTCCTTTTTTTTTGAGTTATTTTTATGTATATTTGTGAAAGTTATGGGCATTTGAGTGAAAATTGGTTTTTAACAATCTGTATTAGAGTTGGAGGCAATGATTTATTCTTAGAAAATGATTTATGAATGGGAAAAATAAATGGCTTACATATTTGGAAACTAGATTCATTAATGGTTACTGTGAAATTGGTTTGGTTTCATTTGGATTCTTTTTTAGAAAGATATGTGATTCCCTAGGCAGGGCCTGATGTTTTAAATCTGGTTTATGACAGAAAAATGGCAGTCTGAAAAGGTTATTGGTTGAGGAACTAAATTGAATCATAAGACCTTGTAACTTTGGGAAATGATAGTTCTTTATGTTGGCTAAAAACTTCATTCTTTTCATAAATTTTAATATTGTGATTTTATGGGTCAAATAAATCAATCTTTAAAGACTGTCTTGAAGACATCAATCTTACATATCTTACGGTTTGCCATTGATTTGTCTTGATTCTGTACTTTCATATGTGTGCTAAATGCTGGATTGAAAATCTTTGGACCTAAGGTGAGTTCTTAAAATCTCTATAACACTTGGTTTGGGCATAAAATTAATCTCTCATGTGTTTGGCTTGAGTGTTACATGCTTTCATAGAACACATTTTTTATGCTCTTAATGGGAAATGAATGAACATAGATTTGATTTTATACAAGTTTGTGTTTAAGTGAATGCTTGTGTTTAAATATTAAGTAATTCTTGGTTTCAAATATCAAAACATCTCATTGAGTAATCTAGGGCATGGATTCATTCTTTGTTTACATGAAGAGTTAAATGCACCACTTTGTGGACTCACTTCATGTTTACTTGGAAAGTTAAATATTCCATGATTCAAACCCTCTTGCACTTATGAGTAGTATTGATTAGCAGTCTTAGATTACTTGTGATTGATCTAGATTGCTATCTTAGGTTATTGGATGCACTAATCCACCGACCCCTCATTTTCACCATGTGGTTGCAATCTCAGTGCCACATTAAAGGGGAGGGGTCTATAAGAAAGAAGCATTAATTGTTCCACTAGGCAACCCTTTTGTGCTTTTTGGAACTCACTTATTTTCTAGGTTGTGGACTCATTTGTAGCTTATGTGGGGTGTTAAGTGTTCCACCTTGTGGACTCACCTCATATTTTCTTTAAGCATTAAGTGTTCCACCTTTAGTGTTTTTAATACTTTTTGATAGAGAATTACTTACTTTTCATTTTTTTAGAAGGTCTGCTTGGGGATTTTATCACCTCAAGGGACGACCTTAACTCTCATGTTCTGGCAGAGTATAAATATCAGGAGGTGAATCCAAAGACACCTCTCTTGGGAATGAGTTAGATTTCACTCTTGGCTAAGCCTCAAAGAACTTTATACCTTTGAGAAGTGAAGGAGGAGATTTGGGTTACTGTCTCCCCCCGGCTATGTGATTTCTAATTCTTCTCATCTATGGATTTGGGCCTCACGTACCTTGCATATATCGAGAACACCCTTTAGAAAAGCCATGTATATCCTTGTAGACAGCTTGCTAGGATGTTGTTGTGTTCAGAGTGCCTGCTAAAACATATCCAAGAACATACACAAGTAGAATCTTTAAAGAGTAGCATACTAAGTCACTATTCTTGTTCATGTGCAAGGTTGCTTTGCCCCTTGCTCTTTGTTTGAAGAAAATTGCTTTCTTGAACTCCCTGATTGCTATCTTATGTGCTTGATCATTGATAAAAATCTATTGATATACTTACTTGATCTTTGAAAACGAACACAAAAACTGAGTTCCTGAGTTGAAACACCAATTTTTTACAGCTTGCTCAATTTTCTACCCTACCATTAGAGACTTGTCATTGCTCTAAACTTCTGGTTTTAGCCCTCTAGGGATAGCATCATTTGGTTTACAAAGTCACCTTGGAAATAATTGTCAAGTTAAAGGACTATTCTTGGTGAGAAAGTTTATCTCTAGAATTGTTAGCCACATTCTTGGAGAATTTTAGTAATCTTTTTGTCCAAACCATTTCCATCAAATTCAATTTTAAATATATAATTTGGCCAAGTCCAACCTCCTGATTCAAAAGTGCAAGGGTAGTCACCCTTTGATTTGAAGCACCTCTTTGACAGTGTTGGTAACGCCTTTTGCAATTTCTATCTTACCATCTCCCTTTGGACATTAGAGAACTTTGATTATCCTAGTTTGGTGTTGACATTTTGTGAGGCCATCTTATCGCCAAGTGTCTTCAATTCTCAGTCTTCCTTGGTCATTCTAGGTTAGATCCTAGGTGCTGTTATGTTGCTCAACATCTCAATGAATGTTAATGGTATCAATTGCACAAGATGAATTTTCCCATGTTTTTCTTCTAAAGTCTTCTATTCACATGGGAAATTCTTCTTGTCTTCCTAATTCTTTTCCTCTTATTATCTAGTCTACTTCTTTCTATTCTTTTCCTCTATCATTCCTACACTTGATTCCTTTTCCTCTAGAACTATGAGTTTCAACTATCTTGCTGTGGAACCTCTCTTGAAAATGGATGATCTTGATCTCCTTGCTCAATTTGAACAGCATTATTCCTCAAAAAATCTTATGGTTGAAAAATTTATGGCAAAAATAGAGGAAAAATCAATTAAATCAAGTGCCTTTGCTAGAATTATCAACATGATCCTATCACAACCTCCTTCTTCCAAAAGTCTTTCATCTTCCTCACCTTCCAAGTCTTGCCATGACTCTTCTAGAAACTATTTGCATTCATCATCTTCCAAGTCTTCTTCCTCCACTAGGTCTTCACTTTCCTCTTCTTTATGATCTTGTTCCTCTTCTACTTCTCCCAAGAGTCTTACACCTTGTATCAAGACATACCATGATGAACAATATGATATCCCTTGTGATACCTCTCCCATGAAGAGTGACACACCCATATTTGATGACTATGATGACTACGATGACTATGATGATGGACAATGTAATGATACCTATGAAACCCCTATTCCTAAGAGTCCTCCTCGTCGTGTGCTCGTGCTTACTGGAAAAGGGTCATCACATTGGATAGATTGTGATGGTGATCCATATGACTCTGATTTTGAAAGAGACTTTGATGATTTCTATGAACAATACCTAGACGATACATCTACTTCATTTGAAGAAGAGAAAGCTCAACGCGCTGATTATAAACGTAAATACTATAAGAATCTTTCCTCTAAGAAATCTCATGCTAAAAATAAAAATCACACTCTTGAGAAAGATCATGTTAATGCTAGACCTTTGTCTTATGATGGCTCCATTCCATTCCCTACTTCTTCCAATACCCCTACATCTCCTAAAGTCGCCAAGTCTTCCAAATCTTTCACAAATCCTGCATCCGACATAAATCTTAATGCTTTCCATGCAGTTCCCTATAGTTATCCTCAAGGGCCATCTCTTAAAGATACTCAAGCTAACCTTCACTTGGCTACCAATACTTTCAATAATGCTAAACCTAAAAAGCCTAAGCCTTCATATGCTATAATGTCTACTTCAGCTAGTCCTTCACCATCTCTGCAACAGTCTTCCATACAATCCCAACGTGTTTCCTTGTCCTTAGAAGTGGCTCCATGTCAAGAGGACTCTAAAAATGATGAAGAAAAGAACATAAAGAAAGATCAAGATCAAGAACCCTCCATTTCATCCAATCCTTTTCATGATGTCTTTTATCCGCTTCATGATTCTTTTGATCCTACAGACCTTTTTTCATGCATTCCACCATGTCTTAAGTCTTCTCCTAAGCAAGATCAAGCTACTACTTATACCATTGAGCTTATTGACAATCAAAATAACCTTACTACACTTTCTCTTTCCAAAGATGATACTTCCATTAAGGTTGGTAAAAATGGTGTTGTTACTTCCAATGTTAAGCCTTTTGAAAATCAAGAGAAAAATTATGTGCATATACCATCCAAAGATCCTTGTTAAGATCAAAGTCTTCCATCTTCTTGTTCTACCATTCCATGTTCACTTCCACTCTTTTCTCTTCCTAAGTCTTTGCAAGCTTTGAACGATCCTATCAAAGAAAATGCTCTTATTCAAGATGTCCAAGATCCTATTGAAAATTCTAATGCTCACTCTGAAGATGCTGATATCCTTGGTTGTCATATAGATGCTAATGAACTTATTGATTATCCTTTTGCATCTTCCACTTCCATGCTTGGACCTCTTCCACCACTACTGAGGACTTCACATCTTCCTTCCATATTGGGTCCTTATGTCCCTTCATTTTCCCCTCCTAACTCTCCTAATTCGTCATCTATCTTGGGTCCTTATGTCCCTCCATCTCCTATCTTTCCTCAAGATCAACATAGATGCATACCTTTGAATCCTTTTCATCCATCCACCCATCTACACCAGTCATATTATCCTCCTTCCACACGTCCCAATTCTTTTGGAAGTAACTTGAATGTTCAATATAAGAAAAAGAAACAATACAAGAATCCATCAAAGAAAGAAGATCACCATATCTCCTCTAATCGACATGGGGGCATAAAGTCAAAAGAGATATCTAAGAAGAAAACTACAAGACAAGTATGGGTTCCAAAATTCATCATTCAAGATATTCTCTCTAAGTCATCAAAAGGAAATAAAAAGCCTAAGGCTATATGGATTCCAAAGTCTCTCGTAAGAGAGTCTCATGTTGAACAAAAAGTGAAGTTGGCATTCAAGCTTTCAAAGACTTCCACCTCATATTCTTCCAAAAACATTCTTCCATTCCATGCACCTGAACCACAACCTCTACTAAACATTCACCATATTCCTTCATGTATTCCTTCATTCAAGTTTCCTCCATCCTCTCACCACCCTCCAAGGTGTGCGTCGATGTTGATCTTGCCTTCCTTTTCATCTACTCTTTCAAAATCCTTCCATTCATTATTCTCTTGTCTTCTATCAATTTTTCTTATTTGCATATTCCTCCTATCTTCCAACTCCACTCGCTTTACATAAAATTGTATCCTCCATTTTTCTCTTCCATTTTCCTTTCCCTATCAGCATCTTTGAGCATATAATTTTGAATCATTAGCATATCATGGTTTATTCTTTCAAGGAGCATTATCTAAAAGCTTGCCTTCTTCCAAAAATTATAAAATTCAAAAAAGAAAAGAAAAAAGAAGAAAAAATGAAAAAATTGAAAATGTGCCTTGGTGAAAACCTGGAAACAGGCACCTTGGTAGCAAAAGTAAAGAGAAATAAATTCATCCTATGGTGAAAACCACTCCCTTGTGACACCTTGGATAGGTACCATGATGAAAACCTGGCAATCAGGCATCATGCGTAGTTCTTCTACATATCTCATCCATTCCATCTTCTCTCTTTTATCTTGACAAGGTTGATCTATACATGTACATTTGGCTATCTCGGAAGTGGTCTTGCGATGATCCTGCTTTCATTTCTTTCATGTCTAGCCTTCATATCTATTCTCCTCCATTCATTCTAGTCTTTCGCTATCCTTTTCCCCTTGGTCTTGATCTAATAAAAAAGAGTAAAAAAAAATGATGCTATGAAGCCTCTTGACACGTCTACTCCTTTGGACTGCATCCTTTCCTTCTTTTGCATTACGCTTTTTGTGACTTATCCTATGCTAGTCTTTCATTGCTTGTCCAAATGTGCTTTACATGAAATTTTTTTCCCTAGCTTGGGTACTCTTGAGGAGTTTGTCCTTGAGGATTTCTTCCCTCTATTCTTCTTCATTCCCTAGTCTTTCATCTCTTTCACTAGCTTGCTAATCCCTCTTGTTCTCCACCTTGCTAGACTTTGGGACTGCATGATGTGATCTTGCTTGGGAGTGTGATACCCATTCTGTCTGGGGGCATTCTTTGTATATATTTATTGATCCTGAAAAAATTCCAAAAAAACTCATATATAATGCTGAAAAAATACAAAAAAAAATCAAAAAATACAAAAAATACAAAAAAATCAAAAATTCAAAAAATTCAAAAAAAATAGAAAAAGTGCCTTGGTGAAAACCTGGAAACAGGTGCCTTGGTAGCAAAAAATACAAAAAAATTATAAAAAGTCCTGAAAAAATTCTTCCAAGTGGTGAAAACCTGGAAACGGGCACTACTTGAGGCCTTTGCACCCCTATTTCTTAGCATGCATCCTTGACACTTAGCCTTTCTCCATCATACCTTGTCCTTGTTGCCTTGGTTTGGAACTGGTCTTTGTCTTTGTCTAGGGGGCATCACTGTGTTAGCTTTGGTCTCTTGGATATGCTTGTTTTTAGGAAACTTCACAAACGGTGTTTTACAACACCAACCCAACTATGTTTTTCAACACAACCCTTGACATTGAGTGTTTTTCAACACTTATCAGTTTGGTCTTATCTAGTTTGGTCATGTGATCTTACCTACTAGCAAGCATTCGATCCTTATCCTCGGAACTTAGTATCATTTTACACACTTAAAATTTTTAAATGCAACACTTAATGCTTGAGATATGTCATGATATTTTCTTTGTGTGCTGACTGATATTGATTTTCGTTGAGTGTCCTTGTCTAATAAGTCTCTCCATGATGTATCACTAGAAGACTTGGGGCATGGGGCATGTTTTTATTTGCTTTCTACTTGTGGGTATTGTCTTGAACCTCTTCTGTGTCTCTTGTTGTCTCCTTGACACACTTAGGAGATTTAAGGCATCATCCTTGACTATTTTTTGCACAACCATTCTCATGGTCATCCCGGCATTTATGCCTTGATGCGAGCATGGTTTTGCTACATTAAATTGGGTAAGCTAACATTGCAGTCATCTTGACCTTTATGTCTTTTGATGCTCATGTTAGAATCTTTCCACATTCCAATCTAATATTAATCACATTCATATCTTCATAGTTGCGTTTGTGACTAGTGTTGATTGTGTGATTGTCTGATGTCCGGTAATAATGGCCCAATGATGAAAATAAGTTCTCTTACATTCTCTAATGAATGATGAACACAAAAAAACCTGTGTTACCCATGCAAGTACACCTTTGCATTTTCATGTAGCTTGCATTATTTAGACTTCATGTTCAATTTGCACTTTTAGGCTGCATTCTAAGTTTGAGAGGGTTTCCTTCATCTTTCTTGTGGACTTTTAGTCAACTATGGTCACATTTTGATCTTCATTTCCTTACCTTCTTTCGTGATCTCAATCGAAATTCCCTATCTTAAACCGTTGATTGATTTTGGGGCATCTTCTTTCTAGAGGCAAATTCTCTTTCTTCTCTCCATTTCTTTCCATTTCTTCCAAACTTCTATCTTCCATTCGCTTTCACCCCACTTCTTTTCTTCTAGTTCAACCTTGGGGCATAATCTTTCTTGCTGATCTACCTTGGTTCTATGATTTTTTTTATTTTTCATCTTATGTCAAGAACCTTATGTTTAGTTCAATTTGATCAAATTTATCAATTTATTATTTCTCCTCTATCTCATTTCAATTTCGATCACGAGGGGGCAGTACCTACCAAACTTCATTGCTTGATTCAGCTTTATCAAATTTATTGATTGCTTCTCTTGGGGCAACCTTGCTTGAGATTCTTATCTCTTATTTGAGACTTGACAATTACCTATTCACAGGTGTTGGCCTTGTCTTTTTCAGTCTGCTTATCTATGTCCTGATGTGTTCCCATCCATCGAACACACATCTGGGTTGTTTTGTGATCCCAAATCGGTCTCACGCTTCAATTCCATTCTTTGACTACATGTGATCCCGAGTCGACCTCACATTAGTCAAAAAGGGGCAAATGTATGCACCTTAAAATGGTCGCCTAGACTTTGGGCCCCATTTACTCAATTTGTCAAATATCAATTTTCTGAATCAATGCTTTACAATATATTCAAATCAATTTCCTTGGTCAAATCATAACTATTTCAATCATTTCAATAATCTCCTAAGGTTTAATCATGTCATCAATAATTTTATTTAATTAAAAGAAATATTCTCTCTTAAATAAATAAAATAACCTTATTTAATTGAAAGAAATATCTTTTAAATGAAATAAAATCTTTTTTAATTAAATAATTTTATCTTATTTAGAATAATATCTCTATTTCAATTAAATAATGTTATCTTATTTAATTAATAGAGAATCATTCTTTTAAATAAATAAAAATTTCTCTTAAAGCTCTTTGTGATGAAAAAAGGGAAACAAATAATTAAAAATAAATAAAATCCCTTTTCTCTCCACACTCTCTAAAAAATGAGCTTTATTTCCTCTTTTTGGATTTATCCCACATTGCTTTTGAGGATGCATTCTCTTCCACATTTTCCTATATAAGGAGCCCTCTCCTTCTCATTTTGAAGATCCAACAATTTTCATGTTATTGTTATACTGCAGGTTTGGAGAGCAATCTTGGAAGAAGCTTGTTGAGCACATTTGGAGCTTTGGATATTTGAGACTTCTTTCTTCTTGTCTTTTTCTCTCATGCCTTATGGAAATCCATAGTTTAGATTAATATTGCATTCACATAATAGTTTAAATTCATATTTCCTTTTATAGATTAACATTGTATAAGCATTCATTTCAATAGAATAGTTTACTTCTTGCATTGTTATCATCTAGACTAGTTTCATTTGCATGCAATAACTTGATGATCATGGAGATTAGCATGCTTGCTATTCATCTTTGAATCTCTTGTTTCTTGGTGTACTTGCATGGGCATAACTAGGTCAATCTAAGGGCCTCATATACAAACCCCTGCACTCCACAAATAAAGAGTTGTGAATCGCTGTTTGAGACCTCATTCTTGAGTGTTCTTGAATGTAATGATTCACAGAAGTGTGACTACTTTCTAGCACACAATATCTACCCTAATGTTTAAATAAAACTAAAATAAAGCATAGACTAGTAGAGGTTGTGAACTCGATGATTAGTTTTGAAGTAATTGCTTGAGTTGATAATTCAAATTTTGATAGTTGATTGAATTGCGTGTTGACTTTAAGATAAGAACATTAAAATGATCATAGACTAATAAAGATCACAATTCATTATTTATCTTTATGGATGTAAATAGGTTGAAGATGTTTCTTTAGTAGAAACGTTAGGGAACCTATGAGGACTTAGGTTGGTTAGTATTCTTGCATTTGAGTTTTGTAAACAAGTGTTTATTTTTGTATTAGAAAGAATGCATATCTTATCAATAAATAAAAATTAGTTCACAGTCATTAGTAGTTAGATGGCTTATTCTCTTGAGTTTCCTGGAGGGCATTACATCTAGTATCAAAGCCCAAGGTTTCCACATTGGGGACTCTGGGACTCATAATCACCTTGAAAAAAATCATCTTTTTATTATCCTTTGATGGATTTTCGTAACCTTTTCCAAAGGTCCCACCTTGGCACATAGCTAGAGAAAATATTGACAAATGTCATTGAATTAGTTTTACACCATATAATTGTATTGTATTGAATATTTGTGAAGTCTTTTTAGTAGATAGATTTTGTGAACACCTTTGTGAGTTCCTGTAATAATCTCATCTCATTTCTCTCTTGAGGTACATGTTGAATAATTCAATTTTGGCCCTATTGATTTATTTTATTTGAAAGTTTGTAAAGTCCTGCCAAAAAATCAATTTTAAGTACTTCTAACAATCTTGGTAGTTAATAAAATCACTTCTCTCTGGATTCCTTATCAAACAGGTGCATGAATGCTAAACCATAGTTTTGCATTTACTACAATCATATTACATGCCTTTATCATAATATATTTCTAATGTGCATTGTCAAATAACATATGTCTTGAATGAGCTTTCATTGTACCACAAACATGGGAAATTCCTAAATAAGTAGCATCTTCTCTTGTACGTGTTGTTCCAATTCTACCACCATACATAGGGTGAAATCATGTTGTCAAGGGTGGAAAGATTGCAGCGACCAACCTACATATTCCATTTGCATTTACCTTCCATAGATTCTAAAATCATTTCAACAAAAACATATGGTTTTAAATGCACATGCATTTGACTAGCCACATAATAGGTTTAATACAAAAGTTTGAATTTTGGCTATTTGGAAAATGGGGCTAACACAACACCACACACCTAGTAAGGAAACCTACTGAAAGTCGTCCAACATAAAAGGGAAATAAAACTCCCCAACTGGAGGGAAGACAAGCCACACATGTAGGAAAAAAATAGCACCAAGCAAGAACCTAAAGACAAAACACCACACACGCATCGACCCTTGAAAGGTATCGAAAGGGACTCTGAAACTACCCACAAGCAAGCCCAAATGATAAAAACCAAACTGACATTGTCGTCATCAACATCTTTTGAATCAAAGGCCTCATTTGCACCTCCCTTGCCTCCTGAAACCCTAAAACCCCCGCTTATGCTCCCACTCCCGCTCCTCATTTCAAAATATGTAAATGATCCCCAAAATATCATTGTTAATCATTTATATTTATGAAATTAAAAAGATTTTTCCGTTAGTTGAAGTGAAAAATATCGCTCATTACAAATAGTATAAAATATAAATGATTTTTGTAGTTAGAAAATAATTACTAATGTTAAAATATTTGTTGATATGTTATTTTTACTTTATATTGTCTTCAAATTCTTAATAGTTCTTATATATATATATATATATATATATATATATATATATATATATATATATATATATATATATATATATATATATATATATATATATATATATATATGATGTCATTCATGTTTATATCATCAAGCACATTGTCTTTTTACATATAATTTAATTTATTTTTTAAAGTTAGTCATTAATAATAATAGATTGTCAACACTAATATTTTTGAAATAACAACTAATTGTAATATAATTCTAGAACACTAACATTTTAATATTTTAAGATATATAAAACTATTAGAAAGGATTCAAATTATTATATAATTTCTCATAGAAGATAGAGATCAAAGTGCCTCTTAATTTAAAATTTGATAAAACCCAATTGTACAAATTTGTATGTTAGAGAATGATAAAATAAAGATAACTAACACTATTTTTATAAAATCCATTTCAAATTTATTATAAATAAAATCAAACAAATTTATATGTGACTGTTTCTTGATACTAAATTTTATCATAGTTGGGTACTGTTGTTTGAAATTTTGCATGGCCATCAATGTAACTAGGAAAAGAGTGAAATTCATTATTCATGGTTGAAAATTAGCCATATGCAATATATATTTTATTAAAGTATGATATTTAAACAGGATGTACTTATACGTTATTGAAACTTTTGTCTAGAATAATATTTTATAAGACTAAAGTAAATTATTACTAAATGGTTGATTCGCCCTCTTGGAAAGTATGATATTTATGCCAAGAGGCGTTCCTATACAACTGTATTGGAAGAGAAGGACACCAGCATGGCATATTCCAAGGAATATGCCATGTACAAAAAAAAAAAATTTACATCAGTTACAATTCAAAAAATGAAAAAGAAATAAATAAAAAATAAAAAATAAAAAATGAAATAATAAAAAATACAAAATACAAAATGAAAAAATCATAAATCAAAAATAAGAAATGAAAAAAATCATAAATAAAAGAAGGTACCCAAAAATGAACTGACGTGCACTAAGCAACGTTAGTTCTTTTATTAGATAAATTAAAAAAACATTTTAAAAATGTCTTTTGGCATGTTTGTACCACCAGGCATATGAGTGGGGCCCCCATGCACTGCCGACTAGTCGCTACCGTGTCGGTCTCGTGCACTTGGTTGCTGGTAGGCTGGCAACGACAGTTCCATGCACATGGTAATGCACGGCACTATTGCTGTCAGTCTGTCGACAGCCAAGTGCATGACACCAACAACGCAATGCAGGCCCTGCATCACAACCCCAATGAAATTGCAACGTATGAAATGAAAAATTTTGAAGTAACATTTTTTTATGAACTTTTGGTATTCACAGACGTGAATACGAAAAGTTCATCATTTTTTGAATTTCGTGGACAGGAATATGAAAAGATTGGGAAATGAAGAGTCACTCTTCATTTATAAAAGAGTGCTCTTCATTTCTAGAGCTATTCTTTTTGCAGGTAAAGCACGAAAATTTCATAGCAGGTTTGAGAGATTTGAGAGTTGTGGGGATTTGAGGATTTCAAGATTTGAGAATTGTGAGGATTTGAGGATTTCACAGATTTGAGAGCAAGCATTTTAGAGATTTCTTATTTGGAGAGGAGGATTCGCAGACAAGAGGATTTGCAGGTTTCAACCAATTTCAAAGGTAAATACATTTTCAAATATATTTGCATTTAATTTAATGTTGTTTTATATAGTTTAATATTAGATCTAATATATATTTATATATTAGATCTAATATAAAACTACATAAATATATTTTATATATTTTTATATAAATAGTTTATATAAACTATTTATATAAAATCCATGTCAAATAGTTTATAGTGTATATAAAATATATTTATATAGTTTTATATAAACTAGTTTTATATACTTTTCATATTATATATAATGTTGTTTTAATATTTGATCAAATTTTGTTTTAATATACTTCTAATTTTTTTTATGTTCTTTTATATGCAAATAATATAAATATAATATTGTTCTAATATTTTATCTAATTTTGTTTTAACATTTGCATATAAATTTAATCTAATTTTAATATTGTTAAATCTAATAATATTACATTATGGATGGCAAAGCCGCCATATTGTAATATTTTAGATTAATTTTGTTTTTAGTATTTTAGATTAATATTGCTTTTTAGTATAGTTGTAATATTGTTTTAATACATTTCATAAATTATAATTTAATTTAGATAATCTGTTTATTTCATTTACTTTAGTTATTGCATTTACATAATCCGTTTATATTAGATTAATATTGTTTTTAGTATATTTTTAATATTCTTTTAATACATTTCTTAAATTTTAATTTGAAGTTGTTGAATATACTTTAATATACTTTTTAGATGTAATTTAGATAATCTGTTTATATATTTAAATAATCTGTTTACATTGTGGATGGCAATGCTGCCATAGTGTAATATTTACTTTTTATATAAATTTAATTTTGAATATTACCTTTGTTAGATATAGATTTTTTTAATTTTTTTACCACATTTAGTGATTAATAAATTTTTTTTATTTAAATATTGCAATTAATAATTATAAGTTATTTGATTTAAATGTTAGAAATAGGATTTACATTAATTATATTTTGTTTTTGTAAAAATTTAAGAGATTTCCATTTACAATATTACCTTTAGATTTCAATTCCTAATTAGATTTTAAGACTTAATTTATTAGTATTTTAATAGTTACTTTGAAATGTTAAAATTATATTTATTTTAATAGGATTTTAATAATTAAAATTGCAATTACAAATTTCTGAATGTTACAAATTAGGATTTAGATTAATTATATAAATTTAGGACATTTCCATTTCGAATATTGCCTTTATTTTATTTATTTTCTTTAAATTTGATTTATTTGCTTTACAATTAGTAATTTTTATTTGTTTTAAATATTCTAACAATTAATAATTATAATTTAGTTGATTTAAATGTTAGAAATAGGATTTACATTAATTATATTTAGTTTTTGTATAAATTTAGGAGATTTCCATTTACAATATTACCTTTAGAATATTACATTTAGATTTCAATTTCTTATTATTTTTAAAAACTTAATTTATTACTAGTTTAATAGTTACTTTCAAATGTTAAAATTACATTCATTTTAATAGGATTTTAATAACTACTTTGAAATATACTTTCATTTTGTTAGAAATTTAAATTATTAATTTCAAATATTACATTTTTTTCATGTGGATGGCAATGCCACCATATTTGTATAGATGTTTTTAATATGAATGTAGAAGGTCTTCTAATGTTACAAATTTGATTTAGAAGTTGGCTTAATGAAGTTGATTTTGGTTAATGACATTAATATTATATTACTTTTATTGCTATTTTCATACTTAGTTTAAAATACAACATTTTGTTCATATTTTCCAGGTAATGAAAGCAAGATGAAGGTTTTTTATATATATGTTGGTTAACCCCTAGTTTTGGAAGAATTCTTACATTTCAGGTATTATTCATAACCGGATGAACAAGTCATCATTGGCATGAAGAGGATCAGTTATTGATATTCAATTGTATAAAGGACTTATTCTGGTTAAAACACCAGTAAATGTATTTAAACTAAATTATAATTTTAGAAGAAAAAACATATCTCGAATGTATCAGGATGTGGGTATGCCCATGAAATTATGTATAAAACCTTGATAATTATCAAGCCATGGGTATGCCTACGGTAGCTATGTATATTTACAAATCTTGACAATTGTCGAGTCATGGGTATGCCCATGTAAATTTTGTATAAGTACAGGACTTTAGTCTCGGGCAAGGCTGGAGGTTTTCTCAACCCCGCTCTTTCCTACCAGCACCTGCAATGAGTGGGGTCACATTGTAAAATAATTTTTTATATTAATAAAAATCTTTCAAGGCTTCGGCCTTTTACTGATCAAAAAAAAAATACAACATTTTGTTGCTATTTTACAAAATATGTCAATGCTGCAATATTTAGGTTAATCAATTTCATTTGAATTAAATTTAATGAAATTTATTATGTTAATTGTATTACTGAAATTAATGCAATTCATATAATCAATTGATTTTTTAAAATTAGGTTTACATAATTTGTTTAAAAATTATATTTTGAAACTCATTTAATGAAATTGAATTTGTTAATTATAATTAATTTATGTTTGTAATCATAAATTAGGCATAGACATGGAGTTTCCTATGGGAATGAAGGTTGAGATTAGCATTGATGAGGAAGGGTTCGAATGGGCCTGGTTTGAAGCAACAATTGTAGACATTGTTAACAATAGTGAGGTGCCAAAATATTGTGTCAAATATCACCATTTCATAAACGACGAATGGGCTCAAGAGCCCCTTGTTGAGGAGGTGTATGTAGATTATATGAGACCTATTCTACCTCCTATTACTTTGTCACGATTTGTACCTCCTACATTTGTAGTAGAAGTACTAGACAATGACTATTGGTGGTCGGGTGTGACCGTCGACAGATTTGTTTCACCCCTTAGTCAAGTAGAGTTCTTCGAGGTGTACTTTTTTGACTCCCACACTTTGAAGCCATATTCACTTTCCCACATACGAGCAGAGCAAGAATGCGTTAGGGGAAGATGGAGGCAAACATACTGGAATTGAAATGTTGACAATTAATGTTTGTATTGAGATCCAAATGGGATCACATATGTTTTTGGATTGATTGCTTAGTATTACAAATAAGAGATCATGTGTTGTCATGTTTTCACAAAATGGCCTTTACACCATTGCAATCATTATTGTATATCAATTATTGTTAAAAAAAAATCATTTTGTTATTCTTGTATATCTTGGCTCTAATTTACTCCATGTATGCCTAATTTTTATGGTGTCTACACTCAAAGTGTTGTTATTGTCTTTTATTTTTCAGAATTTGTATTATATATGTTTAAATATGTATTTAAATATGATACATAAATTATCACAACTAAATTACAATGTATTATAAATTGGCATTTTCCTTTCAAATCTATATATTAAAAAACATATTATAGTGACAAGTAACATTCTTTGTTTCTAATTATTACAATGTTTTAACATATGTATAATATAAAGTTTTCTTAGGTCACTAATTTAATGTTATTCCATACTAGATATGGTGAGACCGAGGTTGATATTTGAATCGGAGGAAGCTAGAAGAGAATATCAAAGACAATATAGAAGAAAGTCTCATAGACGTCAACAAGAACAATTGACTGGAATTCAAAGAGAACAACATAGGGTCATGCATAATGAAACTGATAGACAAAGAATTCATAGAAGAAGGGAAGAAGTAACAGAGGAACAATTAGAAACTCAAAATAGAGATGGTATAAATTTTTCAATGAACAACCATCAATGAACTTTTGTTCAAAGCCTTCAAAATGAAGGGTGTCAAGTGATTCAAGATGATCCTGAACCAAACCATAGATATAACAATCCGCCTAATGTAAACATTCAGTTAGATGTTGAAAATGAAGAGTCTTTGTCTATAGAGCATGTTCTAAAAATTCCACAGAATGAAAATCAATTAGAAATGAATGTTGATGTTGAAGGTACTATGGAAAACATGGCAAACCCAAATCGCATGCTTGAAACTAAATTTAGAAGATTGCAAATGTAGTTTAGGCATCAGATAGATAGTTTGAAGACTCCTAAAATGTGTCATGTTTGTCAAGAATCATATCTTGCAATGAAAGTATATCACACCTATGAAGGCCCAATATGCAACAGGTGTAGACAAGAAAGAGGAACTCATAGGTTTTCATCTTCAAACAATATGGACCCTGGATCTCAACTAGAAGAGCTTGCAAATTTGATTCAGGTTGAAGAGATGTTGATTGCATGTGTCAGTCCTATATTGCAAGTTACACATGCAATTGGTGGTCAGTATAAGTATAAAGGACACACTATAAGTTTTCCTCAACATGTAGAACAAGTGGCCAAAGTTTTACCACATACAATTGAGAATTTGCCAATTATTATTGTTCGTAGAAGGGATCAACATGGTACACATTATAACTTTACTATAAACAAGGATCGTGTGTACAAAGCATTGAAATACAAAGTAGAGCATGACAATTTTTATGCAGATGTTACAATTGATGAACATTCTCTCAATGACTTTCCTACAAATACTAATCAAAATGTTTTTAATAGGTTAAGGACAGTCCACATGGAATTTGATTCTGATGCAAATGAAGTGGTTTTTGTGGGTCCAATCATGGAGATGAATGAAGGTAATTTAATTCAACACACAACATCTATGGCTTCACGACCACCTAATGCTCAAAGAGAAATAGAATTGATCTAAGCATGGGTTAACAATCCTGAGGTAGTTCCATCTACATTAATTGAATGACCAGCTATAGGTGCATCACCCATCAATGAATATGTCACATCAAAATTGTTAGATATGGCATTTCCAACATTGTTTCCTGATGGAAGATGTGATTGGTTGGAGCTAAGAATGAGGAGAATTCATCTACATGAATATGTGAAGCATTTGTTGCGATATAGGGATCATCAGTTTGGTAAACATCCAAGGTTTAGGTATTTCATGATGAATATGATAATGAGACATCGTGCACAAAATTCATCTGTTGTATTTGTAAAAAGGAGTTTTGAAGACATGCCAATTACCATTAATGAGCTAAGAGAACATATGGAAAATATGCCACATAATAATTTGGCAGATAGGTTGATGAGATTTGGAACAACTCTAAGAGGAACAAGATCATATTGGTATAATGTAGAGCAGAATTAATAGATATGCTTCACCAAATTGGGACTCCTACAATTTTCTTCACCTTGAGTGCAGCAGATATGTAGTGGCCTGATTTTCATGTGCTAATGTTGGGAACACCACCAATTGATCCATGAGAGGCTCAGAAGTGGAGAAGATAGAATGTCATTGACTATCCTCATATAGTTGCACATTACATGCATTTGAGGCATACAATGTTCAGGAAAGAGATACTTGAAAAAGGTATGAAAGTTAGTGATTTTTGGTGTAGGTATGAGTGGCAATATAGGGGTTAGCCTCATGTGCATGGATTTTTATGGCTCGAAGGAGCACCAAACATGGACAATATAGATTGGTCAAATGAGGAGGAATGCAAAACTACTGAGAGGTATTTTTATTCCATTATTCATGCCTGGAATCCTAGACATGATCCTCATCAAAGAAATATACAAGTATGTTTTAAATCATTTAATCATATATATCTACATAACATGATGCTCACACTATATGTTCATATGTATGAGAAACAAGAAACTATTATAAAATTTTAATATGATCTTTAATTCGCAACCCTTTGTAGGTTTTCCAACATTTTGGTCAACATCCATGTCTCAAAAATAGTGGACAACTAGCTCAGATGGATATTGACCATGACTATGAAGAGATAGTCAACTATGTCAAATGCCACATAGTCTGTAAGGAGGGTGCATGTTTGCATAAAAAAAGGGGAAGAATGGTTTTTAGGTAATTATTTCATCAATTAATATAGAATACATAGAAATTATATATTAACTATTCCCATAAATTAATCAAAATAGATGCTCACTTCTCTTTCTCTTAGGTACAATGCACCTTGGCCATTGAATTTGGAGGGATCCAAGTTATGTGAGGATCCAAAATCAGATGAAAGAAAATTTGAGCCTACTAGAAATGATGATAGAGTGAATTCATGACATAATCGATACATACTGTAACTGTGGAGGGAAAATATAGATTAGCAACCCGTTCTTTCAAAACATGTAGTTGTATCATCTTAAAATGGAAGCACTTCCAAGATAAGAGCATTTAGGCCTCTGAGTAAGTGGTTTGGGGTCACATTGGATGCCTTGAATTGATCTTTTCTTTGATCTGGCTTTCTCCCCGCTTTCCACTTCTTTTTTGCTTCATTCTGGGTGAAATTAGGGTTAGGATCTTAAGGATTCTACTGAATTTCACTCTTCCATGGCTCTATTTTCTAGGTAGGATTTAGAAATAGATCCTCCTGGCCTTCATCACAATAATCATAGGATTTTATGTCTATCCTTGACATTCTATCTTGTTCTGGCATCAGTTCTAGGAGGCATCCCCGAGACCTCCTGACTTGGTTCTGAGCCAATCCAGGACCAGGATCAAATTTGAGGTTGAAATTGACTAGGTCAGGGTCAAGGTCAAACCTGACTAGGTTAGGTCTAACCTCAATTTTGACCCCTTTCTCCAAATTTCCAATTTCCAAAATTTTTGGGCTTCGGGCTTTCGGGATATTTAGTTTCCCGCCTCTGGGTTAATCATTTCGGGTTTCAGGATGGTAAATACTTTAATTGCATTTAATCTAGGTATATTTTCTAAAGGTTAGGACCTAATTGGGATTTAATTCTCCAAGGTGGCCCCTCTAGAGGATTGTGCCCTAGATCACTATAAAAGGAGGCCTTCCTCTCTCATTTTCACATCTCATCCTCAAGAAATTGCTCTCAAGCTCTCAAGGTGATCAAGCAAGCATCTATTCAAGCATTCAAGTCTTCTTCTCCATCCAAGTTCTCCATTGAAAATCAAGGATTCAAGCACTCCATCCATTGAAGGGATTTGGTTCATGCATTCAAGATTCATCATTCAAACCCTAGATCTAGTCATCATGATGGTGTGATCTTCCTTCAAGATCCTTTGTTCATCTTCAAGATCCATTTCATTCTCTTACCAAGGTGGATTCAAAGCATACAATCATGGAGGTTTGATTTACATTTATTGTTTTGTTCAAGCTTTCATATCAATATACTTGTTTACATTCAAAATACAATTGCATATCTATTGAATTGCATAGCTTCGTTGTTAGATCCTTTTCTACTACTTGCTAGCATTCCTATTTCAATTTCAATATTAAGGTTGATTCCAAACTAGGGTTTGCCCAAGGCAAACCCCTCAAAAAAAAATTAAAAAAAATCCTCATTTTCTTCTAGGTACAGGTGCGAAATTTTGGATCTGAGAGCGAATTTGGATACCCTCTTTGGAAAAATTGTGAGATTTGCGAACAGAATTTGAATCGGACTTCAAATAAAGAATGTAGTATTTGACCTTTTCTGAGGGTCAAACCCAAGCTGAGCCATCTTGGAGAAAGATTTCTGGGTTTTCTCTGTCTCAGCATTTCCAGTCCATGACAAGTTTCAAATTTTCTTGAAAGTACACATAGACATCAAAATTCAACATTTTCCAGATCTGCCCTAATTTGAGGTTAGTATTTGTATTTCAATTCCAAGTATAACATAATATATACATAATTCTCCTCCATAGGGAAATATTAGATTTTCTCTCTCTCTCTCTCTCTTCCATATTCTTCACAAAATTGATTCAATTGTGTATTAACCTTATGGTTGATCAAATTGGATCTCTTCTTTGGGGAATTTGGGTTTTGAGAATAGATCTCATATTTCCCCCTTTACATCTGAATAGTGGTGAATCCATTTTACCTCTATTCAACAGTTATTAAGTACATTGCAAAGTATACAACAAAAGTTGAGAGGAGTTCAGAAACCTATTCTGAAATGTTGATGCATTTGTCAAACTTGGAAAATCCTGATGATTTAGCTACGCGAGCATACAGAAAGCTACTCATAGAAACAATAATATAGAGGGATATTAGAGCCTCGGAAACATGTCATATGTTGTTAGAGCTTCCATTGGTTGAGAGTAGCAGAAGATTTGTTAATTTGAATGTCTCACGTGAGGTTTTCAAACCTATAGCAGTAAACAATGAGGAAATTGATGAGGAACATGCCAAATCTTTTATAGATGGCTATAAAATAAGACCAATTTGTATAGAAGGTATCACCTTAATTGATGCATCCAGATCTTGGATATACAATCCTACAAAAAGAGGAGACAACAAATGGGGACCAAGGCAAAAGATGGCTATTGTTAGATTTTTCCTTAGGTTTGTATCCATTCCTCCATGTGATTTGAGTAAATGGGTGGAGTTTTGTTCATCTGAGTTGTTTCTATACAAGCATTTTCATAACATTGAAAGAGACATTGGTCATGATAATGATACTATAGTAGCAAACCAGGAATCACTCAATTATAATCCTTGGCATGTTCAAAGAGTAGCACCTACAAAAATGATGATCCTAGCAGTGCTTCTGAAGTGGAAGATAATGAAGCTGTTCAAGAAAATACCATAGAGAATGAATGGGAAATCATCTCCAGACTACATCATGGTTAACATATGCAGGTTTTTGAGATAGATATGTTAGGAAGAAGAAATGTTGATAGAAATACAAATTGGTGTAGTGAATATCAAGGTGAAGAGCATACTGCTATAGCAATCAACTTCATAGGAGAAATGAAGAAATGTGGATGTCTCATGTATGATGGCATCCCACAGTGCATCAACTTAACAAGCCTTAGTGAGAAGAACATAAGGCAATTGATATTATTATGACACACTACCATGGAAATCAGGTCGGGATGCCTTTGCTTATGATAATTCAAGGAACAACATGAACAAGAAAGTCTTATCTGATTGGTGCCATCAGTAAAATTCTTCATACTACAGCTTTTCCAAGTTCTTCTCCGCTTCTATTACTTGCACCAGCTGGATTTGTGCCTTTCAATATAGGAGCTTCTACAATTCATTCAAAGTTGAGAATACCAATTGGATATTTTTCTCAGCTAGAGGGGACGTGACTCACAAGTTTGCAAGAAGAAATGGCCCATATCAGGTATATTTTGATTGATGAAATGAGCTTCATTGGTCAAAACTTGCTGGAAAATATAGATTCTCGACTCAGACAAGCCTTCCCAGAGAGTGGTGACATAAGCTTTGCAGGTATACTTTAATTTTTTTCTAACGACGCTATTTTTGTGCTATAGTATTTATTAATACAACTCATCTATAAATACAATCAAGTAATTTTCATAGATAGTCTTCTAATCATTTCTCTTAATTTATTTTAGGTATATCTATCATTTTGGTTGGTGATCTTGGTCAGTTTCCTCCAGTGAATGATAAACTGACATATGCTAGCAATAGGCGGGCAAAGTTACTATGGCAAGAATTCAAAATAGTGGTTACATTAGATAAAATATTTAGGCAAGATGGAGAAAACATCCACCAAAAAATATTTCATCAACTTCTCACAAATGTGAGAGATGAGAGTCCAAACTTGGATGATTGGAACTTTCTTATGATGAGAACCCTTGTGAGGTTAGATGATGCATGATGTATGGTAACTCCAAGGCTTGCTTCTACACCCACCAAGAGACTTAACTTGTCTCCCCTAGTATCCTATTCCTCTTTAGGATCCTCCAATAGGATTAGGTAATTAAATAAGGCCTATAAAAACTCTATCACAAGAGTTAAACTAAAGAAGCTTCACCTTGAAGGACTAACACCATGCAATGTCTTCTCTTTCTCCTTTACACTTAGATGGCTCTAAGTGTCAAATCTTCATAAAATTGGATCAATTTCTAGACACCTCTAGGATGTAGTCCATAAACTATCTCAAATGGACTCTTCCCTGTGGATCTATTTATGTTGTCATTGTAGGCATATTCAGCTTGCCCAATCAACTGATCCCATTGTTGTCCGTACTCCTTAGTCAAACATCTTAGAAGATTTCCAAGGCTCCTATTGACAACCTCAATTTGACCATCAATTTGGGGATGATAGGCTGATCCAAAGGACAAGTTGGTACATAACCTTTGCCAAAGAGTCTTCCAAAAATGAATCATGAATTTAGTGTCTCTGTCTAACACAATGCTGATAGGTAACCCATGGATTCTCATAATTTCTTTGAAGAAAAGAGAGGCTATTTGACTAGCATCACTAGTGGTTTTTCATGGTACAAAGTGAGCTATCTTGTTGAATCTATCTACAACCACATATACACTATCCATGCCTTGTCTTGTCTTGGGTAACCCAACTACAAAATCCATTCTTAAACATTCCCATGGCCTAGTACAATGGGTAGTGGCTGATAAAGACCAGCATTTGATGATGTGCCCTTGGCCTTTTGACATACCACACAACTTTCCACATACCTTCTAACATCTAGATTTAGTCTAGGCCAATAGTAGAACCTTGAAACAAGGTCTTGAGTCTTAGTGATCACAAAATGACCACTCAAAGCACCACTATGCTTTTCTTGAATTAAATTCTCTCTAATTGAGCCTCTAGGAACACACAATTGATTCCTATTGAACAAGAGATCACTTTTCAAAGTATATTTAGCATACCTACTATGAAAATGATTCTTGTATTCAGCACATACATTGTATATGTCAGAAAATTCCTCATCATCATCATATAGATCCTTGAAATGATCTATTACCATGCTCTTCAACTGAATTTATTGGAGTGTGAGGGCTGTCCTTGACAATTCATCTACCACCTTGTTTAGAACACCCTTCTTGTGCTTGATATTAAAAGTATATGCTTGAAGGTACTCCACCCACTTCATGTGCTTGTGGCTCAACTTCTCTTGTGAATTTAGGAAACTAAGTGCTTGATTGTTTGAATACACAATGAATTCCTTGGGAAGCAAATAGTGCCCCCATTTTCTTAGAGCTTGGACCAATGCATATAACTCTAAGTCATAAGAAGAGTACTTCTTCTTGGCTTCACTTAACTTTTCTAAATGGAATATCACTGGTCTTCCTTCTTGGCTTAAAACAACCCCAATTGCTACATTGCTAGCATCACACTCAATGGTGAGTAGCTTCTCAAAGCTTGGCAGCACTAAAATAGGTTGGGTAGCTATTTTATCCTTCAACAACTCAAAGCTCTTGTTAGCATCTTCATTCCAAAAAAACTTGGTTTTCATTCCTCCTTTGATAGTATCCAACATAGGAGCACAAATTGCACTAAATTGCATTATAAACTTCCTATAGTATTGTGCAAGGCCATGAAAACTTCTTACCTCTGTTGTTGTCCTTGGAGTAGGCCAATTCATGATAGTGTCCACTTTTCTTTTGTCCATTTTCAGATTTCCATGTGATAAGACAAACCCAAGGTACAGTAGCTCTATTTTGATGAACTCACACTTCTCCAAGTTTATCATCAACTTCTCCTCATGTAGTTTCTTGAAAACAATATCAAGATGTTCTAGATGCTCACTCCTTGTCTTGCTAAAAATTAGTATATCATCTAGATATACAACTTAAAACTTGCCTATGTAGTCTTTGAGGACTTCATTCATGAGCCTCATGAATGTGGAGGGGGCATTGGACAAACCAAATGGCATGACAAGCCATTCATATAGCCCTTCATTGATTTTGAAGGTTTTCTTCCACTCATCACCTTCATGAATCCTTATTTGGTGATAGCCACTCTTCAAGTCTATCTTGCTATAGTACTTAGCTTCACCTAAACAGTCCATTAAGTCTTCAATCCTAGGGATAGGAAACATATACCTTATAGTTATCCTATTTAGTTCCCTTGAATCAGTGAAAAGCCTCCAAGTTCCTCCTTTCTTTGGTGTAAGTATAGTGGGTATGACAAATGGACTAATACTCTTTCTAATTAGGCCTTGGTCTAAGAGTTCTTGTATTTGTCTTGCTATTTCCTCATTTTGTTGAGGGATCATCTTATAGGCTACTTTGTTGGGTAGGGTAGCTCTTGGGATCAGATCTATCCTATGACTTATGGCTCTCTTAGGGGGTAAGGTTGATGGTTGTCCATCACTTACAATTCCTTGGTAAGTCTGCAACATACCTTGAATCTCCTTTGGTAATTCTATCCTCTTAGCCATCTTGTCTTCATCTCCCTCCTTTGGTCTTAACACCAATGCAAGCCTATGCCTTCACTCTCTTCCATGGTTTGTAAGAACTCCTTTTCACCCACCATAAGCACATTTGGACCTGTTGTCCTTACTTCAGAATCCTCTTTTAAAAGTCACATTGTCCTTCTTGAAAGAATAAGAATTATTCCCTCCATCATGTATGGCTTGGCGGTCAAATTTCCATGGTCTACCTAGGAGCAAATGGCATGCATCCATAGCTATCACATCACATAAAACTTTGTCTTTGTACCTTCCAATGGAGAACTCCACCCATGCTTGCTCATTCACTAACACATGTTGACCTTTATTGAGCCAAGTGACCTTGTAAGGATTGGCGTGGGGTATCCTTGTCAACTTCAACTTGCTGACTGCTTCCTCTGACACAATATTGTCATTAGAGCCTGAATCTATGATGACCCTACATACTTTCCCCATAATCTTGCACTTAATCCTAAACAAAGACCTTCTTTGGCTTGGCTCTTCCTTCACTAGTTCTTTGATTAGAGTTCTCCTCATCATGAGATTTTCTCCCTCTTTGAAATTCAAAGGTACTTTAGCATGCTTCTCTGCTATATTGGACTCATCTTGAACAAGATTAGTCCTCTTGTCACCTCCTTGTGATGAACCACTTTTCTCCAAGCATCTATAGGTAGGGTGCCCCATTTGATTGCAATGGTAGCACTTCATATTGGAAAAATAGTTGCCTCTTCCTCCTTGTCCACCACTCCTTCCTCTAGAGCTAGAACCTCTTCTTCTACCACCTCTACTTGAGCTTCCTTCTTGCTACTCACTGAATTTTATCTCACCTTGAGCTCTTGAATCAGAACTTCTTCCACCATAGCCACCTCTTTGCCCTCTACTATCCTTGATCTTAGCTTTACCTTTAGAGGTTTCTTGCTTCCTCTTGCTTTTCTCTTCTATCTTCAAGGCCATTTGGTAACATTTCCTAATTGTTTTGAAGCTCACTAGGCTCACCTCTTCTTGAATTGACCAATTGATGCCATTCAAGTACCTTGCAATCTTGATGCTCTCATCTTCAACTACCTTGGATCTCAAGCACAATTTTTGAAACTCCTCGGTATATGCTTGGACATCTAAATATTTTTCCCTAAGATTTTGTCTTCTGCTATGAAGCTAGACTTCATAATCATTAGGAAGGTAGGTTTTCTTTACTTTGGACACCATACTCTTCCATGTCACAATAGGACCTTTTCCATCCTTTTCTCTCTTGGTTTGCACAAACTTCCACCAAGTAGAAGTTGAACCTCTTAGTCTAGACTTGGCCACCATAACTTTTTGTACCTCTAAGATACCATCACATTCAAAATGGCTCTCAATGTTGTCTATCCAATCTATGACTGAATCTGGATCCATTTGTCCACTAAATAGTGGCACACCTTCCAAAGCTTTGCCACTCAATGCCTTCAATGATTTTAAGAATGGCTCTTTAGGAAGAATAGGATCAGGTGTTGGTGCTTCCTCCTATAACTCTAATTCCTTCTCCTTTTCTTCTTTTTCTTCCTTTAGGTCAATCTTCTCTTTGACCCTATCAGCTTTGTCTTGGACTCCACCCAAGAGCTGCTCCATTTAAGCTAGTCTTTGCCTTAGCAATTTTTTATAATCCTCTTGTTCCTCAACCTTCTTAGCTAATTCAGAATTAGTAACCATGGTTCTACCTAGTGTATTCTCTCCTACTGATTCAGGAGGCTGCAACATCAACCACAAGGTTGATCAATTCAAGCTCTGATACCAATATGATGTATGGTAACTCCAAGCCTTGCTTCTACACCCACCAAGAGACTTAACTTGTCTCCCCTAGTATCCTATTCCTCCTTAGGATCCTCCAATAGGCTTAGGTAATTAACTAAGGCCTATACAAACTCTATCACAAGAGTTAAACTAAAGAGGCTTCACCTTGAAGGACTAACACCATGTAATGTCTTCTCTTTCGATGGCTCTAAGTGTCAAATCTTCATAAAATTGGTCCATCATTGTAGGGATGTTCTCCATCATGTAAAAAATCATTATATTTCACATTTGATCCATTTTGGTAGGATCTTGAATCATCTTCCTATCGGCTTCATCAATTCATAATGTAGAGACCTTAAAATAGGCCTATTTCCTTGCAGCCTTCACCAGTCCATTTTTACCCTTTTTAGTAAAATTTTCCCAAACAAATCAAAAAAATAAAACTTGATTTGGATACCCTTTTGGAATTTTTAAAATTTTCATAAGGTTTTTGGGTGTGAAAGTGACTGTATAGTAGGTCCCTACAAACTAGGACAATAGGCCTAATAGCCCTAATTTCTAGGACTAAACTGTGAAATGTGCTTGAAACTTGCTCAAAACTTAACCTAAACACTTGATATGATTCCAATACTCATAAAATGTTGATTAGTGATTAAACCCTAGCTTTTACTATACCTGTACCATACTTTACCCTTCTTCCCTGCAAGATATCTTCAAATCTTCACAAACTAGACACTAACTAGGCTATGGTTGCTCGCCTAGGGCCTAGCAAATAAAATAGCTCCTCATTATTTCAAGACTCCTAATTCCTAAAAATATATACACTAATAACTCCTCTTCCATTTCCATCTAACATGAACTATCTTCCAAGGTTAGATTTCATGGGGGAGCCATGACTTCCTAAACTACTCAAAACACTAGCAAATTAGACACCCTGAACTAGATTGCTGAAAATCAGAAGATAGATGACCTCAAAATGACTAACACCTCAAATGAAAAAGTTCATAAACAACCTATATAACACTAATTAATAATTTTATTTATTCTTTCAGTCCATTAAGTATGACTGTCAACACAAAAACACCTGAAATTCACTGTAAAATGCTTGCAGAGCTCTATTAACTTCTTCACTAACTATTACAATGCATCAATAATACTTTTTGTTTGAGTCTTGGGTATCATTAGATTCCATTTCCTTCATTTTAGGGCCTATTGGCTGATTCACCACCTCCTAAAGTTTAGGGGATCCAAAGCTATCCGATTTGCATGCCATTTTTGCAATTAGTGCAAATCTTGATAACAACCTCTTCTCAACACTTGGAAACTTTGTCATGTGCCTCAATCCTATATTATAGGACTCCTATCCACCTATTTTTCAAGTAGACAAGGTCATTTATGACCTCATGTCATATTTATAACAACTATTATGTGTTTAGAACACATTTAAGACTCCAACTTTAGCTAAGCTCCTAACACTAAGAAATTGAAATAACAACAAATAAAGGTTAATTAGTGACCTTAGTCCTAGTGACTAATTCACTTAACCAACATTTAAAATGACCTTATAAGGTCTTCAAACAACCTAAATTATCCTCTTGACTTGGTAGAGTCAAGTACAAGCCAAAAACATTTGAACAATGGAGGCTAGCCTAGGTGCTCCAGCACCACTGCAACCAATGTTGAGTTTGAAAAGATAGTGCATTTTTTCTCTACAAATGACAATGTTCATAAGCATAACTTGAGGATGTTGTATTTTTTGAGGCAACCTGTTACATGTAGCCTTGCAACTAAGTCAAGGAATGATAATACAATTGAAGATTTCTTGAATGAAGAACTTGATCTAGAGTTATTGTTCAATAAGGATTCGAGGGTCATCTTAACTACAAATCTATGGATTGAAGCTAGTCTTGTCAATGGATCCATGGGATATATCTGGAATATTGTGTACAAACCAAGAACCACCCCACCTAAACCACCTACTTATGTTACGGTTGAATTTGATAATTATTATGGATTACCATATGATGACCATCATCCAAGAATAGTTCCAATATCACCAGTTCAGAGGGGTAGAACCTTTCAATTACCATTAAGGTTGGCATAGGCATTGACAATTCATAAACCTCAGGGACTAACTCTTTCGAGAGCCACAGTTGATATAGGCCCAAGAGAAAGAGCAGGATTGACATTTGCAGTTGTATCTCGTGTAAAATCTCTAGAAGGCTTGAGAATCATGCCACCATTCACATATGACTGCTATGAAAAAATGAAGACTGGGAAACAACTTTCCAATAGGAATGCAGAAGAAATTAGACTCAAGTGTCTTGAAAATCAATGATGTACTGTAATGTTGTATTGCTATTTAATATTGCATTATTTATTAATCTCCTATTTTGTGTTATTATTGTTTTGAATTATCCTTATGCGATGAATTAGTATATCATATTTCAAATTCGTGTTCTCTTTTGTTTAAATATGTGTCAGTAATATAATTTATATCATGTTTTCAAACCCGACTTCTTCTTAATTTGAATATAAAAAAATTCCACAAAATCATATATACTATTCCACTATAGGTAGCATCTAAAGTTTGAAATGGTAATTCAAAATGGTTATTATGATTAATTATATATACTAATGTTTGTTTAAAACTTTATAGGATACCATTCCACCTATGGTTGCCTCTGATAGAGACTCCAACATCATGGTTACAAGCCCCTCTACTTCGGTAGCCTGAAATGATGTTTTTGAGAGTGAATTTGACAAGTGTACGTGAATCATTCAAGAGTCGTGCACAGCTATAATCAAAGCTATGGAGAATATAACATTATCAGTTGACTATGTTGATGAACTAGATATAAAGCAAATGGAAGATGTTTCAAAAGTTTTGCGCGAAACATCTGCAAAAGTGGATGCATTTTCATCAATGATGAAATAAGTATACCATGATCATTGTACAAATAAAGGTCGTAATACCAACTTTATTGATGTACTTGCATCATTATGGAGAACTATTATTGATTTAGATCATTCTTATCATATCTTTCACACTTCTTAATTATCTAATGGTTGTAGTGGGTCTTCTAATTCCCCTTTCATCTTTTTTTGTAAGTTTCACAAACAAGATAGTGAATATATATATTTTCCTATTCCCATGATGGTTACCCCTATACTTCCAACATTTTGCAACATGTTTTGTTCATCTCTATATTTCTAATATTTATTTGTTTAATGAATGCACCAATTAAATGTGAGGAAAAATTATAATGGTAAACATCACGATTATAGTAACACTTAATATGATACTAAATTAAATGTAAACATAGAATCCTATCCATAATCATAACCCTAACACTAACTCTAATATATTATCATGTCATTTAACATTGGTCAAAAGCTAACCACAAAGGTTATACTAACCCTTTAATAGGTTAAACCATAACCCTTTTTGTAACCATAACACTAACCTGCATGAATATTTTAACCTTGATAGTAACTTGCATGAATATTTTAACCATAACACTAACCTGCATGAATATTTTAACCCTAATACCAATACAAACTAAACATTGTGCATCACATCACTAACCCACGATTAACCCTCATGAAATAAGTAAATATGACACTCTTACTTGAAGCATAAATCATAACGTTAAATATCCTATTAACTCAAACTCTCACCCTATCGATAACCCTAACCCTTCCACTAACTCTTACTCAAACCCTAAGTCATAACACAAAAAGACCTACTAAACCCTAACTCTTATCCGATGTCAACTTACTATAAGTATTTATCATTTTAAAATATATATACTATTTTTTTATTTTAACCCTAATACTAATCCAAACTTAACACTGTGCATCACATCATTAACCCATGATTAACCCTCATGGAATAACTAAATATAATACTAATCATAACTCTAATCGTAACCCTAACCTAACTATACCATACTCTTACTTCAAGCATAAATTGTAATGTTAAATATCCTATTAACTTGAACTCTAACCCTATTGATAACCCTAACCCTACCGCTAAATCTTACTCGAACCCTAAGTCATAACACAAAATGGTCTACTAAACCATAACTCTTACCCGATGTCAAATTATTATAATAATTTATCATTTTAAAATATATATATATATACTAATTTTTTATTTAAACCCTAATACTAATCCAAACATAACATTGTGCATCACATCATTAACCCACAATTAACCCTCATGAAATAACTAAATATAATACTAATCATAACTCTAATCGTAACCCTAACCCTAAATGTAATGTACTCTTACTTTTTTTGCATAAATCATAATGTTAAATATCCTATTAACCTAAACTCTCACCCTATTGATAACCCTAACCCTACCACTAACTCTTACTCAAAGCCTAAGTCATAACATAAAATGACCTACTAAACCCTAACTCTTACCTGATGTCAACTTATTATAATAATTTATCATTTTAAAATATATATATATATATACTATTTTTTTAATACCATTAACCCTCATGAAATAAGTAAATATGACACTCTTACTTGAAGCATAAATCATAATGTTAAATATCCTATTAACTTGAACTCTCACCTTATCGATAACCCTAACCCTACCACTAACTCTTACTCGAACCCTAAGTCATAATATAAAATGACCTACTAAACCCTAACTCTTACCCAATGTCAACTTATTATAATAATTTATCATTTTAAAATATATATATATATATATACTATTTTTTTATTTAAACCCTAATACTAATCCAAACATAACACTGTGCATCACATCATTAACCCATGATTAACCCTCATGAAATAACAAAATATAATACTAATCATAACTCTAATCGTAACCCTAACCCTAACTATAACGTACTCTTACTTTTTTGCATAAATCATAACATTAAATATCCTTCAGATCCATTAGATTTCCACAATCCATATTACTAATTTTAGTTTCTGGATTCAATTGTGTAGCATTATTTTTTACCAACGTTTCAGATCATACTACATGATCCATCATCAGGGTGCTGCTAGAGAGAAAAGAAACATAGAATGATATGTTGCAGATCTGGCAAGCAATAAAAAGAAGAGGGAGAGAAGAACAGGGGAGAGAGAAAACATCAGTACACGTAGATCCACGATGACAAGACCTACAACTGATGGTAATTATAGAAGGGGGGGGACATACCATTCCCATTGAGATAACAAGAGAAATTATAAAAATTAAAGGACAAGAATAAATAGACATAAAAGAACATAAATACATAAATAAATAAGCAAGACCCAAATTAAATTAACAAAAAAGAAATTAAACATGAACAAAAACAAATAATAAATTAATTTATGTTTATGTTAATAAACATAAACATACTTAAAAGATGCAATAAACAATAACTAAAAACAATTATTAATATTTATTTATGTGTATTGTAACACACATAAATAGATATAAATAATAATAAACAAAAAGAAAATAACATAAACGCAATTAAATAAGCACAACCAAAAACAAATCAGAGCCTAAATAATATGTTTATGTTCATTAACATTTGTGTTAATGAACATAAATCAAACTAAGTAAACAAAGACAAGAGAAAATAAAAGAGACGAACAAGAAAGAAATAAGAAGAGAGGCAAAGTAAGCCATACAAATATATAAAAATATGTATATATATGAAAATATAATTATATATATAAATGTGTGTGTAAATATATATACATATTTGCGTGTATATGTGTGTGTGAGACAACAACTATAACCAAACAAAAATAAATCTTAGTATATATAAGCACAACTAAATACCTAAATAAATAAGCAAGAACAAAAATAAACTAACAACGACGAAATTAAACCTAAACAAAAAAAAATAAAAATTTATTTACGTTTATGTTGATAAACATAAACATGAATAAGAGAACGTAGATGGGGGGAAATAAACAAAAACTAAAAATAAAATTAATAGAGTTTATTTATGTTTATTGCGAGTGAACACACATCAATAGACATAAATAAATAATAATAAACAAAAAACATAAACGCAAATAAAACCAAAAACAAAAACAAGACTATGCATAAATAATTACTTATTTATGTTTATTAACATTTATGTTAATGAGCATAAATCCAAAAATAAATAAAAAAATAAAAAAATGGAAATAAGACAAATATATATATATATATATAGATATATATATATATATATATATATATATATATATATATATATATATATATATATATATATATATATATATATATATATATATATATATATATATATATATATATATATATATATATATATATAAGAGTGAAGGCTAAAAAGCCAAAGAGTAAAACAGTACTCAAGTAACAACGAAAGAAAGTGTGTGCGGTTAAGAGGGAGAAATCCACTAAGCAAAGGAGTAAAAACCACGGAGAAGGAAGCAAGAAACGACAAACAATGGGAACGGGGCATGGCCAGGGTCAGGGTGCGAGGGGGAGCAAAAGACAAGATGCAACAGAATCTAAGTGGGGAGAAAGAAGGGTGGAGGAGAGGAAACATGAAGGGGAGCCAGGGAAGGCGACACAAGGAAGGGATGACTAGACTAGGAAGACGGGTTGAGATGCGAGGGGTTTCTAAGGGAAGATAACAAAGGATGCCAAGAAGTGCTTAGGCTCCAACCATCGTCTCTATTGAGGTTAGAGGGGTGGTTGTTGATTTCAACAGCTTCCTTGAGTTTTCTTTTGAAGAAGTTTTCTTCCTTAAACACAATTTGAGTATCTTCTAGGCAAATGTGGTGTTTCGTGGAAGAAGAGTGTTATGCTAACGCAAACTTAATAACATGCTCGTGTCTGATATCGGTTGCATGTTCTTTGATTCTTGTGTTGAAAGAATGACCGGTTTCGCCTATGTATGGGGTGCCACATGAACACAAGATCTTGTAGACCCCCGACTCTGAGAAGGTATCTCTAGAATCCTTGATAGGGGGAACACAATTCCTTAAGGTAGACAAGGGCTTGAAGGAGACCCGAACACCTTTTTTGCCCAAGATCTTTGAAATCTTGTGGGAGATACCTGCTACATAGGGAATACAGATAAATGAAGAAGACTCAGGGGTGGAGGGGAGAGGATTGGAGGACAAACAAAAGAAGGATTGGGCCAAGTGGAAAGCTCTGGATATTTGTCTGTCTGAATATCCGTTCCACTTGAAAACTTGACGAAGGTGCTTGAGCTCTTGGTCTAAATTGTCATCGTCACAAATCTGATAGGCTCTTAAAGCAAGGGTTTTTAGGATGCCAACTTTTTGGCTGGGGTGGTGGTGAGAGGAAGCATGGAGATAAAGGTCAGTATGGGTGGCTTTACAAAAAACCCAATGACCAAGGTGGCCATCTGGTTTTTTAAGGATTGAGACATCAAGGAATGGAAGGTGATTGTTGGATTCGATCTCCTTTGTGAAAGCAATGCAAGGGACAAGATTGTTGAGATGAGCGTGAAACTCTTCCAGCTTATCTAGACCATGAGGCCAACAGACATTGGTATCATCTATGTAACGCTTCCACCACTTAGGTTTGAAGGGGAAAGAGCGTAAAGCCATTTCTTCAAACTCTTCCATATATAGATTCGTAATCATAGGCGAAAGTGGGGAACCCATGGCCACGCCATCAACCTGTTCATAAATGATGCCAAGGAAGGAGAAGAAAGTGGATCGTAAGCATAACTCCACTAAAGAGGCAACCTCTTCACTAACCCTACGCTTGACAATGTTTAAAGCCTCCGGAATGGGAACCTTGGTAAAGAGGGAAATGACATCAAAGCTAGCCAAGATGTCGTGACTATCACATCTAGATTCCTTAATAAATTGGACAAAGTGGTTGGAGTCTTTGATAAAGGAGTCTGAATTTCTGACAAGAGGGGATAATAATTTGGCAAGCAGCCAACTTGTAAGTTGGGGAGCCGATTGTATCCATAATAGGTCTCAAAGGGATGTCAGTTTTGTGGATTTTTGGGACCCCATAAATGCAAGGGGTAAGCTCCTTGGTGGGCATCAGGCACTTCTTGGTCGCATCATCTAGGGAGGAACCTGAGATGGTGGCTTTGACCTTCTTCATGATTTTGGCACAGGGGTTATGGGGAACAACTTTGTAGTTGTTGGTATCAGATAAAAGGTCAAACCTCTTAGCGATATAGTCGGGCTTATTCAAAATAACCATGGCATTTCCTTTATCTGCCTTAGAGATGACAAGGTCATGGTTACGAACAAGATTTTTAAAAGCTCTGATCTCTGCTTTAGGGATGTTGCACTTACGAGGCTTAGCCCTCCTGAGAGCCATAGCACAATCTTGTCTAACCTCCTCAGCAATGGTTGTCAGTAGAGAATGAACGGCATTCTCAATATCTGTCAGAAAGTCAACATGAGGAATGGTGCGAGGGGATAAGGAAAAATTAAGGCCATGTTTGAGGAAGTTGAAAGCAAGGGGGTTCAACGTGGCGTGAGATAAGTTGACCACTAATTTTGACTCCCAATTCTCAATCAAAAAAGTCCTCACTAGGGAAGGAGGACCGCAAGCGCTGGACAAATTTGACAGAGAGGAAGGAGGAGTAGAAGATATAGGCAGACTCAAGGACCGAGAAGGAGGATTCAAGGAGGTCAAAGGGTCAATGTGGAGGAGAAAATTTTTGGGCAAGGGGGACGAAGTGACCAGAGTAAGGGTAATGTTTAACTCTGCTCTAGGGGGCATGTGTGAAGGGCCAGGAGAGATGTTAGGGGAACCGCACTTCACATCGGGTCTGTGTGGCTAAGACAACTACTCGCCAAGGAAGGGGCTCAAGGAGGACGTTGCATGTTGTAGATGTTTTTAGAATCAAGTGGAGAGGTATGTTCAGACCCATCAATGTGAGTAAATAGAGGTTGGTGAGAGGGGTACGCACCTGGGGACATGAAGTGTCCATTGAGACTAGACCGTTGTGAGTCCATTGCAGGCCTGAGGTTGCTAAGTTGACCATGCTGAAGAAGGAGATTATCACCGTGAGCAGCTCCAGATTCCATGATCAAAGAAGGCAGGCATGAGGGCGACTGTCGAGAGGAAGTTTGTAGACAAGGAACTCTATGTGAGGGGGTGTGCACTATTTTGAGAAAGTGTGAGGTAGGATGCGGTGCGTTAGGAGTGTAAGTTGGGATAGGGTTTGCGACAAGAGATAGGTTACAATGAGAAACAACACATGTGCTCAAGTTGGGTGTGTTGCAACTAATGTGCTCAGGTATTATACAAGTTGGCACATCCTGAGTCAGGTTGCGGAGAGCTTTAGCACATGTGCTCGCATTGGATGAGCTTCTAGATATGTGCTCTAGTGTTGAGGGTGTTGGTAGGTGAGTTACATCACATGTGCATGCATTAGGTGAGCTATAGCTAATGTGCTCTGGTGTTGCAAGAGATGGCGCAGCCTGAGGTGGGTTGCATTGGGCAACAGTGAATGTGCTCATGTTAGGCGAGTTACCACATATATGCCCAGGTATTGAGGGTGTTGGCATAGTATGGAGAGTGGGAGGTTGTGTGGCCTAAGGATGAGAGAGCAGAGGTGGCGTGAAGGGGTGAGGAGATAAAGACCCCACAGTCCTCGAGCCAAGAGGATGGTTGGCAAGGGGTGTAGATAAGTGAGACCTGAACTGTCTGTGAAGAAGAGCATCAAATTTTGACTTCTACCTCCTCACACTTTCATCCCTCTGTCCCATAGCTTTAGCATGGGTAGTGATGTCCAGGTGAATCCACAGATCAGGCCTCAAAGAGGCGGCAAGCTCCAAATGAACTCTCACCCTATCGATAACCCTAACCCTACCACTAACTCTTACGCGAACCCTAAGTCATAAAATAATATGACCTACTAAACCCTAACTGTTACCTGATGTCAACTTATAATAATAATTTATCATTTTAATATATATATATATACTATTTTTTTATTTATACCCTAATACTAATCCAAACATAACACTGTGCATCACATCATTAGCCCACGATTAACCCTCATGAAATTAAAAAATATAATACTAATCATAACTAATCATATAATATATATACTTTTTTTTTACCCTATTTATCATACTAACCTTCACCAAAATTTTAACCATAATACTACTCCAAACTATACATTGTGCATCTCATCATTAACCCATGATTAACCCTCACCATGTTAGTAACCCTAATCCTATTCCCTTACCCTAATCTTAAACCTTAATGTTACACTAAATATGATAGTAATCATAATTGTAAACCTAACATCATATCCCTAACCACATCATTAATCTCACCCTATCCCTAACCCTAACCCTAATTACAATTCTTACCCAAACCCTAATGCATAGGCTAAAATGTTCCACTAACCCTAACTCTCACCCTAACCCTAAGCCTAACTCTTACTCAAACCCTAACTCTCACCCTATCCCTGACCCTAACCCTAACTCTCACCCTATCGCTAACCCTAACCCTAACTATAACTCTTACCCAAACCCTAACTCATAATGTAAAATGTCCTACTAACCCTAACTCTTACCCGGTTTCAAATAATTTTAATAATTTATAATTTATAACTATATATATACTATTTTTTTTATTTTACAACATTAAACCTAATTTTATATATATATATATATATATATATACATACATAAAATGTTTACTATGTTGCGTTGCGACTGCTACTAGCTTATATATATTTATATATATATATATATATATATATATATATATATATATATATATATATATATATATATATATATATATATATATATATATATATATATATATATATATATATATATATATATATATATATATATATATATATATATATATAATACACCAAGAGTAATCCTTCTCGAGGTGCCTTTTTTTTTTAAATTGCAAGGTGCAATAGGCACCTCATAAGGATTACTCTCGGTGTATTATATACATATAAATATATATAAGCTAGTTAAATATAGTGGCATTGCACAGAAATAATTTGGATCGTAAAATTTGGGCAAGCTTGGCAACATCTAATGCGCTTTGTAATCAACATATCAATTATTTGTTTGAACACTTGACAAATAAACAATATTTGTAAGTGTACCGGGAGATCAAATTGAAGATTTTCATGTGTTTGAGCCATTTTCAAGTCTACAATATTTTCTGAGTAGTAAAAGTATTACTTACGCTTGTTATCTGTCTTTGTGTTTTGAGAAGAATTTTTGGATTTGAATATGGAGGTCTTTTAAGGGTCCATCCAATTCTCAAGCTAACCGTCTTGAGAAGATACATTGTCATAAGGAATAAAACACACTCAGAATAAATTGCTTATAAAATAAAATAATTTATTAGTCTCTTCCCTTAAGGGAGGAGACTAAAGTTTTCTTGTGCCTTTTTTCCAATTAATCTGCCCTAGAAAACCGTGTGAAAAACTTTTAACCTATAGTCTTGGCCATTTCATTATATTAGTTGATTTTTTATTATATTATTTATATTTTTTGATTGGAGGGAGATATATTTTTTCTACAAGTCTTTTCTTTTTCAATCAACAAATTCACTAAAAATTGCATGTGCTTTGTAGGTGGCATTCAAAAAATAGTTCACGTGCATAGTCTATGCTTCCGCATTTCACATATATGCATGAACAAGTGGGAGATAGTGGCTCCGAGAAAGATTACCTCCCTAAATAGTGTCTTGTTTGGGTTGTTTGGGTTTTAACCCACTGTATTGAGGGTGGATGTGGTGAACACGATGAGGAAGAGGAGCGTGTACTACCACTAAGAATGCTTCTTACTCTGCTTTCATTTGTCGGTAGTGCCATTCATTCACCCCATGCAAGATCGAGTTATTGGGTGACTTCCCTGCAGCTTATTTAATATCGAAGGACTTATGATGCATGTGTTTTTATAAGAGTAATCTTCATCTTTTTTCAAACAACCCTCCTTATAAAGGTATGTTCAAATTTCATGTTGTAAGAAGTTTGGCCTCATGGAAGCTCTGTTTCACATTTTTTGGTATTGCGCATTGAGGATTTAGAGCTTACATCATACTTTAACAATATTTGTTTGATAAGATGGGCATATGTCTTTGTTCATTGGCATTATGTCTTTGTCTGTCTATGATTTTTTCTATCTTCTTTCTCTCAATCTTTCCACGGCCCATGATTTTGTAACTTGACTGCCCCACATATTTTAAAAGCGCTACGAATGTCCATCTGATTTCTTTGATCATGGATGGTGGGAGACTGTTGTAAGAACTAGCGTGGGTGGAGATTGATAAATTAGCATTAGGTTTTAAGATTTATACTAGAGCCCCCTATTCAAATTCATTTATGATTTCTCATATTTGTGTCATTGATTTGTAGATTGTGTGCGGCCCCTGCACTTATGCCATTCGAACCCAGCTCCTCTTTTCTCCATCATTGCCGCCACCACTTTAATTTTTTCATTTTTCTTTAAGGGATCTGCACTTTCCTTCATCATTGTTCTTAGCTATCAGAATGTGCTTTTGACAAATTTTGTGCCAATGATTTTAGTTGAGAAGAAAAGTATGTGAGAGATATCTTCAAGTTTGTAGATTTTGCTTGTATTCTGAAGTTTTTTGAAAGACTATCTAGTAAACCCTTGTGTGTGCATTACAATAGGTGTTGCAAATGATGAAGAAACTCTACCACTCAAATGATGAATCCACCATTGACACCATGGTGAAATTGCAAGACAAATTGGGCAAGACTTGTGTCATTGGCGATGGGTAAAATACTTCCAAAGGGTATAGGGGAGGTTCAAGTATGCACATTTGATCCTATTTTTGAGTTGTTCATAATCATGGGCTAAATCTCATTATTTTCATATTAAATAGTGTTGGTATACATTTTTGTCATTGATAACCTCGTGTGCATTTTGTATTTCTGGATACTAGTTTATGCATTGAACATTTAAATTAATCCCAAATTCAATATCCTAATAAGATTACTAATTGAAAATAAAATACATCCAATTAAGTTTTATTTGAATTTATGCTTTCCCTACTTCACAAGTAAAGATAAATAATCATTTAATTTGGCTATTGTTTATGTACTTTGAGTTGAAAAACTAGATACCAAATTAGTCATCATAAAGAGAATTCAAATCCTGTATCATTTTGTACTTGGTTACTCATTGAAAATCTTGATGGTGTTGTAAGTGGCTGACAAAAATCATATGCAAATCTTGCAAACCCAAGAATCTATTGATTGTAGAATTTTCCTATATTTTTCCTTAATTCTAGATAACTGGTATGAGAATAGTTTGCTCATTGTTTGTATGTCTTGATGCATAAGGTGAGAGTCTATGAAGTCTAGTGTCAAGACATGTTACCCATTAGATTACCTTGTCATTTTCAATGTTCTTGGTGTTACTCCTAAATGAATTAAGTGTTGTCATTGGTATTCAGTTGTACATTCAGTAAAAATAGGAAGATAGTTCAATCGGTTATCAATACATGGTAGTCACCGAGCAGAGAGATCACCGAATATAATAGTTACCAAGTACACAGGATTACCGAGCACTAGTGAACACTGCAACCAAGACACAACATTTACCAAGTAATCTAGAGTTCTCATAAAAGTTTGGAATGGCACATCATTCAAGGTGAACAACTTTTTGCTAAGTAAGAAAATGGTTTACCAAGATCAAGGTGAATATTTATTGCGGATGTAATCTTTTAATGAATGATGATTCCTATGTAATGATGATCTAGGTTAATCTTTTGAACCATTGATCTTAGGTTTTCTAAAATAATGTTAAACCCTAATTAGGTCAAGGTCAGTTTGATATAAAATTTGTAAGGATGTCATTTTGACATGTATCTTCATGGAGTAGTCGCACTCAAGGATATCTGAAGTTCAAACAAGGTTTTGACAATAGGATTTCGAAAGAAGTATTCAATTTTATAGAACATTTATAAGGTGACCAAGAAGATCGTAACAATATATCCATCACAGCAAGGTAATATATTTATTGGGGTATGTGTAGGATCATGGTATACCAAACTATGGCCATAAGTGGCAATGAAAAATCAAAAAATTAGGGTTAGTCAACTTGACGTAAAAAGTTGAACATCTTATCAACCTTATGTGAAAAAATTGTAAGAATAGAATCTATAGGAAATTGAATTTAGTTTATAAACTACTAGCCCTTTTCTTAAAAAAAATTAATCTAATTGTTCAAAATTTTAGATTTCAATGTAGTAGTACAAAAATTTCAAGGAAAAGATAAAAAGTACGTGTATGTCTGACCACCTTAATCACAATCAAATGATGATATATTTTCAAAAGATTCTAGATATAAGTAGTAGACTCATGCCTGGATGTGACACATATTTTTGTGTAATTTTTTCCCAAATAAATAATTAATTATAAATTTTCTGTTGCAACTTATTCAGAATAAAAAAACTCTCATGTCTGACCACCTTAACTAATTCTAAACTTTACAAAATTGAATTTATTTTTTTAGACTTATAGTAGGTGAAGCATAGAATGTGACACAAGTTTTAGATTTCAAAAAGGTTAAACGGTTTGAAAGTTATAGTTGTTTTTCAATTAGTATGTCAATTAGGACTTTAAAGATAACTCAATTAAAAATAAGTAATAATTACTTACTGAACTCAAAATTTGATAGCAATTATATTCATGGAAAGCTGATAATGTCTTTAAGAAACCTTTTTTGTTTCATCAATTTCAGGTAAAACAAGGTCGTCAGCTACATGGTCGAAGTGTCCAGATCAAAACAAATCTAGTGAACATGCCTTATGGGTTGACCATTCACGTTTGGCATTTCCCAAGGTAAATACCAAGCCTAATCAGATATCTGATAAAATATGATATCTAATAAATTTGGATATCCAATAATATTAGATATTCAAAATCTCCTGCCTAATTCAACATTTCATTTTGACTAGTTTTTTCAATTTCAAGTTACATATTAAAAAAAAAATTATCTTAATATTAAATGAGTTGAGTGTTTTTTTCAATTTTAAGTTATATATTCACCCCCCCTCTCAGTTATCTAACAATTGGTATCAGAGCATATTGGTTTCTTGGAGGAAAGTTTCAAGGACTTGATAAAAATATCACAAGATGTATAAAAGGGACGTGCCTAAGCTGGACAAAGATAACTTCTCGACATGGCAAAGAAGGATGAGGCTGCACATATCTAGAATTGGAGAATCTGATCTTCATCTCCTAGAAAATGGCTACATACAACTGACTATTGGACCTTTGACAGTTGATCAGCTAAGAGATAGACATGAGCACAATATAACAATGATAGAGATCATTGTTGCGCTATCTTATGCAAAATTTGAAGATATCAAAGCATGCACTACAATGAAAGAAATGTGGGACAAGGTTACACTAGTTCATAGAAGAGATGTAAATGTAATGAGGTCCAGAGCTGAAAGCCTTAGAGGTAGATTTGATGATATAAAGATGAAATAAGGTGAAAAAATCATACAATACTCTAACTGAATCAAAGAGGTGGTCAATGCTATCCGAGGACCAGGAGGTATTATTTCTAAAGCCATTGTTGTGAGTAAAATATTGAGAACCTTGCTACCTATCTATGCTATTAGAATATCTTCTATAAATGATATCTGCACCTGGTAGTACCCTTACACTTGATCTAGTCTAATTGGTAAGCTAACTACTTTTGAGATGAATAACTATGACAATAGTATTGTACCAAATGTTGAGTCTGCATTTATGTCATCCCTGAAGATTGGTAAGTCTAGCAGTAAGAATAACATAAGAAATGAAAGTGGCAGTGACAATGAAGATGAGCTTGATGAGCTTGAAGCACTTATGGCTAGAAGACTTCAAAAAGGTAAAGGAAGGTATAAAGGAAAGTTAAATTTAGCATGTTTTAATTGTAAAGAGATTGGCCATATTGCTGCTAGATGTCCTAATAGGAAAGATGAAGATAAAGACAACAACCGATCTGGTGATGGAAAGTTTGGCAGAAGAGATAACCAAGATAATAGAAGAAACCAACACTATGATCGAAGAAACAACCAAGAGTACAAAGACAAAGGAAAGAAGAAATGTTACCTTGTTGGAGATGATGATGGTAATATCGACATGGACACTGATGATGAAATTGAAGTGGTATTTATTGCAATGAAAGATGATTCAAAAGAAGAAGAAAGGTATGTAGAAACAACACTTATATCTAAATTTAGCAAGAATAATACATGGATTATTGATAGTGGTTGTACATATCATATGACTGGTGATGAGGATAAATTTGAATACCTTGAATATTATAATGGAGGATTTGTGAAAATGGGAAATGATACACGTTGTCTAGTGAAAGGAAAAGGATCTATTTTTTTGAATGATAAGATTAGATTTGAAAATTCATATTGGGTGAAAGGACTTAACTACAATGTGTTGAGTGTATCACAATTGAATAATTTAGGAATGAGTTTCATTTGAGAGTAGAAAGGTGAAGATCTATGATGAAACCAAAAATTTGGTTAGTATTGGTGAACAATCCAAAGGTAATCTATTTTATCTTGACAATGTTGAAACTTCTTGTTTGTTAGCTAGAAATGAAGATGTGTGGTTGTGGCATAAGAGACGGTGTCATGTAAATTTTGATAACATGGTTAAGATCAGTAAGAAGAGAAGAGTTGGAGGTTTATCAAGTCTAACTAAACCTGACCATGTCATGTGCAATCAATGTCAGAAAGGAAAAATCACTAAATCTAGTTTCAAAAGCAAGGACTATTCTTCTAAATATAGTTTCAAAAGCAAGGACTATATATTTTATTTGTTGATGACTAGTCTAGGATGATGACAGTTATGTTTTTTAAAGAGAAATCTGAAGCTTTGAAATTGTTTAAGTGGTATAAAGATAATGTTGAAAAGTAAACGAGGAAAAATTTAAAATGCTTAAGATCTGATAGAGGAGGTGAGTTTATTTCTGATGAATTCACTAACTTTTGTAATGAGCATGAAATTAAAAGACATGTTTTTGTGCTAAGAACACCACAACAGAATGGTATTGCAGAAAGAAGGAATCGATCTATAGCTGATTGTGCCAGAATATTGATGATTGAGAAAGATGTTGCACAAATGTACTGGAGAGAAGCTATTAGCACTATTTTATATACACTGCACCGAGTTCAACTGAAGAAAGATACAAATAAGACACCTTATGAGCTATGGTTTGGCTACACACTGAATGTAAGTTATTTTAAAATTTTTGGAAGCATATGTTACATTATAAAAGATGATAGAAGTGGTAAATTTGATTCTAAAGGTGATGAAGCAATATTTCTAGGATATTCTAGTAAGAGCAAAGCATACAAATTTCTGAACAAGGCTACTAACAAAATGATTGAGAGTGCTAATGTGAAAGTTGATGAGTCTGTTGAGAAGAATGATGAAGAAAGAAGGAAGGAACTAGAAGACTGTGGTAGGTTTACATATATTGAGCATCCAAACTATCTACCCAAGCCACGGGCTGAGTCTACCAAGCGATAGGAAAATGCTACCGAGAATCAACAAATGCAAACCGAGAACCAAGAAGATGCTACCAAGGAAGAAAATGAACCTGAACTGAATGATGAGAAAAGAAGAGAGCAAGTACTGGAAAGATTTGTTAGAAGACACCATCCATAGAACCAAATCATTGGATACAAGAAAGTAGGCATGATGACATGAAGTAAGTTAAGACAGAACACATGTCTAGTTTGTGAATTTGAGCCTAAGAATGTTAAAGATGCACTTGAGAATGATGAATGGGTTAAAGCAATGAATGAAGAAATTGAACAGATAGAGAAAAAGAAAACATGGACATTGGTACCGAGACCAAGTGATAAAAATGTAATTGGTACTAAGTGGATTTTCATAAACAAATTAAATGAGAATGGTGAAGTAACTAGAAACAAGGCAAGACTTGTATGCAAGGGATATGCACAAGAAGAAGGTATTGACTATGGTGAAACTTTTGCACCAGTAGCTAGACTTGAAGGATTTTCAATATTACTTGCATATGCTACACATAAGATATTCAAAGTATATCAAATAGATGTGAAATCAGCATTTCTGAATGGAATGAGTAAGAGGTCTACATAGAACAACCTAAAGGTTTTGTTGAATCAAATAAGAAGAACATGGTATGTAAACTACACAAAGCATTGTATGGACTGAAACAAGAATTAAGAGCATGGTATGATAGAATACATGCTTATCTTATTAGTATTGGCTTTGTGAGGATAAGTGACAATGGCAATTTGTACATGAAAGGAGATAATGATGACAATATTTTGATTGCTGAAATTTTTGTTGATGATATAATATTTGGAGGACATGATATTATTTGTAAATATTTTGTTGATGAAATGAGAAAAGAGTTTTAAATGTCAATGTTTGGAGAGATTAAGTTCTTTCTAGGTTTGTAGATTATGCAACAGAATGATTAGATTGTCATAACACAATCAAAATATATCAAGTGTTGAAGACTTTTGGCATGGAAGATTCAAAACCAGTAGGTATACTGATGATTATTATATGTAAGTTAACAAAAGATGATGAATCAATCAAGGTAAATTAGACATTGTATAGATCAATGATTGGAAAACTGATGTATGTGGTACATAGTAGGCCTTATATAGCACATGTAGTTGGGATTGTGGCAAGATATTCTGCTAATCCTAAGGAATCAAATATGACTGTTGTTAAAAGGATTCTGAGATATTTGATCTGGACTGAACAATAGAAAACTAATTGGATGCTAAAGAGTTGTATATTTTCTTTTGGTATTGTTGTCAAAGGGAGAGAGATTTGCATGAAATATTGGGAGAGATATTTCAATGAAACATCTATCCACTATAGGGAGAGAAACAATCAAAGAACTGAAGAAGATCGGATCCACATGGAGGGTCTGCATGGAATGTTGTTTGTAGTGATTAAACATATTAAATATCAAGCTAGGGAGAGCTTACCGAGCTACAACATTTATCCATGTATAGTTGTAGAACAAATGTTTGGTATGATATGGCATATTTCATATTGTTTGTATTGCCATCAATGCCAAAGGGAAAGATTGATGACTTACAATTGATTGAATATCTTGATGAACTGAAGAAACAATGATTAGAGATCACTGAGCTATTAAAGTGATATGTAAGATGATTAAATCAGTCAATATGTTGTCATTGATGTCAACTAGTTTTGTCTATACTTATCATGATAGTTACAAACATCTGAACATTTGTAGAAGGAAGAAATGGTGAAGAAATAAGACATCTACATAAGGAAAAGATGGATATGACAAATAAGGATATGGTATACAATGGGTAACTTATTGATGAGTCTATGGCATTATGTTGTTGACTTGAGCATGTTACATTATTCTACTATGAAGATGAGATTAAAATTGAACAAGTTAATGTGGTCGGTAATTGAAGGTTTTTGTATACACTGAGTCAGTCTTGTATATACCGAGTGATAGTAATAACTGAGTTAGTTATCACTGATGCATTCAATATGAACTGAGTATGGATGAAAACATTAAATGTTATAACAGCTGATTGAAACTGACGAGCTAAAAATTGCTTATGATTTTGAGGTAAAAGATGAACTTTGTTATAAGATCCACGACTGACAAAATTAAGAGTTGATCGAAGAGAAGAGAATGAAATGTGTTATTGACACATATATTGAGGAAGTTTGAAGTGGCAAAATGGACAAAAGATTAAGAGGAAAAATCTAATGGCTGATATGAAAATAGTTTACACATTTATTTAAGAAACATGAGATTCATTATTGAATTATGCCAGATGAATAGAGATTGTAGAAGATTTCATGTGAAGACATTTTTCATGCATTCCTGATCAAACTGGTTACAGATAAAATAGAGCTAAATTGTAGGCATAACCAAGCGTCAAAGATATATATACACTGAGTGAAGTAAGTTGGAGAATATGATGAACTGAATTGATTATTGATCAAAAGAGTTGTATTGAGCTTCGCATAGATTTGAATACTTGCAAATTGAGTTATATTTTCAGAATCAGATCACTACGGTATCAGTTTAACCATTGTTACAACAAAATCTCTTAACCAAGTGGAATTAACTATCTTTTTTGTATTTCCATGTGACATTCAAGGAATGTTAATTGTTATCTTATTGACCCCATAGTGAATGTTGGTTAAAAGTTAACTGTTAGTGATAAATCCTCTAACCAGGTCACACCTAACAATGTGCAACCTTTAATAGGGTTGGCTCCTAACTGAGCTCACTTCAGAAGAGTGAAATATTTTGGGTTACTAGTCCCAGGTGGTTTTTCCCTTAGCAGGGTTTCCATGTTAAATCTTTGTGTTATGTGTTATTTTTTATGATTGTTTTGCTATCATAATTTACATGTTGCATATTTGATTAATCAGTAAAGATAGTTTTGGAAATTACTGGTATTCAGTAGATGAACAGAAAGATAGATATCTTATCTTATTGAGTTGTTTGATTTGATTGAAAAGTTTGAATAAGTACATATGAGAGTTTGGGATTGTAGGATAACTGATTTAACTAATTCTCCCCCCCTCCTCTAATCTATCTAACAAGCATTACTAATGCTCAGAGAAGTTGAGTATGCTATGGTATGATTTCGATGAGGATCTTATGTTAGATTGATCACTTATGATGTTTTCATTGTTGTCAACTTAGTGTTTGTTGTTGGCTGATAGTGTTCCTTTTCTGTTGATGTATGTTAAATAGGTTGAATCCAGAGTTGTATTAAGAGTTGGAGTGTGTGATTGTAATGAAATATTAAGCGATGTCTCTAGATGCTATATCTATGACTGCACATGTTTATCACATGTATGTTATGACTTATGATTGATTGAAGGTTGACAAGTTAATAGGAAGAACAAGATGAAGGCAAGAAGGAATGATTTGATGATTGTGTCAAGTAGAGTTGGAATCAAGTGTTGTGATTTAGGATATGTGATCTTGACAATGTTATGGGGTTGTTGTTGCCACCACATCATGATTAGTGACTAGAAGATAGAGTTACAATGGAAAAAAAGATCACTTAGTGGAAAATAAAAAAAGAAGTTTGTAAATAATCGATCAAATCCTTAATTGATGATGTTTCACCATGTTGCAATAAGTGGTTATGTGTTCCAAGGATCGTAGTGACATGGAAGATCGACATGGACTGATGAGCTATATTTTTCATGATCATTATAATCAAATTTCTTGAAGTTGTGCAAGAACATTGGAGAGTGTGATGTGGTTTGACTTTTCTTTGTCAAATCAATGGTGTGATGGCTCCAGAGGCTAACATGAACCTGAAATCGCAATTGTCAATTGGTAATATGTTTTAGAGTTCAAGGATTGAGCGAGAATGAATTGTAGTGATGTATTAGGGTTTTTTTTCCACCTTAGGTTATAAAGCATATTTATATGTAAATTGATGTATTATGATTAGTGTGAGGAGGAGAAATATCACAAGTGTAGGTGTACGATTGTAGAGTTTAGTTGTTCTTCATGTGAATCCAAGATTGAGTTTGAACTAGATCTGTACTAGTAGAGGAGAAGTGCTATTTTCTCAAATCATTTTCACATGTTGATTCCTAACAGTTTCTGCAAGAAAATCCCTTTACTGAGTAGACTTTAACAAGTCTTATTTGTAAATCCTTTAACTACGTGACACTTTAACTAGGGTTTGAAATCCCTTAACAAGGTTACTCCTAACAGGGCTAGAGGTAAATCCCTTAACCAAATGGCTCCTAGTAGGGTCTTGCTCTTAACCAGGCATTTTGTAAGCTTTTAGTGGGGCTAAGCTCTTAACTAAGTGTACTTCTAAAGAGTACAAAATTATTTATGCATACCATCCCCACACATGGTTTTTCCTAGTTTCATTTCTAGAAGAAAAATATTGGTTTTACTGTGTTGCATGGTTGTGGATCTTTATCTTTATTAGTTTGTTTATGCATGCAATGGATGTTAATTGATAGAAGTTGTTGAATGGTTTATGATAAAGTTTGATTTCTTAGATTAGTGATTCACCCCCCTCTCAGTAATCTTGGACCTAATAATACTAACAAGAGGGACCTTGCAGTAGAGCTCAAGATTAAGGATTTGGGACTTATGCACTAATTTATAGGCATGGAGGTGTTGTAGAGAGATGGAGATATTTTCCTTGGACAAGGGACATACTGCACCAAAATATTCATGAGGTTCAAGATTGAGGATTACAGAACCATGTCTACACCCATGATCACAAATTTGAAGAAGATACACACATTCAGGGAGATGGATTGAGATCTCGCCTTATACAAGAAGTTGATTGGTTCTCTCATGTATTTGGTTAACACCATGCTAGATATATCTTTTGTAGTAAAATTTGATGTAGGAGCATCCAAGGATCAAGGTTGTTGACTCATATCTGGGTTTTGGTCAAACTTTACTTCTGAGGATAATAACTTTTGACTCTGATGTGGGTTTTGGTCAAAATTTACTTCTGAGGATCATAACTTTTGACTCTGATGTGGGTTTTGGCTGAAATTTTATAGGCAGCTACATGAGGAGTAGCTATTTGGTTTGTCGATCCAGCTCAGCTCGATAGGTGGTCGTTTCACACTTTTTTCAGGAGCTAGAAATATCATCTTGGCCTCCTAATTTGGCTTTTCATATTTTTTTCTAATTTTTAGAAAGTCACTTTTTGTAATAAATCCTAAATCAAGTTTTGGATTTCGTAGGTTAGTTGGAAATTCATCTTGCCTTAGTTGGGGGCTTTTCTTGGGAAAAATCAAGATTCATAGGATGGGTTTTGAAAATTATCAAAAATGGAAAAATTCTTATTTTCCTGAAAAACTACTAAATATGGTAATTTTCATAATTGTAATAAGTAGTAGTTTTTATTTCATTGTAGAGGTAGAGTAAGTTGGAAAAGATTAATGAAGAATTTGGAGTTCTAAAATTTTGTGTTGTGCATTCTCTAAATTGTTGTTCTTAAAGTGTTTTGGGCTACATCAAACTCTCTTAGTCAATTCATGGTTTTTCCAAAGAGAGCGCATTGGACAACAAAAAATCATGTGTTACGTTATTTTCATGGTAAAATCAAGTATGGGATTGGATATTATCAAGGTGAAGGAAACAATTTGATAGGCTATACTGATGCAGATTGGGCAGGAAATACAGTGGACATGAAAAACACTTAAGGGTGTTGTTTTAGTTTGGGATCAAGAGTTATCTCTTAGTATAGTACGAAGAAAAAGTTCATGGCTATGAGTACTGTAGAAGCATAATACATAGTAGCTATCATGATGTAACAAGTGAAGCTATATGGATTTAAAATTTTCTACTAGGCTTGTTTGGTCAGAGGGTTGAGACTATAGTGATAAACTATGATAATCAGAGTTGCATTAGATTATCTAAGAATCTTCTATTTTATGATAGATCTAAACATATGGACATTAGGTATCACTTCATTAGGGATTGTATAAAATAGAGGACTGTTTAGCTATAGTATATGTATGCACCCTAAAATGGTCGCCTAGACTTTGGGCCCGCATTCACCAATTTATCAATTTCCTAAATCAATGCTTTGCAATATTTTCAATTTAAATCAATTTCTTTGATCAAATCCTAATTCTATCATTTATTCAATTATATTCTATGGATTAACCATTTTATCCTAAGTCTTTATTTAATTAAAAGGAGTTCCCTCCCCTTTTATTAAATAAAAATCCCCCACTTACCTCTTATCCTAAGTTGCACAAATAAAGCATTATTCTTATTTTATAAAAAAGAAGAAAAGGGCTTTTTGTCTCACATGGGGCACAAAAGTCAAAACTTCACTCTCATTGGAGAAGAATTGTGCACAAGGATTGATCCCACTTTCAAACTCCACCCTTGATCCACTCTTTTGCCTCTTAATCTCCACCATTTGTTATTCTCATTTTCTATAAAAGGAGAGCTCTCTTCTCATTTTAGGATCCCACTCTTGATGCTAATGTTGTGCTGCAAGTTTTTTTGGTGACTTTGGAGCTTTGGAGAGCTTGTTGCATTCTAGTCTTCGTACTTGCATTATAGCTTAGCTTTTGTAGCATTCTTAGCATAGTTCCTTTCATGTTCTAGCTTAATTAGTAAAGGCTTTTAATGCTCTCATTTTCATAGCATAGTTGCATTCTTGCATTCTCATTCTAGCATAGTTTGCATTACATCTTTCATTGTGATTCTTGAAGATATTGGCATTCTTGTCCTTGTCTCTTTGAATGTCTCATTTCATGGTTTACTAAGCAAGGTTGCATGCTTAATAGCTCTAGCTGAGAGCCCTCTAAACATCCTTGCACTCAATGCCTAGGGAGCTCTAAGTTGCTTTCTCAAGGCTTCCAATTCATGGATGCTCTTGGAACTAAAGACTTAGAGAAGTGCACATTTTGAGTGTACATTTTTGGCGCCCACCATGGGGCAAAACACTTCTATTTTGCCTTTCTTTTCTTGCATTTCTGCACTTTTTTCATCACTGTTATCTTGTTGTTCCAGATGTTTTTCTATTTTTCTGGCAAAGTATCATACGACAGTCTTCTAGTATCATACGATAGTTTCTTACATAGCCGTGTGATACTTTTCCAGTAAAAGTATCGTATTCTTATACCGAACTCTAATGTGCAGTCATACAGAACTCTATCACCTAAATATAGTGTAAACTATCATACAAAACATAAATATCACACTCCTATACTACGAAGTATCATACAAAACTTTTTCTGATAGAACTGTCACCCAGGCTTGGCAGTGACTAATTTTGGTTCTTTCTTTACAAGATTTGGATTTGTTTGCTTGCTGGTTTTGATTTGTTATGTTAGGATAGAGATTCATTTGAAGATTTTACTTGGTTTTTTCTGTACTAACCTTTATGGAGCTAACAAGTTGTGCTTGTAGGTGTGCCCTCATTGCTTGAATATTTGCTAAAAGAATGCATGTCAAAGCTTCAAATGCACAAGGGCTACTAATCTTTCTTGCAGGGCTAACCAAAGCATAAAAACAATCAAGTGCTTGTTCATTTCTTTCATTTTAAGTGTGACATTATACTAGTTCTTTTTTTTTTAGGCACTTAATATCTTGTCATAGGAGTCTTTTGGTGGTAGGAGAGTATGCTCTTCACTTTTGTGGTGAACCAAAAATCTTGACCCACCTCTAGATTTTGAAAGCAAGAGGGTTAATTGAACATTGCTTGGTGTGTTTGGGAAAGGCTTTTTAGATAGGAGAGTATGCTCTTCACCCTTGAGGTGAACCAGAAATATTGACCCTCAAGAGTGATCCACTTCTTGTTTAGTTTAGAATCCTTTAGCGGGCCCACTCTTGAGCAATCAAGAGGAACGACCCAAGTGGGGACAAGCTAATGCCCAGCTATTTCGACCCACTATAAACTCAAGGCTATCAAGGAAACAAAACCTTGGTAGATGTAGTACTTGTCTTCTCTTAGTGTGAGTACTTGTGGGATTGTGAGCATGAGGAAAATGCTAAACAAGAATGCTTAAGGTACTCTTGTGTCTGCAAGGTCCATTACTTGCTGCAAGGTAAGGAGTCCCTTTGGGGATCAAGAGGGGTATTATGAATGGAAGCCCTTATTATGAACCATATAGATAGAAGCTACCCGATTTTGCCACTCAACATCTTGGTGCAAGGATCGATCCTAGTGGACTAACCTGGATCACCCCAAGATTTTACTCATCATCTGTGTTCCTTTGGTTGTGTCATTGGCACTTACACGACAAACCCAATATCTATTATGGGCAACCACTTTGTGTGAGGTGATGAGACATCAAGTGTGGGCCAAGTTTTTGAGTATTGGGCCTTTGTCTTTCTAGGCTAGCAAGTGCTTGAATTATCTTCACTGTGATCTACCCGTGTAAATGTTCTTGAACATCAAACATCACGATAGTGCTCATAGGATTTTATTGCTTTGATATCCCAAGTGCATGTCTTGACAAGGTTGCCTTTGCCCTTGTTCAAGTGTTTTATGACACATTTGATCCCTTAGTGTTTGCAAACCTATCCATTTTCTACTATTACTATGTTTGAAACTGAGAAATTGAACTTAACCTACAACTTTGACCAAACTACCTTCAAAACTGGATTTTTCACATTCACCGGTCAAGAGTCATGTGATACTGAACAATCATCACACACTTGCTTGAGTATTATTGTGCGATACTTCATTGCTGCTTTTGTATCAGCTACATACTATACACTCTATCATATCAACTACTTGGATTCTATAGTACTGCTTCTTGCAAAATATTGTTTCATCAAACTATATCATTCTATTACCCTGTGAACAATCATACAGAGTTATCTTGATGTCTTACTATTGTTTGCAATCCAAAGTTGATTCATGTCATTTCTAGTCTCCTTCGATTGATTTGGGTCAGATTAGGTTATTCATCCCATTATTGGAAGCCTGTTTGTACTTAGGATTCTTCTATTTTGGCCCTTTGATTAGTAATCTTTGATTTTACAAGTGACCTTGCTTGGAATTGGTAAGTTAGAAATCATCCTTGTGGAGAAGAAAAACCTTTAGATTCTTTGATAACACACTTGGAGAGTGTTAGTAATCTATTGTCCATTCATTTCCATCCAAATTCAAATCTAATCAAATATAACTTGGTTAAATCATCCTCCTGATCCATATGTGTTAGGATACTTATCCGCTTGTTGGGCACCTATGTGGCAGTGTTGATTTACACCTTTTGCAAAAATTCTATCTTATCACCTCACATTTGGACAAGTGAATGCTTCTACCATCCCAATTTGATACCAACATTTCTTAGGGTCATCTTATCACCAAGTGCTTTTTCCTTTCATGTCGGTTGTGACAAGGTATCAAGTGAATCAAGGGAAACAACCTCAAATAGTCTTTAACCAATTACCCCCTATTCAAACTTGCCAAAAATGTAAAGGAAGAGAGCCTATATATGACCAATCACCTAGGAGAAAGTCTGAAGTCTGGTTTAATCCTAAGAGTACTCTTAGTGAGTTTAGTACCCCCTTAGCATCTTCCTGCTTAGGTATAGACATGAGTTACACAATGACTCGATGGGAGAGGGAAGCAATGGATAAAAATCTTGATGACATATTTGAGAGACATAGAGACAACATTCTATTTGGTGATTCCTCTCATGACAATCAACCAAACTCACCCCTTATCAATACCAGATATTTGGATGCACATCAGAGGGGTGAAAGGTATAAGAGACAATCTCACGAAGAAGAATGGTCACAACACAAAGACCAAGACAATGAACCTTGTGATGCTCATGTGAATGTAGCATATACCAATGACTTGTTCAAATATTCGAGACCAAGTTCACCACTCCAAAAAACTTCAAGGTATACAAGTGAAAGGCTCAAAAGAATTGAGCGTGAAAAGAAAGCCTTTTTAGATGAACAAGCTACAAAGGAAGAGAAGTTTAGACTCCTAGAGGTGGAGAGACAATCCTTGTTATAATTGGAAAGGAAAGCCTCTCAAGAAGAACAAGAGACTTTTGGCCCAACAGCTTAATGCCCAATTCAACAACAGGGGTGTCAATAGTGGAAACAACTCCCCATCATCTACTACTTCTGGGACCCCATGAAGCAGAAGGCATTCAAGAACCCCTTCAAGATCTCCTAGTCCTAGAGGAAGGAGGACTTCACAACATGCTCATTATAGGAGACAAACACCTCCTAGGAACTCAAGACAACCTTCACAACATTCTCATCATGGTTCCCAACATGGAGGTAGTAGCTCAAGTCTTGATCTCAATGCTCAAAACTTCATGAAGATGCAACAAGAACCACTCTTCCAATAGTATGTGGAGAAATATCTAGAGCAAAACAAAGACAAGTTCCTAGAGAGCTTAATCAACAAGGGCGCTAGAGTCCCCTATAACTTTAATGAGGACAAAAAGATTAAGAAGCAAAATCCATCTCAAGAAGAAGAGATCAGACAAATGAAGAGTATGATGGAAAAGCTATTGGCACCTAAGAGTTCATTCTCACTTGACTCAATTTTTCCTAATCCTTTTGACAAGAGTGTGAGCATGAAATATTTTCCTAGGAAGGTGGAAATTCCACAATATGACAAGTATGATGGTAATGGGGATCCACATGACCATGTGTGCCAATTCTACATTATGAGCTTTGAGTTTCATCAAGATGACTCTTATCTCATGAGGTTGTTCCCAAGGAGTCTCAAAGGTCAAGCAATGGAATGGTTCACCAATATAACTCCCCCCATCAAGACCTTCAAAGAGCTTGTTCATAGATTCATCCAACACTTTGCCTACAATCTTTTGAGATCTGTCACCATGTTGGACCTATGTAACTTAAAGCAAAATCAAGGGGAATCCTTTGTCACTTTCTTGCAAAGGTGGAGACAATAATGCTCTTGCTACTCTAGGACCATTCCTGAAAATGAAAAGATCGACATCCTTGTTAGCAATCTGGTTCCTGAAATGTAGTATGAAGTTAGGAAAATGGTCTTTAATTCCTTTGATACCATGGTTGAAACCGCATGTAGGATTGAGGATGTCTTGAGAGAGTAAGGAATTTTGACCAGACATGGAAATAATAACAACAATGGTCAAAATAACAACAATGCTAACAAGGATAAAGGGAAGAATGCACATTGGGATAGGAACAAACAAGTGGTCAATGATGGAGTTGTGGACTCCTCTCAACCTAAAGATCGAGTTGTTCTTCACTTGTCTAGTGTTGTTTAAGCCATTAAACTTAATGTGCCTCATCAACAAGACAACAAGCCAAGATACCAAGATAAGCTTAAGAAAGAGAGTCGTCAATTTGCAAAACTTGGTGATTCATATGAGGATGTTTTCAAAACACTTATTGCCAACAATCTTGTGCATCCTCAAGATCCCACAAAACATTACATACCTGATGTTAAGCCACATTGGTGGGATGAAAAATCCTTTTGTAAGTTTCATAATGGCATTGGACACACTATTGAAAATTGTTGGAAACTAAAGCATATCATCCAAGATCTCATTAAGAATGGAAAACTTAAGGTGGATGGCTTGAACACCAACACTGATCATAAGGATTTCAAAGAACCCTTGCCCAAGTATGAGAAGGGGGAAACCTCTAAACCAAAGAATGGAAAGGATGAGATCAACTACACTTACACAGTTGCTGAGAATGTTGTCAACATGCTCAAAGTTGTGGAGGAAAATGTCAACATGATGAGGAACAAGGATCCCTATGGTTATGATCTCGATGTGGAATCTCCTCCTATCTTTGATGAAGAACCTGTTGTGGTGCTAAGGGGTCCTCACTCTAGGATGTCATCCCAAGCTCTCAATGTAGTCACAAGAAGTCAAGGCCTCATTGTTATTAGAGGGCCCAGTTCAAGTCAACCCAGTAAATCAAAGCAAGTGGTATCTAAGAAGGCTACCTTAAAGCTAGCAGTTAGCCCTAAGTTGAGCTATAACCTTGTTGATCAATTGCAAAGAACCCCAGCTCAGATTTCGATCTTTGAGCTCTTAGAGTTATCCCCGAGGCACAAGCAAGTCCTTGAGGATGCTTTCCATGCAGCAAATGTTCCCAATAACTTAGATGTTGATCAATTCCAAATCATGCTTAACCATATTGCCAGCCCTCATTACCTAACCTTTTTGGAGGATGATGACAAAGCTTTGAGCCACCCACACAATCTCACCCTTCACATTGAAGTCATGATCCACAAAACCTATGTCAGGCGTGTGTTGATAGATGGGGGTGCTGGGCTCAATATCTATTCCTTGAGTATTTTAAAGATATTGGGTTATTTTGAACAAGTAATAGATACCAGAAAGAAGATCACCATCAAAGCCTATGATGAGGCAGAAAGAAGTTCCAAGGGGTTGGTCATCCTTCTTGTTAGGATTGGTCATCCTTCTTGTTAGGATTGGTCCTATTGAAAATGATAGTTTGTTTCAAATTGTTGATGCTGGACCCCTCGTATACAACATCTTACTTGGTAGACCATGGATTCATGATATGCAAGTAGTACCATCTACTTATCATCAATGTGTTAAGTTCCCCTACAATGGAGTAGAGATTTGTATACCAGGGGATAACACTTTATCTATTAATTCAATCTTGGAAAATGCTCATGTTCCTCTCAATAGAGAAGCAGAGGAATTCAATGCAACCTTGGCTGAATGCAAGGACAGATTCAAGACATTAAACCTTGGCATGGGAGGGTATCAACTTAACTCCTTTGCAAAGCTGCCAATTTCACCTAGGTCTTATGGTAAGCCTTCACAAGAGATGAAACCTTCCTCTTCAGCCATGACTTTATTTGGTACATTTGCAGAGTCCTCAATACCTATCCAAGATGAGAAAGAAGAGGTGGTTGTTCAAGACTGGATTTATAGAGAAGATAAATACATACACAATGAGAACTTCTCTCCCTCTCCTAAGGCTTATGGAAGAGGGTATACCTTTGTCAAAAATATGGGCTATCCATGACATGGCCCTCTTAGTCTCAAATTGGATGCTAGAGTTGAACCTCTCGATCATGCTCTTTTTGGACGCAACTCTAAGAAGATGGTTGGCCTAGGATTTGAGAATCATAACACAAACACTGCTCCTATCCTTGATGAGATGGATAGTGAAGATGAAACAAAATACATGTCCAATTTGACAAACCAGCAAGATATGTCTGAAGATTGGGTCCCTTTCACCAATCTCCTTTGGGGAGATTCAGATAATCCAGTTGCTCATGCAACAATTGCAAACATAGGACAAGATGAGTCGGATATAGAAGATCCTATTAGAGAACATCAATGAAAGAATAATATTTTTTTGATGGAGAGAGATGTTACCTTTGATGACATTAGAGCTTCCACATCAAGACGTCCCAAACCTTCATGGTGTAAACATCCCAGTTGGGATTCAGAAATAGATTCACATGAGTATGAATGGGACTCTCTCTCTGATTCTTCCATAGTTGACATGGATGTTGATGTCATCCATACTTATATTTCTTGACCTAAGGTAGCTAACAAGTCACATGTAGGATTGGAGGACTGGAACCCACATGTTGCCTTAGTGGACGATTCTTCACTTGGTAGGATGAATCCTGATTTGGTTAGCTTAGAAGGATACTTGACAGACTCTGACTCTTCAGTCACCAAAGATGATACCATTCATATCCAAAACCTTGAACCAGTCATCAACTTACCTCTTGCTCACCCCCATCTCATTGATTGGTCCCAACGTTATCAAGAACTTGAGATCTTGACATTCCAGAATGACTATGAGATAACCTATTACCTAAATGCAATTGAACCCATAGTCTCTTCCATCAGTGAATTGGCTACCAACATGATAGAGCCAGACATCAAGTACCTTAGTCATAAAATAAAAAGAATAGGAGTTTTGATGGCGAAAACCACTGTGTGGCGGTGTCAGAACAAAAAATAGTAAAAAGAAATGACGTATCCAAGGGTGAAAACCTCTTTGAGGTGCCTAAGGATGAGGTACTTGATCATCTCCCAAGCTACTTTCAAGATAGATCTTCAGTGCTTGTTGAGCCAACACAACCAGTTAATTTGGGTACAAATGAGGCTCCACATATAATACACTTGGCTCAATCCTTTTCAACACAAGAAAGGGAAGCATACACCAAGTTCTTACAGAGAAAGAAGATTAATTTTGCATGGACTTATTCAGATATGCCAAAGTTGGACACTAATCTTATTATGCATCACCTATCCATAGCTCCCGGTGTGAAACCAATCAAACAAAAATTGAGAAAAATACATCCTCACATAGCTCTTCTTGTCAAAGTAGAATTAGAAAAACTCCTTAGCACAGGATTCATAAGAGCTATTGACTATGCTGAATGGATATCAAACATTGTACCAGTTTTGAAACATGACAAGTCCATTCACATTTGCATAGATTTTAGAGATGTCAATAGAGCATGCCCAAAGGATGATTTTCCACTCCCCAACATAGACATGATAGTGGACATGACCGTGTGTTATGAGATATATTCCTTGATGGATAGGTTTTCTGGATATAATCAGATCAAGATAGCTCCTGAAGAACAAGAAAAGATTGCAATCACTTATGCATGGGGTACCTATTGTTGGAACATTATGCCTTCTAGATTAAAAAATGCAGGAGCCACCTACCAACGAGCTATGACAACTATTTTTCATGACATGATGCATAAAAATATGGAAGATTATGTGGATGACACCTTGGCCAAATCTAAGAAAAGACACACACACTTAGGTGATTTAGAAGTCATTCTGGATCGCATGGAACAATTTCAATTAAGTTTAAATCCTAAGAAGTGTGCATTTGGTGTCACCTCTAGAAAACTTCTAGAATTCATCATTTCAGCAAAAGGAATAGAGGTAGACCCTGAAAAAGTCCAAGCAATCATGGATATGCCACCTCCTAAAAACATTAGCCAAATGAGGAGTCTTCAAGGACGTCTTCAATCCATAAGGAGGTTCATTTCACAGCTGGCGAATAGAGCTCAAACTCTCAATAAGAACTTACATAAGGGAGTTAAATGTGTCTGGAATGAGGATTGTCAAAAGAGCATGGACTAAATCAAGAAATACATGGCAAATCCTCCTATTTTAATGCCTCCTATCCTAAGGAAGCCACTTATTCTATATGTTTTAGCAACATAATCTTCCTTGGGGGCATTACTAGCTCAACTTGATGAACATGGGAAAGAAAGAGCCATATATTACGTTAGTCATACGCTTGTTTCATATGAGGTTAATTACACCAGTATTGAGAAGGCTTGCCTCACAGTGGTGTTTTCTTCTCAAAAGTTGTGACATTACATGCTTGTGCACACAATACACCTCATAGAAAAGATTGATCCACTCAAGTATTTACTCGGTAAGGCTGCTCTCACAGGTAGACTTGCTAAATGGATGATGATTCTTTCAAAATTTGACATAGATTATGTTGAGTGCAAAGCAATCAAAGGACAAGCCATAGCTGATCAATTGGTTGATTTTCCAATTCAAGTTAGTGCACCTATTCAAGTTGACTTTCTAGATGATGAACACCTCATGTACATGACTAAGAGAACATGGAAGATGTTCTTTGATGGATCTTTTATGCAAAATGGTTCAGGAGCTAGTGTTTTGTTTGTTCCTCCTCATGGGAATACGATTCCTAAGTCTTACAAGTTATTGTTCCCATGTACAAACAACATTGTTGAGTATGAAGCTTTGACAAATGGGCTTAAGATGGTCATAGAATGGATAATCACAGAGCTACACATCTATGGGGATTCATAGCTGATAATCAACCAAGTCAATGAAAAATATCAAACAAAAGATGAGAAACTGGTACCTTATAAGAAAATGGTTGATTCATTGAGACAATATTTCACATTTTTCACATTTTAGCAAATCCCTAGAGTAGAAAATAAAGCAACTGATGCTATGGCCACACTTGCTTTGCTTCTTCAGTTAGAGCAGCATGAATCTAGATTTGAATTCTTGGTGGAAGAGCTACATTATCCTATCTATGACTCCCAAGAAAGCCACATTATTTGTACCCTTTTCAATCATGAATCATCCTGTTATGGTGTCATTTACTCATATCTTCATGATGGCATTATCCCTCATACCTTTAACTACTTTGAATGAAGAAACCTTACCCAAAATGCCTCTCACCATTCCCTTATCTCTGGTAATTTGTATAGGAGGGGTCTAGATGGGACACTTCTTAGATGCTTAGAAAAGGAAGAATCTGATCAAGTGTTAGTTGACATTCACGAGGGCATTTGTGGGGGACATTCCAATTGTCTTTCCATGGCCCAAAGCTTGCTTAGGGAAGGGTACTATTGGCCTACATTGTAGATGGATGCAGTAGCTTTTGCAAAGTCATGCAAAAAGTGTCAAAAACATGGCAACCTAATACATGCTCCAGGCAGGGAGCTTATTCCTTCTATATCTCATTGGCCATTTCAGCGTTGGGCCTTTGATCTTGTTGGGTAGATTCATTCCAACTCATCAGGTGGACACAAATTTATCATCACCACTACTAACTACTTTACTAAATGGGTAGAAGCTATCCTACTTTTTGTTGCCTCGGGTAAGACAGTTTCTCTGTTCATCCTGAACCATATCATCTGTCAATATGGAATGCCTTATGAGATTATCACTGACAATGGAGGTCAGTTCAAAAATAAGGACCTTAAGAAACTTTGCCAGAAATTCAAGATTAAACAACATTGGTCCTCCATTTACTTCCCACAAGGAAATGGTCAAGCAGAGGCTTCAAACAAAACCATTCTTAAAATCCTACATAGAATAGTTTGTAAGAATGGTAAAGATTGGCATTTACAGATAAATTTGGCTTTATGAGCCTATAGAATGAGTATTTGTACTCCTACTAGGGCTACTCCTTTTTCCCTTACTTATGGTGCTGAAGCAGTGTTACCTTTAGAGGTTGAGATTCCTTCGCTTAGAGTTTCCCTCAAAGGTCTAGTGACAGATGAAGACTCTCACGCCATGAGACTCCAAGAGTTAGAACTTCTAGATGAGAAACAAAAAGCATCATTTGACCATATGAGGGTTTATCAAAAGCGCATGTCCAAAGCCTTCAACAAAAAGGTTCTCCCTAGAGAATTCCAAGTGGGAGATCTTGTCCTATGTGAAAATCCTAAGAATAAACAGCATAGAGATCGAAAAGGGAAATTTGAGCCTAATTGGCTTGGACCTTACATCATTACTGCAACTTTTAGGACAAGTGATTATTTATTATCTACTGAAGAGGGAGAGTAGCTCCCTCATCCTATCAATGTCTTGCACCTGAAGAAGTTCTATCCATGATGCATGTTCTGTCTAGGGGCATCCTTTGTATATATTTTTATTGATCTTGAAAAAATTCCAAAAAAAATCATATATGATGCTGAAAAAAATCCTAAAAAGCATATAAGGTCCTAAAAAAGAGCATCCTAGAGAAAACGAAGCAATAGGCGCTTTGATGTCTCACCAAAAAAATCAAAAAATTCAAAAAAATAGAAAAAGTGCCTTGGTGAAAACTTGGAAACAGGGGCCTTGGTAGAAAAAATACAAAAATAAATAAATTGAAAAAATCCTAAAAAATCTACCAATTGGTGAAAACCTGGAAACAGGCACCTTGGTAGCAAAAATACAAAAAAAATATAAAAAAATTTGAAAAAATCCTAAAAAATCTGCCAAGTGGTGAAAACCTGGAAACAGGCGCTACTTGAGGCTTTTGCACACCCATTTCTTAGCACACATCCTCGACACTTAGCCTTTCTCCATCATGTCTTGTCCTTGATGCCTTGGTTTGGAATTGGTCTTTGTCTTTGTCTAGAGTGCATAACTGTGTCAGTTTTGGTCTCTTGGATGCATTAGTCTTTAGGACACCTCACAAATGGTGTTTTTCAACACCTCCCCAACTATGTTTTTCAACACTTCCCTAGCATCAAGTGTTCCTCAACACTTATCAGATATCTTACCCGCAGTCTAGAATGATACAATATTTCTCACTGGCAGATGCGATACTCAAAGTTTGACTCTATGACCTACACACACACACTTAAACACTTGACTCACTGAGACTTGTTTGACTTTATTTCTTTGTGTGTTGTCTATGATGATTTATTTGATGAGTATTCTCTCCCTAAAAGTTTTCGATGATGCATGGCTAGAAGACTGGGGGCACGAGGACATGTTTTATTTTCTGCTTGTGGGTATATCTTGTTGATCTTAACTGTCATGAACATTTATGCTTGTTCCACTTGACACTGAGGATCTACAATGTATTATGCTTGACTATTTTCCACAAGTGCATGCTTGTAGTCATTTTGACTTTCTTGTGTCTCGATGCGAGCATAATCTTGCTATACCAAACTTAGGGAACCTCGCTACACTAGTCATCTTAACCTACATGTCTTTGGTGCCTAGGTGGGATTCCCACATACCTATCTGATATAGATCATATTCATATACTCATAGTTATGCTAGTGTGTATTGTATGATCTTGCGATGCTACCAATAAAGCTTGATGATGATTATTAGAGTCTAATGGCTTTGTGATCTTGCAAGTAAACCACTTTTCATAGTAGCTTGCATTCTTAAGTTCATGTTAGTTTAGTCTTGCATCTTGCATATGGAGAGAGCTCTCCTTTCATCTTTCTTTTGGACTTTTAATCAACTGTGATCACGTTTTGATCTTCATTTCCTTATCTTCTTTCGTGATCTCAGTTGAAATTTCCTATCTTAAAATAGTTGATTGATTTTGAGGTATTCTCTTTCTTGAGACAAATTCTCTTTCTTCTCTTCAGTTCTTTGTACCTCTTCCAGACTTCTATTTTCCATTCGCTTTCACCCCACTTCTTTTCTTCTAATTCAACCTTGGGGCATAATCTTTCCTGCTTAATGATCTACCTTGGTTCTGTGATCCTTATATCTTTCATCTTACATCAAGAACCTTATCTTTAGTTTGATTTGATCAAATTTATCAATTTACTGTTTCTCCTCTATCTCATTTCAGTTTCAATCACGAGGGGGCAGTACCTATCAAACTTCAATCCTTGATTCAGCTTTATCAATCCTATCAATTGCTTCACTTGGGGAAACCTTGCTTGAGACTTGACAATTACCTATTTATAGGGGTGTTGGCCTTGTCTTTTTCAATCAGCTTATCTTTGTCCTAATGTTTTCCCATCCGTCGATCACACGTCTGGGTTGTTTTGTGATCCCAAATCGATCTCACATTTCAATTCTATTATTTGGCTACATGTGTTCCCAGAATGATCACACATTACCCAAAGAGGGGCAAATGTATGCACCCTAAAATAGTCGCCTAGACTTTGGGCCCCCATTCACCAATTTATCAATTTCCTGAATCAATGCTTTGCAATATTTTTAATTTAAATCAATTTCTTTGATCAAATCCTAATTCTATCATTTATTCAATTATATTCTATGGATTAACCATTTTATCCCAAGTCTTTATGTAATTAAAAGGAATTCCCTACCCTTTTATTAAATAAAAAGCTCCCACTTACCTCTTATCCTAAGTTGCACAAATAAAGCATTATTCCTATTTTATAAAAAAAGAAGAAAAGGGCTTTTTGTCTCACATGGGGCACAAAAGTCAACACTTCACTCTCATTGGAGGAGACTTGTGCACAAGGATTGATCCCACTTTCAAACTCCACCCTTGATCCACTCTTTTGCCTCTTAATCTCCACTGTCCGTTATTCTCATTTTCTATAAAAGGAGAGCTCTCTTCTCATTTTAGGATCTCACTCTTGATGCTAATGTTGTGCTCCAAGTTTTCTTGGTGACTTTGGAGAGCTTGTTTCATTCTAGTCTTCATACTTGCATTATAGCTTAGCTTTCATAGCATTCTTAGCTTAGTTCCTTTCATGTTCTAGCTTAATTCACATAGCTTAATTAGTAAAGGCTTGTAATACTCTCATTTTCATAGCATAGTTGCATTTTTGCATTTTCATTCTGGCATAGTTTGCATGACATATTTCATTGTGATTATTGAAGATATTGGCATTCTTGCTCTTGTCTCTTTGAATCTCCCATTGCATGGTTTACTAAGCAAGGTTGCATGCTTAATAGCTCTAGCTGAGAGCCCTCTAAACATCCTTGCACTCCATGCCTAGGGAGCTCTAAGTCACTTTCTCAAGGCTTCCAATTCATGGATTCTCTTGGAACTAAAGACTTAGAGAAGTGCACATTTTGAGTGTATAGTATATACTTATGTATCAATAGGTAGCAGACATTTTAAAAAAGGCTTTGGGGAAGGAAAAATTCATCTTCTTTAGAAATAAATTGGGTATTGTGCAGAACACCTTCCTCTCTAAAAGGGAGTGTTAGTTTGTGTAGCTCGTATAGGTGTCTCTATGACTAGGAATAGGACATTGTCAATTTTTCTCTAGTGACTTTCAGAAATTAATTGGAAACTTCCTAAAATTGGAAAATTCTAGAAATAAATCATAAACTTCTAGATTTTGGAAGTTTCTAGAAATCAAAAACTTCTAGAAAGTACTTGACGAAGTCAAGATAATATTAGCAATGAGGGATTATAAGAGGAGATAGATGGGAATTTGGAGATGTTAGATTTTAAGAGATATTTGCACTGATAAAAAACAAGTTTTCAGTATTAGCAAGGATATAGAGATAGCGTTGAAGGCAACAACAATGGAATTTCAACAATAGAAATTGACTTAAAGAATTTCCAGAGAGGATAATATTGTCAGGGCTTTTCCAGTAAGAGGCAAGTATATTATGTAAGGTCCTTGATTTTCTGAAGTTTAATAAAATTCCTCATCTATTGAATTGGTTTTCCCTTCAGGGTTTTTTCTGGGGATACTTGGTCCATAAATATTGTGTTTATTGTTTTGCATATTTGCTTCCTATTCATGTGATTTTATTTGTGAAATTACAATTGTATCATTTGTAATATTTCTTGGTAATTATTTTTCTATAGTCAAATCGGGTGAACCCACAATAGTGGGTTACATTATTTTACCTAAACGGACACTAAACTCTACATTTTGAAAAAAAAATTCAGATTTGGATGCTTATTGTCATTAAACCATTTGAAATCAGAAGATGAAGTAAATTAGAGTCTTTTAGGATATTCTATCTAGATTCTAAATATATTTTTTGTTTTTATTTTTGAAATGATTTGAATTTCTTTTTCTTTCTCCTACAAAAACTGGTATCTTACTGAGAACATCATTTTCAAAGAGTTACATTATTTTCATAGAGCATAACATTTTTTTCTAAAATAGATATCAATGTGATTCTTTTGAATTTAGTTTTGTAACATCCATACAAAGGGCATGTAATTTTTTTGACGACATTATCATAATTATTGCATATTTTATTAACATTTGAAGTTGACTAAACCGTAATTTTGACATACCATGATTACATAGCTTATAACTTGTCATGTATTTGTTCAATTTTATTTTTTTTAATAGAAAGTGAACTTCAATACCTAGGGCGTAGATTTTTTTAGATTTTTTTTTTCTCATTTACTATTTTTCCATAAGCGTCAAACATAAAGGTAGACATACGGTGAAATGTCTATGTTTAGTAAAACTAAAAATACAAAGTCTTAATAAAATTAATATATATTAAAATTATAATCATTAGAAATATTTTTCTCAATAGTACCTTACTACATAGATAGGTTTGTCAAATGGGTTCATTTGATCTCCCAAAAGATAAAGTCAAAGTGATTTTTTGTCAGCATTTTAATAGGTGTGAAGGAGACTCCATTATAGGTACATGAATGAGGAGTATAGATGTTATGTCAATGTTTTTTTTATTTAAGAGGATTTGAGCTAACCATTTGTAATTAATTCTTTCAAATGGAAACTCTCAAGGCTTAAATCGTCACATTTTATTAAAAATGTGTTTTTTCAACAAAAATCAGCATGTCTAAAAAAGTCTAACCCACTATTGTGGGGTCACCCAATAATCTATTTAGGTAGAAGTTTAATAATTAGTTAAGTTGCAATTGATTTTTCACACTCCTCTGTTATTTGGACACTTAAAATTCCAACATAAACCCATTTATTTGGTATATGGGTCACCTATAGTTTATTCTCGATAATAAATAACCTTCATTTCTTTCTGTCTATTTTGGGGAATTTACCCCACCCCATAAATTATGGGTATCTGTAAACTCCTCATTCTACCTTGTTCTGGGCAATTTTTTTTCTTATAGAGTAAATTTAAACCCATTGGAAAGACCAGAAAGGAGGATCTTTCTTCTTGAAGGCCTACTTGATAGAGCTAGTATTCCTCAATGGAGAAGTTCTTAGAGAGTAAGCACCCTATTATACACAGCTAGGTGATGAGAATTAGAGAAGAATGAGATAGACTTGGGAACAATATTTTAGATAGAGACATAATACCTTCAGACCTCATAGCTATATTGCATCTCATGATGATAGATATTCCTTATTTTGAAATTTTATCTTTAGGCATATTTTACAATTTGATTTTTTCTCACACCCCTATGCATGTTCATGTATTCTCCCACATTCTGATCCATTAGCTACTTGTCATTTCAACCATACATTTGACTTTGTATAGAGAGATTTCAAATGCACTAGCAACACATTTGAACCTTGTCTTCTATTATATGGTGGTACCATGGAATTCAATAACACTTGTAGCAAAAGATGCATGTGTGGATGAAATCAATGTAATTCCTCCTCTATCATGGCTAGAACAAGAGGAGAAATATTTTAACCAATGAATATTTGTTTTAACATTAGGGCAACAAATATTCTATTTATTTGATAAATTTAACAAAGATCTTGCTTTATTTAAAAATTGATAGTCATTGGAAAAAGTAGAAAATTAATAAATCCATGTACATAAAAAAACTTCGTTCAACAATTACAAACACATGACAATGAAAATGGTTCATGTATATTGTAAATATAAATTTGTGAAGTTGATATTTTTATTAATGTTATTTTTTATTTATTTATAATCTTCTTATTTTCTCAATACAAAATTTGATGATTTATTTTCTCTCAACTTATTTCACATAGATATTTATTTAAAAATATAAATATACTAGTTATATCTTCAAAAGAATTTAGAAACTGCATACAATCAATATTGTTTATTGTTTAATTTATCTATATAGCGAGGAACGTTAAGAATCACCTAAAGAAACGATCATTATAAGCCACATGAATGATCATTCATGGTCATTGCAATTGTTATGATTTGAAAATTGATAGACAAAAACTATATACTATTTCCAATGGTGCACAAATCTCAACTCTCAATTTTAATGCAGAAATTGTTGTTATATTGAATTACCCATAAATACGAATTATAGAGTTATCAAAACACCAATCTCAAAACAAGACAGGGGTTGCATGCAAGAAACTACTAAACTTAGAATAAGACTATACAATCATCAAAAGAAGAGTTATTCTCCTAGAGGCTAGCAAGTAGATATTACACCAGTTTCATATCGAACTCCTAAAATAAGGGCCATTCTATTTCAACTCAAATGATTATCATGTCACTTAGATGGTTAGCTGGAAGATAAATCTTCTTCAATTTGGGAAGATTTATTAAGCCTTTAGGAATGGACCCATTCAGGTAATTTTCATGCATAATTACTACATTAAGAGACATACACCTGCCCACTGATTCAAGAATGGGGCCAAGCAAGAAGTTGTAATCAAGTCTCAGTCCAGCTATCCAGAAACCCATTTGGATCAACACTGATAGATTTGAGGGACAGAAGCAGCTTGGCATTGGAGGAATGTGAAGATTCAGATGAAAACATGTGAAAAAGAAAAACACCCAAATACCCCCTTGCATTTTCAAATGCAAAAGACTCCTGAACATACAAGACTCTTAAACCATTCAAATTGACTTTCTTAAAGTGACTCGCTAGAAACATGCATAATATTTGTTACTACTCAAACAATACTTGAGACTTGAGGCTCAAATCACAAGATCGGGCATGAAAAAGAACACAGTTATCTCGTTTAATTGCTTCAACTAGCATAGACTCTCCAATTTCCTCTCCTGCTACACTCATACATACTTTAATTTTAAAGTGTTCGAGTCGGTAGGGTTGATCTTTGACATTAGTTTTTAAAGTGGAAAAAATTAGTCAATCTTGATTATTTAATACTTTTAGTGTAAAAATCAGCCCTTAATATGTATTGTTTAAACATGTGATATTTGATCATAATTTAACTATAATTTAACTACTATTAATCAAACTTACAAAAGATTTAAGTTCTTCTCATCCAATTAAAACTATATTTAAATATTAATTAATGAAAGATACTATCCTAAACAAAAAAATTTATCATTAACTTATAACTTTTGTCACGTTTGGATATCCGTGAAAGTGCTTTGCATACATCCAACGAAAAAAAGGGAACTACTACGAGTAAAAATCACAAGGAAAAGGAATGAGTGAGCGTAGTGTTGACTATTTAATCATTTTACACTTTTTCACTTAGACGTTTGACCTCACTCTTTCATTTCACACTACTCACGGACCAAGCAATAATGGGCGAAACGATCAACATAAATCCAGAACGTCTAATTCAAAAAGGTCTCCGAAAAAATGCTTGTAAATTTTCCCATTTTATTCTCTCTTGCTTTAGAAAATATAAATAAACATTTGAAACACGTGGGACACTAGTATACAACATTCTTTTTGTATTGGAAAAAAAACAATTATTGTTAAATTGTTAAATTTAATTAAAAAATATTTTAAAATATAATTAATAATTATTTTATCAAGAAAAGGTGATTCATTTTAAATTTTTAGGTTATATTTATTTTTTTCCCAAAGAATTTGCTTTTAAGTTTATGATTTTAGATTAAAGATGTGATTTTTTAATGTATGTATGAATGCTTTTGATTATAATTGTATTAAGGTTTTAAGGAATATTTTATATATGACTTTTATAAAAATTATTGATGAAAAATAATGTTAAAATAGAGTTTTTGAAAATGTTACATAAGATTTATCATTGTTTACACTATTGTCATAGATTTATTCAATTGATTTCATTATTTTAGGTTCAATACATTTAGGGCACGACTCCATGTTGCTCCATAGCTTATTTTGTCTCACAACCATTGCTCAACTTATTTAGACATTATTTGTGGAAAGATTCCAATATCCTTTTCTCAAACTTAAAATTTTGCACGAGAACACTCCAACTGCATAAATTTAAGGGGAAAATGCACTTAAGAAACCACATGGGAACATGAGGTTAGATGTCCATATTTTAAGAAATAATATTTTAGAAAAAGAGCAAATACTAGAAGATCAAACAAATAGGACTAGCTAGGAACCAACAAAGAGCTACGGGTCATTATGAGATCTCGAGCCCTTAATTGTTGTCATTCATTTTTCATAAATTATAGTCTCTCTTTGATGTACACCTCCATAGGAGAAACAAAGGAACCAACCACTATAGAGGTGCAAGGATTTACTAAAGCATGCTAGTTCTCTTTGTGAGCCAAATGATGAGGGTTTCTATGAGCATGAAGACCCACCTCTCATTCCCTGCATTTGTCTTTCCTCTAGTGTAATTTCCATTTCAAACTCTAAATAGTATTTTCCATATTCTTTGCAAAAGTCAATAATGTCCTAGATATTTTTCATAAGAGTACCCTAGTTTTCCTTCAATTTTACCTTGTCTTCCATAAGCTATCTCTAATCCCCAAACTAAACCTTTTTCTTGATGTTTTGCACCTACTTATCAATATTCTCATAAATTTTTTAAGTGGCAATCACATTTTCATTGGATCCCAAACTCCTTCTTGGAAGGGTTCATCCAAACACTCATCAAATTGCTTAAGCGCCAATAATTCAATGGTTTGGATTTTCTATTTAAAAAAATGGAATTGGGTTGGTTTCCATTTTTAAAAAATTATATGGGTGCTAGAGGCCTTACAAAGTTCCTCAATTTTATTTTTGGAGCCTTATGTACACTAGGCACTACGTTTGGATAGGCTAAGCCGTAGGAATGATGTTTAGGTCTTAGGAAAGATATTTTAGTTGGAATGGGGAGAGATCTCCAATTGAAGGTTGGGGCAAGGAGAACCAACCTTCTAGCAGTGAGGGAGCTAAAGCTAAATGAGCTAAGGGAGTCAAAATTAGTATCAAAGACAAAGACATGATAATCCTCAATAGGGTCTTGAAACTTATTAGCATTAATTTCTCATTTGTTAACTCCCTCTTTCTACCTCTATTCTGATCCATGATTGGCAAATTATTGTCTATTTTGATTTCAATATATCCTCCAATTTTTGTGTAGTTGAGGATGATTATTAGTGATGATTTAAATATAACTAGAGAATCGTTGTTTAATTTCAATTTTGATTTTCATCATAACTTATTTTCAAACAATGGTTTCTTTATTATTATTATGAAACAACCATATTGAATAGGTAGAGTTAGTTTTCATTTGTAGTGCTTTGTTCTTGGTCTATTTTTCTTTTTGTAAGTTTCTCTATTTCTTTTTCTTTATCTAGATCTATTGAGCTATAGCTACTAATTTCACATGACCCATTAGAGCTTAGGGTATAGAAAGAAAAAGAAAAAGCCCTTTTTTGCATAAATGAAGATCATATATGTTGCAAAAAAAAGGAATTTCTAGCCTCTTATCTTCTCATCCCATAATTCTATGCAACTATTTTGAATTGAAGAATGCAAAAATCCAAATAAAATTTGGACCATATTAGGGATCTTTTGGAAAGAAAGATAGCATGTGGGGTCACATTCTTGAAAATGAGCTCATCTCATTAGATCCAATGAATTTTGAAAATATTCAAGACATCTTCACAAATTTCAACACCTTATTGCTCCACCTAATAGGATTAACAAATCCAAGGAAGAAAGAAAACTAGTCCTTGTTATTCTGTCAAAGTTGAGTTTAGAATCTATTGTATTTGTCTCCACCTTTCAAAAAGTCAGGCTTCCAACAAGAGTAACTTGTAAGATGCCTACACTCGATGCTTTCATTGAGTGTTTGATACATGAGCAAGATAAATTGATAAAGATGGGTACATTGAAAAATTCCAAAGCTCATGCACTCATTGTGCATGCAAGTAGGAAGAAAAATTATAATGAAAAGGGAAGAAGGAAACAAATCTAAGACAAGATGGTAATCACAAACCTCCAAATGGATCTACCATATTAAAAGAAAAGAAGGACAAAAAGGGAAAATTAAAGTGCAACTATTGCAACCATTGTTACCATTCAGTATCATCATGCATGAAGAAGACTATTGATCTCATGGGAAAGACACTTCAATATAATAATATTGGTTCCCTTATCCCAGAAAGCACTGGCCAAGAAGAAGCAAGAAGGAAAAAAACCAAAAAAGAGATAATGCTCATGCATTGGTTTTTATTCATTCTTCTTCAGATGCATGGATCATAGACTCTATAGCTTCAAACCAAATAATACACACAAAATATTCTCTCTCTTGTTTGAAACCATATTATGCTTCTCCTATTCTCACAAGAGATTGTTCTCTTATAAACGCAACTGGAATAGGGAGGATAGAGCTTGGAATTGGAAGTTTTAAGAATGTTCTACATATTCAAAAAAATTTGTTAATCTTCTTTATATGTATCAAATGCTTTATATTGGAATTGACATGAGAGTTGAATTCACCTCAGAATGTCCCAAACCCCAAACCCACCTACTACTTACCATCTAAATTGGATAGGGCAGCCAATTGTCATTCCATCACATGGCTACCCAATCCACCACCCTATTCTCCATTAATTCTCTCTTACAACTTATATTGCAACATTGTAGTTGGGACATTTTCAACATTAAACTTTGTTGCAAAGGTGTCCTGCTAACCTTCGATGGGGAAGTGCAACATATTTTAACACTAAAAAGGGAATAAGAAGATTGGAAGTCTTAATTGATGATAGTGCAAACTAGATGTTCAATTTTGTAATCATACACTATCCCTAGCATATTGCAATTAACTACACATCACCTATCCTTACTTGTAGCTAAGACCAAGTGTACTTTTTGTTATTATTAGTTAAATGTGTACTTGCACCAAAAGGCTCACACTTATAGAGAAAAACCACATTCAATATACCTGAATCCTTGCAGATCTAGCCATATTTAATTCCTTTCTATCCCACCTATTTTGGATTATTGAACTAGTTGTAGACCACAACATATTCAGTTGGGGTGTCTATAAGTATTTTATACTCATGAATTGTGTTGCATAGTCCATTCAATCTAAATGTTTGAGTGCAACATAATTCATTAGTACAAAGGTTTCAAATAGTTATGTTTCCTCATTCTATTTGATATTTTTAGTGTTGTGTGCACATCTATAAATATTTTTGTATAAATATTGCCACATTTAGGACTCCACACACATATTGATTCATCGCCGCTCAATATTTGCATTTGAGGTGTCAAGTATGTATGTACATGTATGTATGTGATAATGGCAATTGAATGTGAAAGACACTTCACTCTAGATTAGAATAGTAATATACACATATGTGAGAAGCACATTAAATAGTTATTGGTTTCAAAGAATGACATATATCTATGAATGGTTGATTGGATGACATATATAACCACATCTAGGAAAAGTATACATTATTTGAGTATTTAATTTTTAAGACTTCATTTTGTCCATGTGATACATATGGTTGATAAATAGTTTAAGGATGTCTTTCTTGTGATGTTTGGCCAATACTAGAAGAGGCTCAAGATTTCATTGGGAAGGGAACTCAACCCACCCAGTTTGTCACAAAGTCATACTAAACATTTTTTAGCAAAGTGGTAGCTCAAGTGTAAATGATCTATTGAATCCTCATGTTCTCTACATAAAATGCATCTTGGGGGACCATGAAATCTCATTTTTTTTAATTTCTCAATTGTTGAGATCCATTTCTATAAGGAAGTACAAGTAGAAAGGACTACTTTGGGAAGGCCAATTCTTTTCTAGCATAGTTGGAGAGGTAATTCAATTTTAGGTTGGTTTAGGGTGTTGGTTAATTTTTCAAAGCCTTCAATGATATTATATTTTTGTATCTTTGAGCCACACAAAATTATCTCATCCTCACTTCTTCTCAAATTCAAGTTCTTGTTATTCAAAATATTATTTAGTAGGTCCACCTCATGAGCATCCATTCCCAATAGTGCAAAATATTTCCATTTCCACCCATTCAAATTGTCTATGCTATGTAGGATTCCATAATCCTTGGCATGTTGGGCCCACCAATAGATTAAGGTATTCTTGATGTTTGGAGAATTAATCAAACTATCAATGTTGGGATAACTAGCCCATTCATTAGACTAGAAGAGGGCTCTTCCTCCATCATGAACATCCCCTGAAAAATGTTCTATGATGACATTCTTGTATACTTGCATGAAGTTCCATATTAAATTAATCCTTTAGGAGGATCTATGGTGGTTACAAAACTTTCCAGTCTATCGACTTCTAAATATTTTTTCAATAGAATCTGGGTGGGGGCCATTTCCTATTATCTTCATTATAAATTCTTCAAACAAGCTTGGATACAAGTTCTTTATTCTAAATGGGTTTATTTTTAAGGTCTACTCCCCCTTCTTCCTTGGGTTTGTACACTTTGTCCAAAGACACCAAAGTAATCTTCTCCTTCTCCCTTGTTCCTTGCCAAAAATGCCCATCTTGACATCTAGTTCAATTTGTGAGAGACCCTCAATGGGAGTTCTAAGCATGACATTAAGTATATGGGCATAGTTGATATGACTGATTTCAACTTTTTTAGTCTTGTAGCTCGAGACAACTATTTTCCTTTCCAAGATGTTATCTTTTCTCCCATTTTTTAGTTTGAGATCATCCTAGAATTTTCTAGTTCTCAATCCTTTCATCAGTGGTAGTCCCAAACAAGTGTGAGGAATCTTCCCTTTCTTATATTCAAATATTTGAGTGAAGTCCCTTTCTAGTTGAGGTGTTGTATTGAAGAAGATAAGTGACTTTTCTTTGCTAACTTCTTCAAGCCCAAGACAACTATATATCTTCTTAAAATGTCTTTTATGTGATATGATTTTCTTCTCTTTTTTATTCCAAAAATCATTGTATCATTGGCGATTTGATTATGTGCCAATGGTGGGAGAGGACTAGTTACTTCCACTCCTTGAATTAGTCCTCTCTCCAACCCATTTAGTGAGTTTTTTTCCTAATGCTTTAGCCACTATGATGAAAAGATATGCTAAGATTGTAGCAAGAAAATGCTTCATGAATTGGTACCCTCTAAATAGGGAAGAAAATAAATTATGTATTTATGTCCACATTTTTGGAGGCTAGGTTTTTATTTTATTTTTGTTCCCATGTTATATCTTGTTAGGAATTAATTTTTGCTTGGGTTAATTTTTTTTCTCTTGTAGGAATATTCTAAGGAATCTCTGTAAGATGTTTATCCTTTTTTGAGCTCTAAGAACTTAGTTTATTTATTTTAAATATATTTAGAATATTATATTTCCTCTTTATGAGGTGACACATTACACTCACATAGGATGCTAGATAACATGTTTAAACTTGAGAGTTACTTTGTAACTCCTCTCTCTCACCTCTATATATTAGAGGTGCCTCTCTCTTTTCTTCATGTTGTACTTGTAATGTTGTAGTCTCTCTCTCTCTCTCTCTCTCTCTCTCTCTCTCTCTCTCTACATAAAATAGGGGGTTTTTTCTTTCCTTTCCCCCCAAATAAACCTTGTCTCCTTCTTGGATCTTGGTGTGCATTCTCTTCATTTGGGTTTCTTTAATGGTAACACTTACTTCTAAACAACAACTCTTTATAAGTTTATTTCTTATTTTCCATGTTATTATTCTTTCATATCTCTTGTTATATTCAAAAATATTTTTTATGATTTTAAATTTTAAAATTGGAGTACATAATTTTTATGCTTTTCTCTCATGATGTTTATGAGAAATGGTTATAGTATCTAAAATTTATTTTAAAAGGCACTCTACATGGAAGTCCTTCTATGGTCACCCATATTTCTATTTTAATTAAGATTGTGAAAATAATAAAGAAGTTGCCATGACATGAAATTTTGAAGGAACATGGTCCTTGAAGTAATAACTTTTAAATGTATGTGTACACAAACACACGTGATTCAAAAATATTATTCCTAGGGCCATGATCCTTAATTTATAAATTCATATCTTCAAATAGATTTATTACAATAAAAAAGGTAACTATGACATGAGATTTTGAAGGTGTGTGCTAAAATGTTGACACACTTCTATGAGTCATTATATCCAAGATTGCTCAACAATGAGGTCTCAAATAGCGGCTCATAGCTCTTTATTTATGGAGTGCAAGGGTTTGTAATGGAGGCCATCAGATTAGACCTAATTTGTGCCCATGCAAGTACACCATAAAATGAGATATTCAAAGAGGAAAAGCAAGAATGCTAGTCTCCATGATCATCAAGTATGTATGCAAATGAAAAATGAAGCTATTCTATATGATAACCATGCATGAAAGAAAACTAATATATGAAAGGATATGCTTATGCAAGATTATTCTATGAAAAGAAATATGAATCTAATCTAATATGCAAGTGCAAGATTAATCTAAATGGATTTCCATGGGGCATGAGAGAAGAAGACAAAAAAAGAGAAGTTGCAATATCCAAGCTCAAGTGCTCAAATTCTCCTCCAAAATCGCTCTCCAAACTTGCATAACAATAACATAAATCTTGCTCTCTAAAATCTCCATGCATAAATGAGGAGAGGGCTCCTTGTAAAGGATTTAGAAATGAATGGATGGTCAAGATTAAAAGGCAAAAAGAAATGAGCAATGGTGGAGATTAAATCTTAGTTGATCCATGTGTTCAAGATTCTCAAGAGACAAAATCAATGGATATGGTTAAGAGGCAAAAAGATGTGTGGAAGAGATTAAGAGGCAAAAAGAGATTCCACTCACCTTGGAAAGTGTGCATTCAATGTGTAGACAAAAAGTCTTTTGCTTTTTATTTTTATTTTATTATTTTTAGCAAAGTGATTTCCATAATTTAATTAAAAGATTTTCTATTTATTTAAAAGAGTTTTGTTCTTTTAATTAAATGTGGCTTAGGATAAAGTGATTTTATTATTTAATTAAAAGATTTTTTTATTTATTTAATTAAAAGGGATTTGTATTTAATTAAAAGGGAGTATTTTCTCTTAATTAAATAAAGCTTAGGATAAAATGATCAAACCTTAGGAAATATTTAAATATTTAAATTAATTACAATTTGATCAAGGAAATTGATTTGAATTGAAAATATTGCAAAGCATTGATTCCGGAAATTGATAAACTGATGAATGGGGGCTCAAAGTCTATGTGACCATTTTAGGGTGTATACATTTGCCCCTCTTTGACTAATGTGTGATCTTCATGGGAACACATGTAATCAAAGAATGAAGTTGAAATGTGAGATCAATTTGGGATCACAAAACAACCCAGACACGTGATCAATGAATGAGAACACATCAGGACAAAGATAAGTTGATTGAAAAAGACAAGGCCAACATCCCTATAAATAGGTAATTTTCAAGTCTCAAGAAAGGTTTGTATTGATAGGTTTGATAAGGTTGAATCAAGGATTCAAGCTTGATAGGTACTACCCCCTCGTGATCGAAATCGAAATGAGATAGAGGAGAAATAGAAAATTGATAAATTTGATCAAATCAAACTAAAAATAAGGTTCTTGATGTAAGATGAAAGATATAAGGATCACAGAACCAAGGTAGATCATTAAGCATGAAAGATTATGCCCCAAGATTGAATTAGAAGAAAAGAAGTGGGGTGAAAGTGAATGGGAGATAGAATTTTGGAAGAGGTGGAAAGAAATGGAGAGAAGAAAGAGAATTTGCCTCAAGAAAGAGAATGCCTCAAAATCAATCAACTATTTAAGATAGGAAATTTTGATTGAGATCATGAAAGAAGATAAGGAAATGAAGATCAGAACGTGATCACAGTTGATTAAAAGTCCAAAACAAAGATGAAGGAAAACCCTCTCAAACTCATTATGTAGCCTAAAAATGCAAATTAACATGCAAGCTACATGAAAATGCAAAGGTGTACTTGCAATAGAGAAACTATAACATAGGATTTTGTGTTCATCATTCATTAGAGAATGTTAAGGAACTTATTTTCATCATTGGGCCATTATTAACGGACATCAAAAAATCACACAACCATCACTAGTCACAAGCGCAACTTTGAAGATATGAATGTGATCTATATCGGATTGGAATGTAGAAAGATTCTAACATAAGCATCAAATACATAAAGTTCAAGATGACTTTGATGTTAGCTTACCCAATTTAATGTAGCAAAACCACGCTCGCATCAAGACATAGATGCCAAGATGACCATAAGAACAGTTGTGAAAAAATAGTCAAAGATGATGTCTCAAATCTCCTAAGTGTTTCAAGAAGACAACAAGAGACACTCAAGAGTTTAAAGACCACACCCACAAGCAAAAAGCAAATAAAAACATGCCCCATGCCCAAAGTCCTCTAGCTATGCATCTCGGAGAGACTTATTAGACAAGGAAACTCAACGAAAATCAATAACAGTCAGCACACAAAGAAAAGATCATGACATAGCTCAAGCATTAAGTGTTGCGTTTGCAAATTTAAGTGTGTTCACTGATACTGAGTTCCAAGGATAAGGATTGAATACTTGCAAGCAGGTAAGATCACATGACAAAACTGGGTAAGACCAAATCGAGAAGTGTTGAGAAATACTCGATGTCAGGGGTTGTGTTGAAAAACACCATTTTCGAGGTGTCCTAGAGACTAACATATCCAAGAGACCAAAGTTAACATAGTTATGCCCCCTAGACAAAGAAAATGACCAATTCCAAACCAAGGCAACAAGGACAAGGCATGATGGAGAAAGGATAAGTGTTGAGGACGTGTGCTAAGAAATAGGGGTGCAAAGGCCTCAAGTAGCACCCATTTCCAAGTTTTCACCACTTGGATTTTATTGCAATTTTTTTTTTCAGCACTTTTTATAATCTTTTTGTATTTTTTCTACCAAGGCGCCTATTTTCAAGGTTTGACCAAGGCACTTTTTCTTTTTCTTTTTTTCTTCTTTTTTTTTTTTTTTTTTTTTTGGTATTTTTGCAATATATAATTTTTTTGAGATACATCAAAGTGCCTATTGCTAGGTTTTCACTAAGATGATCATTTTTTTTAGGACATTTTTTTATTTTTAGAATTTTTGACAATATACCATTTTTTTTGAATTTTTTCAAAATCAATAAGTATGTACAAAGGATGCCCCTAGACATAACGGGCATTATGGATAGAACTTCTTCAGGTGTAAAACATTGATAGGATCAGGGAGCTTCTATCCCTCTTTAGTAGATAACAAATAAGCACCTGTTCCAAAAGCTGTTGTAATGATGTAAGGTCCAAGCCAATTAGGTTCAAATTTTCCCTTTTGATCTCTATGTTGTTGATTCTTAGGATTTTCACATAGGACAAGATCTCCCACTTGGAATTCCCTAGGGTGAACCTTTTTGTTGAAGGCTTTGGATATGCGCTTTTGATAAACCCTCATATGGACAAATGATGCTTGACGTTTCTCATCCAGAAGTTCTAACTCTTGAAGTCTCATGGCACAGTAGTCTTCATCTGTAACTAGACCTTTGAGAGAAACGCTAAGTGAAGGAATCTCAACCTCTAAAGGTAACACTACTTTGGCGCCATATGTAAGGGCAAAAGGAGTAGCCCTAGTAGGAGTATGAATACTTGTTCTATAAGCCCACAAAACTGGATTTATTTGTAAATGTCAATCTCTACCATTCTTACAAACTATTTTGTATAGGATTTTAAGAATATTTTTATTTGATGCCTCTGCTTGACCATTTCCTTGTGGGAAGTAAATGGAGGACCAATGTTGTTTAATCTTGAATTTCTTGCAAAGTTGTTTAAGGTCCTTATTTTTGAACTGACCTCCATTGTCAGTGATAATCTTAGAAGGCACTCCATATCGACAGATGATATGGTTCAAAATGAATAGAGAGATTGTCTTGCCCAAGGAAACAGAAAGTAGGACAACTTCTACCTATTTAGTGAAGTAATCAGTAGCAGTGATAATAAACTTGTGTCCACCTGATGAGTTGGGATGAATTTTCCCAACAAGATCAAAGGCCCAGCATTGAAATGGCCAATGTGATATAGAAGGAATGAGCTCCCTTCCTAGAGCATGTATCAGGTTACCATGTTTTTGACACTTCTCACATGGTTTTGCAAAAGCTACTGCATCAATTTGCATCATAGGCCAATAGTACCCAACCCTAAGCAACCTTTGGGCCATGGAAAGACCATTGAAATGTCCTCCACAGATGCCCTCGTGAATGTCAACTAACGCTTGGTTGGATTCTTCCTTTTCTAAGCATCTAAGAAGTGTTGCATCTAAACCCCTCCTATACAAATCACCAGAGATAAGGGTATAATGAGAGGCATTTCGGGTAAGGTTTCTTCATTCAGATCAGTTAAAATTTTAAGGAATAATGCCATCATGAAGGTATGAGTAAATGGCACCATAACGGGATGACTCATGACCAACAAGGGTACAAATAAAATGGATTTCTTGGGAGTCATAGATAGGGTGATGTAGCTCTTCCACCAAGAATTCAAATCTAGATTCATGTTGCTCTAACTGAAGGAGTGAAGCAAGTGTAGCCATAGCATCAACTGCTTTGTTTTCTATTCTAGGGATTTGCTAAAATGTGACAAATGTGAAGTATCATCTCAAAGAATCAACCATTTTCTTGTAAGGTACCAGTTTCTCATCTTTTGTTTGATATTCTTCATTGACTTCATTGATTATCAATAGTGAATCCCCATAGATGTGTAACTCTATGATTCTCCATTCTATGGCCATCTTAAGTCCATTTGTTAAAGCTTCATACTCAGCAATGTTGTTTGTACATGGAAACAATAACTTGTAACACTTAGGAATCATGTACCCATGAGGAGAAACAAACAACACACCAGCTCCTGAACAATTTTGCATAAAGGATCCATCAAAGAACATCTTCCATGTTCTTTCAGTCATGTACATGAGGTGCTCATCTAGGAAGTCAACTTGAATAGGTACACTATCTTGAATTGGGAAGTCATCCAATTGATCTGATGTAGCTTGTCCTTTTATGGCTTTACATTCAATGTACTCTATGTCAAATTTTGAAATAATCATCATCCATTTAGCAAGTCTACCTATGAGGGCAGCATTACCGATTAAATACTTGAGTGGATCAATTTTTGCTATGAGGTGTATTGTGTGCGCAAGCATGTAATGTCACAAATTTTGGGAAGCAAACACAACTGCAAGGCAAGATTTCTCAATACTGGTGTAGTTAACCTCATATGAAACAAGAGTATGACTAATGTAGTATATTGCTCTTTCTTTCCCATGTTCATCAAGTTGATCTAGTAATGCCCCCAAGGAAGATTTTGTTGCTGAAATGTATAGAATAAGTGGTTTCCCTGGGATAGCAGGCATTAAAATGGGAGGATTTTCCAAGTATTTCTTGATTTGGTCGATGCTCTTTTGACAATCCTCATTCCAAACACATTTGACTCCTTTTTGTAAGTTCTTGTTAAAAGTTTGAGCTCTATCTACCAACTATGAAATGAACCTCCTTATGGATTGAAGATGTCCTTGAAGACTCCTCATTTGACTAATGTTTCTAGGAGGTGGCATATCAATGATTGCTTGGACCTTTTCAGGGTCTACCTCTATTCCTTTTGTTGAAATGATAAGTCCTAGTAGTTTTCTAGAGGTGACACCAAATGCACACTTCTTAGGATTTAACCTTAGTTGAAATTGTTTCATGCGATCTAGAATGACTTCTAAATCATCTAAGTGTGTGTCTCTTTTCTTAGATTTTGCCAAAGTGTCATCCACATAATCTTCTATGTTTTTATGCATCATGTAATGAAAAATGGTTGTCATAGCTCATTGATAGGTGGCTCCTACATTTTTTTAATCCAAAAGGCATAACGTTCCAACAATAGGTACCCCATGCACAAGTGAATACAGTCTTTTCTTGATCTTTAGGAGCTATCTTAATATGATTGTAGCCAGAAAAACCATCCATCAAGGAATAAATCTCATAACCCACAGTCATGTCCACTATCATATCTATATTGGGGAGTGAAAAATCATCCTTTCGGCATGCTCTATTGACATCTCTGAAATCTATGAAAATTCAAATGGATTTGTCATGTTTGGAAACTGGTACAATGTTTGATATCCATTCAACATAGTCAATAGCTCTTATGAACCCTGCACCAAGGAGTTTCTCCAATTCTTCTTTGACTAGGAGAGCTATGTGAGGATGCATCTTTCTCAATTTTTGTTTAATTGGTTTGACACCCGGAGCTATGGACAAGTGATGCATGATAAGATTAGTGTCCAACCCTGGCATATCCAAATAAGTCCATGCAAAATTGATCTTTTTCTATAAGAACTTAGTGTATGCTTCTTTTTCTTGTGGTGACAAGGACTGAGCCAAATGTACTATCTATGGAGCCTCATCTGTACCCAAATTAACCACTTGTGTTGTCTCAATAATAGCTAAAGATCTATCTTGAAAGTAGCTAGGGAGACAATCAAGTACCTCATCCTTAGGCACCTTAGAGAGGTTTTCACCCTTGGATACGTCATTTCTTTTTACTTTTTTTGGTTCTGACACCGCCACATAGTGATTTTCACCATCAGAACTCTTATTCTTTTTTTCTTTTCTTTTTATTTTGTGACTAAGGTACTTGATGTCTAGCTCTGTCATGTTGGTAGTCGGTTCACTAGTGGAAGAGACTACGGGTTCAATAGCATTCAAGTAACAGGTTATCTCATAGTCATTTTGGAACGTTAAGAGCTCAGGGTCTTGATAGCATTGGGACCAATCAATGAGGTTAGGAAGAACAAGAGGTAGGTCAATGGCTGGTTCAAGGTTGTGATTGTGAATGATATCATCTCTGGTGACCGAAGAGTTGGAGTTTGTCAAGTATTCTTCTAAGTTACCCAAATCAGGATTTGTCCTAACAAGTAAAGAATCATCCACTAAGGCAACATGTGTGTTCAAATCCTCTAATCCTACACATGACTCATCAACTACTTTGGGTTGAGAACTATAAGTGTGTATGACATCAATATTCATGTCAACTGTAGAAGGCTCTGACAGAGAGTCCCATTCATACTCGTGTGAATCTGTTTCTGAATCCCGACTAGGATCTTTACACCATGAAGGTTTGGGACATCTTGATGTGGAAGTTCTAATGTCATCAAGGGTAACATCTCTCTCCATCAAACAAATAATATTCTTACGTTGACGTTCTTTGATGGGATCTTCTACATATGATTCATCTTGTTCTAATGTTGCAACTGTCACATGAGTGACTGAATTATTTGAATCTCCCCAAAGGAGATTGGTGGAAGGGACCCAATCTTCACACATATCTTTTTGATTTGTCAAATTAGGCATGTATTTTGGTTCATCTTCACTATCTAACTCATCAAGGATAGGAGCAGTGCTCTTGTTATGATTCACAAATCCTAGGCCAACTATCTTCGTAGACTTTCATCCAAAAAGAGCATGATCAATAGGTTCAGCTCTAGCATCCAATTTGTGATTAAGAGGACCATGTCTAGGATAGCCCATCTGTTTGACAAAAGTATACCCTCTTCCATAAGCCTTAGGAGAGGGAGAGAAATTCTCATTGTGCATGTATTTTTCTTCTCTATAAATCCAGTCTTTAACAGCCACCTCTTCTTTCTCATCTTGAATGGGCACTAAGGACTCTAAAAATGTGCCAAATAAAGTCATAGCTGAAGAGGAAGGTTTCATCTCTTGTGAAGGTTTTCCATAAGATCTAGGTGAAACTGGAATCTTTGTAAAAGAGTTAAGGTGATACCCCCCTACACCAAGGTCCACTGACTTAAGCTTGTCTTTGCACTCAGTCAAGATTGCATTGAAATCTTCTACTTCTCTATTGAGTGGAACATGAGCACTTGCTGAAATTGAGTTGACAGATAATGTGCTATCACCAGGTATACAAATTTCTACTCCATTGTAGGGGAACTTAACACACTGATGGTAGGTAGACGACATTGCTTGCATATCATGAATCCATGGTCTACCAATTAAGATGTTGTACGCAAGGGGACCAACATCAATAATTTGAAATAAGATATCTTTCTCAATAGGGCCAATCCTAATAGGAAGGACAGCCAACCCCTTGAAACTTCTTTATGCCTCATCATAGGCTTTGATTGTGATTTTCTTTCTGGTATATATGACTTGTTCAGAATAACCCAATATCTTCAAAAGACTCAAGGAACAAATATTAAGCCCAACACCCCCATCTATCAACACACGCCTAACACAGGTTTTATGGATCATGACTTCAATATGAAGGGCGAGATTATCTGGGTGGCTCAAAGATTTATCATCAACTTCTAAAAAGGTGAGGTAATGAGGGTTGGCAATGTGGTTAACCATGTTTTGGAATTGATCAACATCTAGGTTGTTAGGGACATTCACTGCATGCAAAGCATCCTCAAGGACTTTCTTGTGTCTTGGGGACAACTCTAAGAGCTCAAAGATCAAAATCTAAGCCGGGGTTCTCTGCAACTGATCGACAAGATTATAGCTCAACTTAGGATTCACAACTGGTTTTGTGGTGACATTCTTGGATGCCACTTGCTTTGGTTTACTGGGTTGACTTGAACTAGGTCCTCTAATGACAATGGGACCTTGACTTTGTGTGACAACATTGAGAGTTTGGGATGACATTCTAGAGTTAGGACCCCTTAGCACCACAACAGGTTCTTTATCAAAAATAGGAGGAGAGTCCATGTCTAGATCATAACCATAGGGATCCTTATTTCTCATCATGTTGACATTTTCTTCTACCACTTCAAGCATGTTGACAACATTCTCCGCAGTTGGGTAAGTGTAATTACTCTCAGCCTTGCCATTCTTAGGTTTAGAGGTTTTCCCCTTCTCATACTTGGGCAAAGGTTCTTTGAAAGCCTTATGATCAATGTTGGTGTTCAATACATCTACCTTAAAATCTTGTCACTCTCAATGAGATCTTGGATGATGTGCTTAAGTTTCTAGTAGTTTTCAATATTATGCCCAATGCCATTCTTCACATCCGGTATATGATGCTTTGTTGGATCTTGAGGATGCACAAGATTGTTGGCAATGACTATTTTGAAGACATCCTCATATGAATCACCAAGTTTTGAAAACTAACACCTCTGTTTCTTAGGCTTATCTTGGTATCTTGGCTTGTTTTCTTATTGATGAGATGCGTTGAGCTTCATTGCTTGAACAACACTAAACAAGTGAAGAACACCTTGATCTTTGGGTTGAGAGGAGTCCACAACTCCATCATTGACCACTTGTGTGTTCTTATTCCAATGTAAGTTTTTCCCTTTATCCTTATTAGAGTTGTTATTTTGACCATTGTTGTTGTTTTTGTTGTTGGCCAAAATTCCTTGTTCTTTCAAAACATCCTCAATTCTACATGCGCTTTCAACCATGGTGTCAAAGGAATCAAAAACCATCTTCCTAACTTCATACCACATTTCGGGAACCAAGTTGCTAACAAGGATGTCAATCTTCTCATCTTCATGAATAGTCCTAGAGTAGCGAGAGCATTGTCGTCTCCACCTTTGCAAGAAAGTGACAAAGGATTCCCCTTGATTTTTCTTTAAGTTGCATAAGTCCAACATGGTGATGGATCTTGAAAGGTTGTATGCAAAGTGTTGGACAAATCTATGGACTAGCTCTTTGAAAGTCTTGATGGGGGGAGTTATGTTGGTGAACCATTCCATCACTTGACCTTTAAGACTCCTTGGGAACAATCTCATAAGGTAGGAATCATCTTTATGGAACTCAAAAGTCATAATGTAGAACTGATGCACATGATCATGTGGATCTCCATTACCATCATACTTGTCATATTGAGGGATCTCAACCTTTCTAGGAAAGTCCTTCATGCTCACACTCTTGTCAAAAGGATTAGGAAAAATTGAATCAAGTGAAAAGGAAATCTTGGGTGCCAACATCTTTTCCATCATATTCTGAAGTTGGTTAATCCTTTCTTCCTAAGATGGACCTTGCTTCTTGATCTTCCTATCCACATCAAAGTTGTAGGGGACTCTGGCACCTTTGTTGATTAGACTCTCTAGGAACTTATCTTTGTTTTGCTCCACATATCTCTCCACATATTGCTGGAAATTTGGTTCTTGTTGCATTTTCATGAAATCTTGGGAGTCGAGGTCAAGACTCAAACTACTACCCCCATATTGTGAACTATGGTGAGAACATTGAGATGGTTGTCTTGAGTTCCTAGGAGGTGTTTGTCTCCTATAATGATCTTGTTGTCAAGCCCTTCTTCCTCTAGGGCTAGGAGATAGTGAAGGTGTTCTTGAATATCTTCCACTTCATGGAGTCTTAGGAGGGGTGGGTGGAGGAGAGTTGGTTCCACCACCAACACATATGTTGTTGTATTGATCATTAAGTTATTGAGCCAAGAGTCTATCTTTCTCTTCTTGGGTGGCTCTCCTTTCTATTTCCAATAAGGCTTGTCTTTCCGACTCTAGGAGTCTAAGTTTCTCTTCCTTTGCAGCTTGTTCATCTAGGAAGGCTTTCTTTTCACGCTCAATTCTTTTGAGTCTTTCACTTGTATATCTTGAAGTTGTTTGAAGCGGTGAACTTGGTCTTGGAGGCTTGAACAAGTCATTGGTATATGCTGCATTCACATGAGTATCATAAGGTTCATCATTTTGACTGTCATGTTGTGATTTCTCTTCTTCATAAGATCTCTTCATTTCCCTTTCAGCCTTTTGATGTGCATCCAAATATCTAGTTGAGATAAGGGATGAAACTGGTCAATTTTCATTAGGGGAATTATCAAACAAAATGTTGTCTCTATGCATTTCCAGTAGGTCATCAAGACTTTTATCCCTTTCTTCCCTCTCTCTTCAAGTCATTGTGTAACTCATAGCCATATCTAAATGAGAAGGTGCTAAGGATGTGCTCAACTCACTAAGGTTTCTCTTGGGATTAAACCAAACTTCTAAAGTATTCCTAGGGGATTGAGCAAAGATAGGCTCTTTTCCCTTACATTTTTGGTGAGATTGAACTAAAGGTAATTGATCAAAGACTACTTGAGGTCACTTTCCTTGATTTAATTGATATCTTGTTGTAACAAAAATGAAAGAAAAGGTACTAGATGATAAGATGACCCTAAGAAATGTTGGTACCAAACTAGGATAGTTAAGGCACTCACTTGTCCAAAAGAGATGTGATAAGATAGAATTTTTGCAAGAGGTATAAACCAACACTGCCACAAAGGTGCCCAATGAATGGATAAGTATCCTAACACATATGGATCAGGGGGATGATTTATCCAAGTTATATTTGATTGAATTTTAAATTGTTATGGAAGTGAATGGACAAGAGATTACTAAAACTCTCCAAGTGTGTTATCAAAGAATTCAAAGGTTGGTCTTCTCAACAAGGATGATTTCTAACTAACCGATTCCAAGCAAGGTCACTTGTGAAATCAAATATTACTAATTCAAGAGGTCAAGATACATGAACTTAAGGTGCAAACAGGCCTCTAACAATGGGGTAAGTGACCCGATCGGACCCAGATCGACCAAGGAAAACTAGGAATGGCAGGATAACAAATCTGGCAAGCTGTAAAAAGTTGGTGTTTCAACTCAAGAACTCAATTTTTGTTTGTTTTAAAAGATCAAGTAAACACTTCAACAGATTTTTATCATCTACCAAGCACACAAGACAACAATCAAGAAGTTCAAGAAAACAAATGTCTTCAAACAATGAGCAAGGGACAAAGAAACCTTGCACATGAACAAGAATAGTGACTTAGTATGCTACTCCTTAAAGATTCTACTTGTGTATGTTCTCAAAAATATTTTTCAACCATGCACATAGTCCTAGAAAATAAAAATTGGTTGCACTATAGTTCTTAGTAATGGTTTGACTCTGCAACTTTTGAAATTTCAAGAGGGCGAACTCCAATCCAAGTGCACTGGGGTTTTGACACATTTCAAGAATTTAATCAATTGGAGATGCTAAGGAGATCTGACAACCCAACAAGAAACTACACCCATGGAGATTTCTTCCACAAGGAAATTTATATAGCAATTATTGCTACCACGGTGAAAATGGCTATTACCGCTTGAGGTTCCATCCACGTGGTTGACCTAATAAAGGGAATGTCCACTATGGTTAACCCTCTCTAACAAGGTGACTCATAAAAAGGATCACATGGGGACTTGGTTTATATTCAAGGATCTAAGTTTCTGATACTACCCAAAAAGGGAGTAGAGCATAATCCTCTAGCCTCTTCACTTCACCCAAACATAGCAAATAGATTCATTAACACACTAAGATTGAAACCACCTCACCAAGGTTCATATGTCAACAACAATGTCCATCGAGCTCTCTAAGTGGGTCCAAGAGAGAACGTACAGATCAATGTTAAAGACTAAACCAAGTAAGACCATGAGATAGTAACAATATCCTCCCTACCTACAAGGGATTCTATCATCAAGAAGAACTTCGCAAGAAGCCCACTATCTCAAGAACGCCACAAATAGTGTTCATAGGGCCTATTTATTATGTGAAACATGTATGCAAGAATGTGAATCTATGTTCTTTTTAGAACCCAAAATTGAAGTGTGATCTATGAAAGCAATAAACACTCAAGCTAGACACATGAGAGATTCATTTTATTCCCAAAATCCAAATGTTATAGAGATTCAAAAAAATACCTTAAGTCCAAAGTAATGCGCTTAGTAAATTTTTGTTGAGTTTTTTTTTATGCAAGCAAGTCACAAACTCTCCAACAAGTAAACAAGCAAACAAGATATGCAATGTATATCCAACTTATGCAAACCCTAGGGTTAGATCTGAAAATAAATTTTTAAGAGCAATAATAGCTAGTAAATAATCTAAATGACAACTCATATCATGCATTGAACCATGAAAAATAAGTGCATACTCATTACAAATTTTTATTTTTTTTTTGCATTTGACCTAGTCAACAAGATTTGATTTTTTTGATATAATTTCAGCCACAAAATTAGAAATACAAAATAGAGACCCCTACTAAAAAATAGAGAGATTTTCAAAAATGTAAAAATTTTAGAAAACTCTCTTCATTTGTGCCCTAGAGACCCATTTTACCAAAACAAACTAGTTTTTGTAAATTGACTATTTGAGCTATGATATTGCATCCAAATATAAAACAAAAAGAATGGACCCCCTATGGAATTTAAAAAGATTTTCAAAAATGTAAAAATTTCTTTAAAATATGCTGATTTGCACCAAAAATTAATTTTTTTATGAAAAATAAAGAAACAATTATAAAAAATTAAAAATATCTCAAAAAATTCTAAATGTTTTTTTTAAGCTTCTCTAATATGTCACCAATCTACAAAAAATATTTCAGACCAAAAATCCAAGCTGTTTGGAAGATATGATCAAATCTTTAAAAATCCAAGATTTTACTCTCCAAGCAAATCTGCACAAGGGGATTAGCTCCAAAAATAACAAAAAATGCATGTAAAGGTGGGTTTCCCCACAGTGGGTGCCAAAAATATGTGCTAAAATTTTGACACACTTCTATGAGTCATTATATCCAAGATTGCTCAAGAATGAGGTCTCAAATAGCGGCTCATAGTTCTCTATTCATGGAGTGCAAGAGTTTGTAATGTAGGCCCTTAGATTAGACCTAGTTTGTGCCCATGTAAGTACACCATAAAATGAGAGATTCAAAGAGGAAAAACAAGAATGCTTGTCTCCATGATCATTAAGTATGTATGAAAATGAAAAATGAAGCTATTCTATATGATAACAATGCATGAAAGTAAACTAATCTATGAAAGGAAATACTTATGCAAGATTATTCTATGAAAGGAAATATAAATCTAATCTAATATGAAAGTGCAAGATTAATCTAAATGGATTGTCATGGGGCATGAGAGAAGAAGACAAGAAAAAAAGAAGTTGCAATATCCAAACTCAAGTGCTCAAATTCTCCTCCAAAATCGCTCTCCAAACCTGCATAACAATAACATAAATCTTGATCTCTAAAATCTTTATGCATAAATGAGAATCAGAGGGCTCCTTATAAAAGATTTAGACATGTATGGACGGTCAAGATTAAGAGGCAAAAAAAAATGAGCAATGGTGGAGATTAAATTTTAGTTGATCCATGTGCTCAAGATTTTCAAAAGGCAAAAAGATGTGTGGAAGAGATTAAGAGGCAAAAAGAGATTTCACTCACTTTGAAAAGTGTGCATTCAATGTGTAGACAAAAAGCCTCTTTCTTTTTATTTTTATTTTATTATTTATTTATTATTTTTAGCAAAGTGGTTTCCATAATTTAATTAAAAGATTTTTTATTTGTTTAAAAGAGATTTGTTCTTTTAATTAAATGTGGCTTAGGATAAAGTGAATTTATTATTTAATTAAAAAAAAAAATTATTTATTTAATTAAAATAGATTTTTATTTAATTAAAATGGAACATGTTCTCTTAATTAAATAAAACTTAGGATAAAATGATCAAACTTTACGAAATATTGAAATATTTAAATTAATTACAATTTGATCAAGAAAATTAATTTGAATTAAAAATATTGCAAAGCATTGATTCAGAAAATTGATAAATTGATGAATGGGGGCCCAAGTCTAGGTGACCATTTTAAGATGCATACAGAAGGACCATAGCCTTTTGAATGATATATCTATAGATGTAGATGTATGTACATGCATGCATACATACACACATTGTTAGGATTAACAAGGCAGAAATAACAATTATGTGCAAATATAACTAATATCAGAAAATAATAAACCACACAGAATAGAACACAATGGCACACAGATTTAACGTGGTTCACCCAATCCCTGGGCTACGTCCACCAATAGCGAGTCCAATATTATTATTATCCAGTGATTACAACCTGATTACAATCCGTAATCCCTTACAGCCCAACTCTACCGCAAGTACTAAAATCATACTTCATAAAAATCCCTAACCCTAAGCCATATTATACAATATTTTCCCGCTTTAGGGTTAGAATGAGTTATAAGTAGTCGGCCCAAATAACCGAAAAGAGTAGTCGGCCTCAAAAAAAATTTCCTCGGGGGCTGCGCCCCCGAACCCCTGCTCTTGGGGGCTGCCGCCCCCAAACCCCCGCTCTTGGGGGCTGCCGCCCCCAAACCCCCGCTCGGGGCCCGACCCGGCCCCGAACCCCGGCGAGGTCAGGAGGAAAAGTGTACAGTACTTTCCTGGATAGTACTTTCCTGATTAGTCACCACAAGCTAACACACATGTACATATGTATATACATACATATATGTACATGTACATGTATATATGTATGTACGTGCGTACGTATATATATATATATATATATATTCACATCAGTTGAAAAATATTATTTGAGTGTCTTATTTAGACCAAAAATGTGGCATAGTATTGTGATGTCACCCTACTATTATATAATTCTTTCAAAAATATTAATAATAATTTGTTATCATATATTGTCAACCACATATTAATAAAAATTAAAAATTTACAATCATTGACTTTTGTAGCTAAATCAAGTTAATATAATTATATAAAAAATATTCAGAAGAGATACATAATAATTTACAATCAATTCTTTCAGACCTTTTAAGTTGAGGTTGATTAAAGAAATTCGAAGGTGAACATTGAGACAAAGAATTATGTTGGTGAATCTTAAAGATGTAGACTCTATGTTAGGCCATCTCTTTATTCAATAAAAAGGCACATCATTGATCTTCATAATTATCAAGATATAATAAAAATTTTAATCACATAATAATAGAAAAATAATTACAAAAATACTTGTATAAAAAATTCTATTATTGTTAAATAGTCTACCAATGTATTAATATTTAAGATAAAATGCATAATTGATTAGATGTATGATTCTATCACTCGCAAATACTATAATTTTAAGTTAATTATTATGATGTCCAATAGTGACAACCTCATCTTCACTCCTTAACCATTATGGTTTCCTTATAAGATTCCAAAATTAATAATTAAATTGGTATCCTTATTAATTGATTTCAATCAAGTCAACCTAGTTTAAGTGATCCTAGCTCTAGACTTTATAGATATTGGTAGCTATTTCATTTGATTGAGTTTTCATTCAATTTAGTCAAAGTGATCCACCTATTATAATATTGTAGTAATATTGTTTCTCAGATATATATAATCATAAATATGTCATAAAGAAATATGTATGGTTGTAATACAATAGAAATCATAGAGTTAAAGGTAAATGTAGAAATAGATATTAGAAGTTAGTATAAATTATTGTGATGTACTATCTTAAATATTTTATTGTGCAAAATATTTCTATAATTGTAAAAATAAACCAAAATAACATATAATTAATAATTGTATTTATTTTTAATATCAAAACAGCAGCCTCTCAGACCAGCAACTAAACCTAGTATAAAACTAGACAATCATGAAAGTAGAGAATTTATTCTCTTTGAGAGCAATATGTAAACAGTAGGAAAGCCATAGGTTGAACTACGCCACGAGCCATTCAGTTTCAGCTCAGATGATTATCCTGCCACTCAGATGGTTAGCCCGAAGATCAGCTCTTTTAATTTTGGGAAGGTTTAATAAGCCTTTAGGAATGGACCCATTCAGGTAATTGTTACGCACATTTACCATAGTAAGGGACACGCAGCTGCCCAGCACTCCAGGAATGGGGCCACACAACAAGTTGTAACGAAGGTATAGTAATTCGAGCCTCCCTCCAAAGCATACATCCTGCGGAATTAAACCAGTTAGCTTGTTAGAGGAAAAGTCAATCGCCCGCAATTTACCGTTTCTTCCGAGCTGCTGCGGAATCCCACCAGAGAAGTATTACTCCACATACTTAAATTTTCGAGGTTGGGCAAGTCTACTATAAAGGAGGGAATGCCTCCAGTCAAGTTGTTTTCTGAAAGATCAATGAATTTCAGGCTCGGGATGTTCCCTAGCTCTGGAGGAAGAGGCCCAGATAAGCTATTGTTATACAGGTACAATGTATCAAGAAGATTTAGATTCCTAAGCTCGGGGGGAATGGGACCGGACAGCCCACAATTTGCCATATTCAGAATAAGAAGGTTGCTCAACTTCCCTATCTCAGGAGGGATTCCACCATCAAAGTAATTGTAGTGACCTACATACAGCTCACGAAGCCTACTCAGATTTCCAATTTCTGCAGGTATTTTCCCCTGAAGATCATTTCCACCGACTGCAAGGTACTCCAGGTGTTCCAACTTACCATAGTGGGGAGGAATACTTCCAGAGAAATAGTTCCCTCCCAGGTGGAGATGTCTCAGACTAGGAATGTGGCATACCTCAAAAGGCAATGACCCTGTTAAGTTGTTGTCGTAAGCGTCCAGAATCTCCAAGGCCTTCAATCTGGAGAAATTGGACGGAAAATTCCCAATAAACATATTGTGGGAAATGTTGAAGGATTTTAGACGTACAGCATTCGTGATTTCTGAAGGGAATGGGGCAGTGAATTTATTGGCTGCAGCGCTGAAATTGATGAGACTAGGAAATTCACCTATTTGGGGCGCAATTCGGCCAGAAAGATTCATGTTTGAGATATCCAGGCTTATGATACGATCAAAACCATCACATTTAACCCCAGCCCAGGAACAGTAATGGCTAGAATTAGCCTCTCTCCTCTCTCCAGCCACCCAGAAACCCATTTGGGTGAGTAAGGGCAGATTTGAGGGACAGAAGCAGCTTGGCATTGGAAGAATGTGAAGACTGATATGAAGCCACATGAAAGAAAAAAACCAGGACAAACATCCAAAGACCCCCTTCCATGTTGCAGGAAAGCTCCTCAACATACAAGAGTTTTAAACCGTTCTGATTGACTCTCCAAAAACAAAAAGACACATTACAATCTTGAGTAATGCTTTGTACTACTCAAACTTATATTCTTGAAAGAGAGGTCACAAGTTCAAATTCCACAAGGGGTAGGGTATGTACGCCTCGTTTGAGTACGGATTAGTCCCATATCACTGTACCATATATAGACCAAAAACATATGACTGGTGTCATAGACTATAAAAGGACCTTCCCTTTCCTATAACAAAACTTTCAGAATTGAAGCTCTGAGCACAAGATCAAACGGAAAGAGAAGAGCACTCTCTCCATTTATTGCCTCACTTTCCAAATAAATAATTGATTTGTTGACCATGACTTAGTTGGCTACTAATTACCAACACAACTCACCAGAGATTTAAGATTAAAAAATCTTTCCGCGCAAATATTTTTGTATTTCTATATCATATTTTTGAAGGTTAATTGATCAAAGAGTCAAACCAAGTAAATAATAATTTTGGACTAAATTTTTTTGAGCCTACCCTATTTTTCTTAGCGGCCGCATTGTGAACATGGCCCAGTCGCTGTCAGTGAGAAACGAACGACGAGAGGTATAAATCATGAGCTTTGAATTTCATTTCTCCGAAAAAGATGCGCAGTAAAGAACGTCTTTTCCTCATTGCGTGAAGGAAACGGACAATGAATTTCATGTCTTTTTCCCCTTGCCGAATTTCATTGTATCCAGCTTCTATTTGCAAAATTTTAAAGAATTTATCAATGTGTGAGATAGTTGGATTTTTAAAAATTAATATATAATATTTATAAATTGAAGTTTTCAGTTTTTGTTTTAGTGAAGGGATTTCAAATTATTTATTATTCAATACTAACACTTTTGTTGGACAATTTTGGTTTCACATTATAATTGGACAATATTGACCTATTTTTTAAGTATTTAATATACGTTGATAATGTTTAATGGTTATTTGTCAAAAATGATATGATCTACAATTTTGTCATTTTGTTATGTACTTCTACAATTTATCACGTTGCTATTCAACCAAATGGTAGATGATGTTGGGTAGAGTTAGGTAATGCAATCAATGGATAAGAACAAGTGTAGTGGTTGATGTACATTGCACAGAAGTCAATTTAAGTGGCCCATAGCTTAAATCAGGTGCAATTGGTCATGAAGATATTTAAAATATGCATGTATGGAGTGGTGAAAGACAAACATTTAAAACTTGACAAAAGCAATGTGTGTGTGCACAAAAAGTATGAAGAGCCAATAGATTGGAATGCATTTGCAACTAATGAGAAAAATGACTAAAAAGAAAGCAAAGAAGAAAATGCACAGACTTTCTTTCACATTCAGATTGCTCTTTATGAGAGCTAGTTTTCTAGAATTGTAGATGCAAAGACAACTAAGAATGCCTCAAAGACTCCAAAGGAAGCCTATCAGGGACCTTGAAAAGGAAAATTGAGAACTTGAGTATGTGAGTGATTATTGTGTACTAGAACTTGAGTATGTGAGTTATTATTGTGTAAGGGTACAAGATGTGGTTAATAAAATGAACACTCTAGGTGAAATTAAGAAAAAAATAATTGTGACAAAAAATGTGTTGATGTCTTTAATATAGAGATGGAACAATGTTTCCATCATCATTGAAGAGAGAAAAGATTTATCCACTCTTAAGTACGATAATTATGTTGGATCTCTTATGTTGCATGAGGAGAGATTGAGAGATTAATTTATAGATCTTAGTGAGAAGCACTCCCCTCTCAATTACAAATTTCAAAGAATGGCAATGCAATAGTAGCTCCAAAAGTAGTTAAGGCCAAGAATCATGAAAAAATTAGAACTCTTCAAAGAAGAAATAGAGGAAAAAGAGATGGATGGTTTCCATTCATAGAGTCATGAGGAGTCTTTGAAGCATGTTTAGTTTTTCTATGGGTGGAACAATGAGGGATGTTATGAGCATGAAGACCACCCTTATGTTGCCTACATTTTTCTTTTCTCCTATGTAATTCTTGTTGTGAAACCTAAATGGTGATAGTCGTATTCTTGATTGATTTTTTATAGTAGTCAATGATTTCCTTGATATTTTTCATAAGAGTCCTCTCTAGTTCTCCTTCACTTTGACCACCTCATCGTCTATAATTTGTCTCTAATCCCCAAAGCCAATCTCCTTCTTGATGTTTTTCACCTCCTTATCAATATGCTCCTAATGGTTAAAAGTGGAAGCCACAATTTCATTACATCCCAAATACCTTCGTAGAGGAGCTTATCTGGGCACACCTAGGCTTTCTTAAACACCAAGATTCAAGGTTTTAGATTTTTTCTTTGGTAGAATGGAGTTGGGCTAGTTTCTATTTAGAATTTTCCATGTGGGTGTTGGATTCCTTTCAAAATTCCTTATTTTTATATTGGATCTTGATATAGATTAGGCACTAGGTTTTGTATAGCCTGAAACATAGAGATGACACTTTAGTTTGAGGAAGAATATTGGGGGTCAAATGTGGAGGGGTCTTCAATTGAGGGTTGGGGCAAGAAAACCCATCTCAAATAGGATAAATGGAGCTAGATCTAAACAAGATAAGGGAGTCAAATATATTGTTTGTGAGAACATTATCATTATCATAATGAATTAGTAATCTTGCTTTATAAGCACCCATAACTATAAATGTTTAGAAGAGAAAAATCTTGATTGTACAATAATACAAATAATATATTTGAAGACAAATAAATAAATTTAGTTAATAGAAATTAATAGAGTTTCCTACCATGCACCAACTTTCTAATAACAACTGTATAAGTTATTTCTATGATTAAAACCTAAAATAACATACAACAATTTTGTAGATTTCAAAGTAATTACCTAATTAGTACTAGTTCTATCGATATGCAGGACTCACCCTACCTTAAGTATTCTACATACTAATATATCACCTTTAAAATTTTGTCACAATGTATCTATAACTAGCACTTGTACCAAAAAGAGGTGCAATGGTTAAGACAATAGTAAGATATATCTTAAATAATATATTGGAGGGAACAAATAGAAAAAATAGTGATAATGATCTATAGATGCTTGTGCTTAACCTATTTTGGTTCTTTCAACCTCTTTCAGGGATGAGTTTTAGTTTGGAGTGTAGTTCCTCTTTTGATTCTTGCTCTTGTAATAACTTTTCATGATTAAAAAAAATTTAAAAAATAAATAAAAAGAAAATAGAACAAGAACTATAGATAGATAATACGGGAAATAAAAGAAAATAATACAACCAAGTCATAATCCTAAAATCAAACTTATTTAGATCCACTAACAACAACAAAAATTACCTTCCACAATCTCTAATAGTTATGTGAAGCATTTGTATTTAGATTGAAAAAATTATGCTATTAAGACAAAAACATAGTTGCATGCCTTCCTTTTCTAACCAATTTGAGGGGAAAAAATTCCGTTCCATAAGAAAATAAATAATAATCATAAAAAAAAACCTATATATGTGTATGCAATAGTATGCTTTCTATCTCTCTCTTTCCCCCTGTTCCCTATCTCTATATATATTTATAGATCTCTATCCCTCTCCATTTGTATGTCCATGTGTCTCTCTCTAACTCACGCACTCTCCCTATCTAGCTCCCAATCTCTATCGTATCTTAACCCCCTCTTTACCTTTCATCTCTCTATTTATATCTCATTTCCTCTATGTATCTTTGATATATTGATATATGTTTTCTATCTATATATCTACACACACACACACAAATCTCTATATATCATCTCATATATCTTTATCGTATTATCTCTTCATCTCCCCCTCTTTCTATTTTCATGTCTTTATATCATTTTTCCTCTCTCCTTCCATCTTTCCCTATCTATTTATTTATCTTTTTAACAACCTCTCTATCTTTCCCAAGTTATATCAGTCTTTCTATCCCTATCTTTCTGTCTTTCTATTCCTATCTCTCCTTCTCTATCTTTCTACCTCCTTCCCTATCACTCATTTTTTATATGCCCCCCACTCTCCTCTTCCTATTTCTCTAGTCCCTCCCTCTCCCTTCTTTTTCTTTCCCTTCATATCTCTCTCACTCATATACACACACTCTATCTCCTTATTTTTTCCTCCCTATCTCTATCTCTATCCATATTTTCACCTCTCCATATCTCTTCCCTCTTTCTATTATCCATCTTACTCATTCCCCCCAATCCATCTTTTCACCTCTCCATCTCTCTTTTGTCTTTATATCATTCATCTTACTCACTCCCCCCTCTCTATCTACCGCTCTCTCCCTATATCTACATATCCCTCTTAACTACCATTTCCTATGTCAAATGGACAACCTAGCTTTTTGAAATCTATCTTTTGCAATTGTCTTCTTTTAATAAGAATATGTTTCAAAATTATATTCCGATATGCTAAAAAATACACAAAATATAAAATTTAATATAGTCAATATCCTAGCCATTGACATCACTTATTTTCACTTGATAAAATCGCAAGAAATAATGAAGGAATACCTTTTGAAGAACACTTGTGAAAGTTTGTATGCTAATTTTTTACACCGAAAGGCATAAACCTATAGTGGCATCAATCTCTCTATAGGAGGTCATCCAAAATAACGGTTTAAGAAAAAGGAAACCCTACATATTCCATACATTGGACTACCACCTATCTAATAAAACAATTAATGTAATTTAATGACCACCATCACCTATCCAATAGAATATGAAACATCATCAGCTCCACCACACAAATATGGGTGATGAGCATTTCCACTTCTCATGTGTTTTATATATGATGAATAAAGTCTTAGAGCTTCATCGATCATCTTAACAGTCTGCAACAAAAAGACATAAGTTAGATTATCAACATTGTTCCCCACCCTCAAAGACAAAATAATAAACAAGAAATATCTTCTCCAATGTCATTTAGGAATGAAACCTACATATATCTTGAATGCATGTCTACTACAACATTACTAGCTATATCTAACGAAAACCTTGTACACTACTATTGTGCAATGCATCTCCATTTTCTATATTAAAAGATCCCATTCTGTAGATTTTGTATATTGTTATAAAGGATTTTAATGGTGGTAATGTAGCATAGGCATCAACCTTAGAATTTCAGAAATAGGAGATCCATGGAAGACAAAATAAATGCAAAAGAAATGGTTGGTATTTCAGATACTTACAAATGCAAAATAATTTTTATCATACTTCAAAGGTATAATCTATTGAAAATATTGATATTCAAATTAATTGTTTATTAATTTAACAACTATAAAAATAGAATTAATTTTTTTAAGAATCTAATACGATTTACAATATAAGAAAAGAAAAATAAATTTATTTATATATAAAAAAATACAAAAACTTTCTATTTTATATATACATTTTAGTTTCAAAATTATTTTAAAACTAATTAACGACTTATTTTAACATTAAAATAACTACAACTTATTTTAGGATTTGCATGAAAAAAAGAAAAAAACTAGATTAGAGTAGAAATGTTGTTTAAATGTCTAAAAAAAAATTAGAAAGCTTTTCTTGAGATCTATATTTTAGTTTTAGATTTATTGTAAAACTATTTGTTAATTCATTTTAAAAATTTAGAAACAAATTTAGTTTGATTTTAGACTTGAATTGATTTTCTTGGAAAGAGGGAAAATAAAATATAAATATTTCTTTTAATTTGCACCAAAAATTATAATTTATCACTTCTACCTATTTTGTAAAACAAGGAAACTTTCGTTCTAGATTCTATTAAAAAAAAATTACTTTCTAATATGAAAATTATTTTATTATGGTGACTCGCTATTGTATCCAATAAAATAGAGAAACTTTCCTTCTATATCTTTTAAATAATAAAGTAAGATTTCATATTATATTGAACAATTATACTTTTTAAATTATTTTATTATCACTTGCAACCTTTTTATAAAATAATCTAATGTTTTATAAAATTCAACCAATTTACTTTCTAATATGGAATTATTTTATTGTAATCTCTTAATAATGCATCCAATAAAATAAGGAAACTTCTCTTCCATATTCTATTTAACAATAAATTAAAGAAACATTTCATTTCATATTCTATTAGACAACTATACTTTCTAATATTGAAATTATCTTATTATCATTTCAAACTATTTTATAAAAAAATAATTATTCTATAAAATAAAATAATGAAATCTTCAGTCCATATTCTATTGGGTCTTATATTTTAAGAAGAAGAATTATTTTGTGTAACATGATAGTCTAGGCCCTAGGGAATATCATGTTTTTTTTCAATTTTATTCTTTAAAAACAAAGAAAGAAAGATATAGTTATAAAAATTAGGTGAAGGATAAAAAGATGGCAAAAAATAGATCAAACATATATTAAATCAGAGCAAAAAATAGATTAAACATTACGATTTCTATAAGCCCCTCCCTTGGCCTAAGACTGAAGGAACATATCAAAGTATTCTTTATTTCTTTTCTTTTCTCTCTTACCTTGCATAACAGGCCAACCATCTTCCATCTTAAGTATTATGATTTTTTCTATAATTTGTAATACTTAATAATGTATTTTACTAACAATATTTACCATCGATGTATATTTAATACTAAAATTTATATATATCAAAATTCTCCAACATGCTAAAGAACGTACTTATAGTTAATAAACTTTATTGATTTGAAACATTACATTCATAATTTTATGACAAACTTCTTATAAACTTAATAATATTTTTAGAAATAAATCCATCATTTCTCACTTCTTTTCTTAAGTCATAATTACTAAAACCTTCATTCAACATTTTAAAATTGGAGTTATACTTTTAATTTCCTTTCATATTGAGCCCTAAATATTTTAATAGGAAGCAATATTGAGAATCAAAAGCATAGGAATGTAGTTGTAAAGGTGGCCAGGGTCTCTTCACCATTCTCTAATTTGAAGCTTGACTATTTCCTCAATTCACTAGATCAGAGCAAAAAAATTATCCACATCACAACTAGTCTTGGCCTTGTTCTCTAATTTTTTTTGGATGAAAATCTGTTGTAAAAATGAAACAATATGAAGCAGAAATTCAAATTAAGGTTTGAGAATGGTTGAGGTAGACTACAATAATCTTAATTGTAACTCTATATGACTATAGTTGCAATTAGGTTTAGTATATATAATATTAACCCTAACTGTCACAACTAACCATAGCCCAAACACTAGCCCTAACTATTATGTAAATCTTACATATAACTATAATCTTAATCCTAACCCTTAACCCTAACCATAATCCTAGCCATAATCATAACCTAACCTTAACCCTAACTATAACCATAAACATAAGATAAATCCTAACACTAACCATAATTCTAACCATAACCCTAAAACCTAGCCTAAATCATAATCCTAACTCTATCTCTAACCATAACCTAAACCCATACCCAAACCCTAACATTAACTATTTCTCTAATCTAAGAATGATGCTAAACGTAACTATATCACTAACCCAAAACCTAACCCAAACCCTGAATATATCCATAATCCAAATCCTAACCCTAAACCCTAACTTTGTTCCCAATCGTAAGTATAACCATAAACCTAATCCCAATCAAAATACTAGCTCATTATGTAAACCCTAACATGACCCACAATTCTAACCATAACCCTTAACCTGAACTATAAAGTTATTTCTCTAACCTAACAGTGATGTTAAATCTAATTAAATCATAAACCCTAATCATAACTATAATTATAACCATAACCCTAACCATATGTAAACTGTGACCTCAACCCTAAATCCTAACTCTAATCATAAGCCTCATTGAATCCATACTCCAAACCCTAGACCTAAATATTATACAAACTCTAATAGTAACATGTAATCTTAATCCTAACCCAAACCCAAACCATTATGTAAACCATGACCTCAACCCTAAAACCTAATCCTAATCCTAATTATCATAGCTAGCCATTGCCCAAAACCTATCCCTAACCACTATGCAAACCCTAACTATTACCATAATCCCAATCCTAATCATAAATCCTAAGCATAATCCTTAATGTAGTTGTAATCCTAACCCTATCCTTAACCCTAAACCTTATGTAAAACCTAACACTAACCATAATTCTACTCATAACACCAAACCCAAACCATAATCCCAACTCTAACCTAAACCACAACCTAAACCCCTAAATCCTATCCCTAACCCTAATATGAAGCCTAAGCCTAACCCTAATACTAAGCCTAATCCTAACCCTACCTATTTATCTAACCTAAGAGTGACACTAAACCTAACTATATCAATAACCAAAAACCTAACTCAAAACCCAACTATAATCTAAATCATGTAACCTTGATCCTAGACCCTAACCCTAATCATAATAATAAATCTAAACCAAACTCTAACCCTAATGCTAACTCTAACAATAATATAAATTGTACCCCTAATAGTAACCATATATACACTATAACCCTAAATGATATGCCTGTATCAAGGTTATACATCTTGATGTATTTTAAATATAGAATATATATTAACTAATTATCGCGGTTATTCTCATTTTAAATATTTGTAAAAATTTCAATGTGTGATTTCTAATTTTATCATGAAGCAAAGTATATGCTTCTACATTTTGCAACCAAGTCAACAACGTCTCTTACAATTATGACATCTGACAAAACTTGTCTATTCTTTATGGTTTTATAGATGCCTCTATCGTGTTGCAATTATCCCATTCTGTCAAACAAGTCATGTGCATAATACTGAAACAATACTTTGAGAGTTGAGGCTCAGAACAAGAAAAAGAAGAGCATTATCTCTTGTTTTATTGCCTCAACAAGCATAAATTACTAATTTGTTGACCATGACTCAGTTGACTACTATACACCAACGCAATCAATTCAACCTGCAGTTATCAAACATACCCGAGATTTTAATTCCAAATTCTTTCCATGCAATTACATTCTACGTCATTTTTTAAAACGTTTAAATAAGCAAAGATTCTTAATAATTAAATAAAATTTTAGTTTAATCCTTAAAAGATTATTCTGGACTAAAATTTCTTTAACCTATAGTTATTGTCGGTGGCATTGTAAATTCGTGAAGATGCATTGCATATGACCCATTTCTGTCAACAGGAAAATAAACAAGAAATGGGTAGTGAATTTCATTTCTTCTTGCTTGCTGCTGCGGAATTTATTTTTAAAATTAACGACACCACTCACCTAACAATTCCGGACGTATTTTTTAAAACAAGAATTTACTATTTACCTAAGAAAATGTGAACATACCACAATGTTTAGGTTTCTTTTTACGTTCTATTTGCAAGGATTCACTTGAATTTATCTATGTATTAAGATGATTAGATATTTAAATGAATGATATGACTTTTTTAACAATATATTATATATATTTAAATATTTTTTATGTATTAATGTATTGATTTTTTTAAGTAGGAATTATATATTTTTTCAAATGTCTATCATTATTCATTAAAAAATAAAAGAATATATATTTTTTCTTACAATCAAAGAGATTTTTAGTTAGAGAGGTTTACAACCAGGTTTAGTCTTTATTCTAGAAGCTGAGAGATCTGTAACCAAGTTTAACACTTACTCAGTAATAACCATACCCATCTCTGTGACACTCTTCCAATGGCATGGTTCCTAGTTTGTATGGCTTATAGCCTTCCACCAACTTTTGCATTAGGCCCGTGCTTAGTTGAGGGTTAATTGTGAGGATAGTGCGGCTCCCACGAGGGTAGAGCCTAGCAAATCTAAGATGGCGTGATGAGGGCTTTGATGACGTACATCTTATAGATCTGATTTTAGATTCGCAAGGAAGTCAAATAATTTTCACTCTTCTTATCATTCTAATAAGGTTTTTTTCTCTAGAAAAAATCTAGATTGGGCACCTTCTATCCATATTCCTCAATTGGTTTTCTTAGGTGGGAGCTTGTAGATTAGGCACATTCTTCCCTTGAATGTGTGAGTTTTAGAGAAACTAAGGCCCCGTTTGTTTGTCGAAAGATGACAGGAATATGAGGATGATAACCCGATTATGACCCATATCCACTGTTTGGAACCCTTAAAGTCATAATCGGGTTATCATCCCAAAACCTGAATATGGGCCGAAAATGAGAATATCCATCTTCCAACCGAAGAGGTGGAATATGTTTTGATAACCCGATTTTGGCAGATTATAAACCCAATTTGATTCTCGGTCGGGTCCGCCATCTTCCCAACATATTGTTTCGTGGATACGATTTCATGTTTCGTGGATACGATCTTTTGTTTTGTGCATACAAAAAATTGTTTTGGGGATACGATAGTGGGTAGGGTTTGTGGACGCTTTCGTGGGTCTGTGAACTAGTTTTGTGGGTCTGTGTACTGGTTTGACGGTAGTGTTGTGAAGGGGGTTTGCAGGTTTGTCTTCAACTCATCTTCCAGTGCGTTGATCAAGGTACGCTATTCTTCTTTGTTGCTCTGAAAATCTACGGCATTCTATTTTGAGCGTGCTGGTTTTTCTCTGCAATTATTTTAGTATAATGGGTTTGTAATATGGGTTTTTCTCTTTGCATTCTGCTTGGTATCATGGCAAATACGTTCTCTATAATTATTTCAGTATAATGGGTTTGTAATATGGGTTTTTCTCTTTGCATTTTGCTTGGTATCATGGCAAATACGTTCTCTGCAATTATTTCAGTATAATGGGTTTGTAATATGGGTTTTTCTCTTTGCATTCTGCTTGGTATCGAAGTGCATTTGCAATATGGGTATTTGTAATAAAGTTCTCTACATAATAAAGTTCTCTGCATAATATTTTCAGACTTTCTGTGCATTTTGAATGTTATTTGTGAATGGTAGAAGATACCCTATTCTTGCTAGGATATCCTCCATTGTATTGCCTTCATGATTTCTTGGCACGACAATGTTCTTTTCTGAATCTTGAATATATCACTCTAGTAACATTTTTTCATACTAAAGAAACTCGCCAGTGTCAGTTTTCCACTTTTTTCAGTTTCCAAAGCATTTTTTTGGACTATATCCTTCATTTAGTAACATTTTTTCATACTAAATAAACTTGCCAGTGTCAGTTTTCCTCTTTTTTTGCTCTGTTAAAATACCAATGAAAATAGCAGACACAAGCATCTTGGTCCTAGAAACTGAAATGGGTTGTATCTCCAGAACCCAATTCATTTTCCTGTGCAATGGCAAGGTTTGTGGATGAATTCTAGTGAACTCAGAGACTGATGCAACCAAAAATGTCAAGATTCCTCTTAAATTTCTTTCTTTGCCAAACTAAAATGCATAACAAAGATTTCTTGAGGATCCAGCTTCCCTCTTTATACTGTTTAGGATGCTCAAAGAACCTCTTATTGCCAATCCCTCTTTATACTATTAAAAGCATCAAAATCCATCTCTTTCTTAATAGTAGTAACGCCACTTTCTTAATAGGAGTATGTGTGTTATTTATAATGACAAAATTATCAAAATTCCCCTCTTTCTTTCTCAGTGGCAGCAGCGGTGCCACTTAAGTTTATCAATAAGAATTCTGTGTATTACAAGACAGGGTACAAAATTTAAGTTTTGATACTTTCTTACTACATACTCGAGTTTTGGCTCCCCAATTATAGCCTCCTCACAGTTCATTGAAGGGAAAAAGAATATGTGTGTCTCGGGTGTAATAATGAGCCAAAGAGTGATGCTTCTTATGTATTCAGCTATGTTTGTGCTATTTTGAAATATAAAAATTTGGCTTGTCTTACGATATTTATACCACATCTCTTTATAGTTCTCTAATTTGAGAAATGTAGAAAAAGTTTTTTGATTATATAGAACGTGAAGTAAAATAAAAATTAAATGTATGATATGTAGTATTTCACTGGAGGTAAATCATATGCTTAATCTGTTTCATTTTTCTATCCGTTTCTATTTCCCTTAACAGTGAAATGTATGGAAAATAGACAGGCACATGAACTATTTGATAGATTTTCCAAAGGATTTTGTGGTCCTAACAAATATCCTGTATCCACAAGGATATAGTAATCAAGCTTCATGTCAATAATCCCATGAATGGGGGAGTGGGGTGTGGAGCACTACATTTGTTTTTCTTATGCTATAACAAATATCTAATTTTATGTCTATATGATATAATGTATTGTAATGTATGTCAATGCAATGGATGGCTGCAATTTACTGAAATGCAAACATGAAAGGTGGTTACATGATGTGGTGGACTCAGTCGACCATCATGGCACCAATCCTGCATGTAATCAATATGACAAGGTTCCATTCATAAGTGAAAATATAGATCACTCATAAATTGCATCATAATTCTGTTGGCTACATGAAGAATTATAGTTTCCATGAAAAGAATATTCCTATCAACTTGTAGTAGCAATCCCCACTATCTCCACTTTTTCCTCTCTAGTTTTAGTTAGTTGAGGACCTCATTTCATTAATTTTGATCCCTCTTGCATCTTTAAATGACCCTTAATTCTAGATGAAATGATTATGCCTCATTTAAAATAAAATAAAAATATCCTAATGTATTGTCTCCTCACTTTCCTTCTATTATTTTCATAGTGGCATAGAATTGTATTAACTAATCCTTCTTATACATGTTTTATGCTTTGATATTGAATTATATATCTAAGAATGTCATTTCAAGATTCTATATAATGGCACATCCTTTCATGCTTTTATTTTTATTGTACACCATCTATTTGATAACAAAAAAACTCACCCCTGAACTGTAACATCGTTCAATGCCTTTAATCTATATTTGATCATACATTTATTGTATTGACTTCAATATACCTTGCAATGTGTGAGCTACACTTTTCAATTGTGTATGTATTTCTCATTGTTGTTCTTGTATTAGATTTCATACCACCATACTTCTTTCTATCCAAACAAACTTGCCCCTTGCTAGAAGTCTTCCTTCTAATGACTATTCCAAGAGAGATTTCATTGTATCATTACATTCCTTTGCTATCATCAGTCTTATTGGCTTTGTCTCTGTCTCTAAGTTTGAACACCCACTCAACTGTGTAGTTTTTGAGTCAAACTCATTGACCCATGATTCATGAGTAGTGGTGATGCTCACAGAGGTGAAGCACCAGGACTTCCCGGTAGGTCCCGATGCTTCACCTCTATGAGCATCACCTAGATTCATTCATTCTCATGAGAGATGGGTTCGTGTTGAACCAGTACTCATGAATCATGGGTCAATGAGTTTGACTCAAAAAACTACACAGTTGAATCCTGATAGCAATATCACATACTCATCCACAGTCGTATCCATGAAACAATATATCGTATCCATGAAACAATATAACAGGAAGATTGCAGACCAGACCGAGAATCAAATTGGGTATATAATCGGCCAAAATCGATTTATGAAAACATATTCCACCTCTTTGGCTAGAAGATACATATTCTCATTTTAGGCCCATATTCAGGTTTTGAGATGATAATATTCAGCAATCATATTCATGAACAGCAGTACCATATCTAGTATCATATAGCAGTATCATATTCAGTATCATATTCAATATCATATAGCAGTATCATATTCAGCATCATAAGCATGTTCATATTCAGTATCATATTCATGAACAACAGTATCATATTCAGAATCATACAACAGTATCATATTCAATATTATAAGCATGTTCATATTCAGTATCATATTCATGAACAACAGTATCATATTCAGTATCATAAGCATGTTCATATTCAGTATCATATTCATGAACAACAATATCATATTCATGAACAATAGTATCATATTCAGTATCATATTCATGTACAGCAGTATCATATTCATTATCATATTAGTTGGTTGTTAGGTTCGATAATGTCATTTTGATTCAAGTTTTGGTATCTCTTGATCTTGCTATGATATCTTAAGAAAAGAATGAGGCTTTTCTATGTATGTGGGTATGTTTCTATGTATCTATGTATCTATTTATCTATCTAATTGTTTATATGTATGAACTATCTAACCCTATATATCTATGTATGTAGGTATGTATCTATGTATCTATGTAACTATTTATCTATCTAATTGTATATATATGTACCTATGTTTTTAGGCCATTGATGGATCCTATTAAGAATATTGATGTTCTAGAATGGGTAGTTGTGGGGACCACATATTATCAACTTCTCACAGCTCTGATTGCTTGTGTTGCCGTAGCCACAGCAGTGGTGGCCCTAGAATCTAATGCGGATAGGGGTCAACGAAAAAGGAAAGGAAATAATTTCTATAGAATGGTTATTCATTCCAATGACGTGGATTGTCGTGATCAGATTCACATGAGTAGGGGAGCCTTCTTTCGTCTAGCTACTATCCTAAGGCTGAATGGATCCTTGAAAGATACGATACACTTGACATTAGAAGAACAACTTGTGATGTTCCTCCACACTGTTGGCCATAATTTGAGGAACCGCAAGATTGCCCACAACTTTGGCCACTCAAGAGAGACAATCAGCCGATACTTCCACAATGTGTTGAGGGCTATCTTAGGACTCCACAAGGATTTCTTTCTACCACCTAGTCCAAACACTCCTCCTGAAATTAGTGGGAACGAATGCTTTGATCCATTCTTCAAGGTAATTGTTGTGTTGTTACATTTTTCTTGTACAGATTTTTATCATTGACGACTGGTTGACATTGCAATTGATGATTATATCATATCATATAGGATTGTGTTGGAGCTATTGATGGAACCCATATACCAGTCACCATTGATGTCAACATGCAGGGTAAATATCGTGATAGAAAAGGCAACCTGTCGCAAAATGTTATGGGTGTGTGTTCCTTCGATCATAAGTTTCAGTACTGCCTTGCTGGTTGGGAAGGGTCTACCGCAGATAGTCATGTTCTAGCTTCAGCTCTGTCAAGAGCAGATCCTCTTGTTGTTCCCCCTGGTAAGCCAAATCATAGTTTAATAATATGCTTTATTTATGTAGGAAAATATTTTCACGTTTCACATATTAATAATATACTTTATTTATGTAGGAAAATATTTTCACGTTTCACATATTAATAATATACTTTATTTATGTAGGAAAATATTTTCTAGTGGATGCTGGATATCCCAATGCACCTGGATTTCTTACTCCTTATCAGTGTACACGCTACCACCTGAAAGAGTTTTCAAGAGAAAATCCAATAAACTCAAAAGAAGAGTTGTTCAACCATCGACACTCCTCTCTTAGAAACTCAATAGAGCATACATTTGGTATTCTCAAGCAGCGTTTTCCAATCCTGAGGCATGCCACATCTTATCCTATCATGACACAAGCCCATATTGTATTAGCATGTTGCATACTACACAACTACATTACAGTAGAGGATGGCATTCCACCAGAAATTGACATTGAAGAGGAAGATGATCGTGATGGGGTAGATGTACCAGTGCTAGAGACATATGGGTTATCTCAGAATGATAGAGACCGGTGGGCACAGTTCCGAAATGATATAGCAAGTAGAATGTGGGAAGAGTATAGATCCCGACAATAGTTGTATTGGTTTCCTTTTTCTTGTCTTTTTATCTGCAAGTATTGGACTTGTAATGGTCAATGTGTTTTATTTGAGTAAACTGATGTATGAAGCTACTTTGATATACATGATGGTTTCCTTTTTCTTGTATTTTTATCTGCAAGTATTGGACTTGTAATGGTCAATGTGTTTTATTAGAGTAAACTGATGTATGAAGCTACTTTGATATACATGATGGTTTCCTTTTTCTTGTATTTTTATTTGCAAGTATTGGAATTGTAATGGTCAATGTGTTTTATTTGAGTAAACTGATGTATGAAGCTACTTTGATTAATAACAATTTGTATACACAGCATGGCTTACACAGAATCATTGATGAACATGAATGAGATTGCTAACACGAGCCAAATATCTTCTTTGTCGAAGAAGATTATGTGGTCAAAGGACATGGAATGAAAGCTTATAGACTTGCTCCTTGAGAAAGTACAACTAGGAAGAAAATGTGATGGAGGCTTCAAAAAAGAAGCCTGGACCGCAATTGAGAGGTGGTTCAATGCTGATTTGAACCTCAATCTATCCAAGGACAACTTCAAAAACAAGTTGAAAACTTGGAAGCTTTCATATAGAGTCATGAAGGAGCTTCGAAATACAAGCGGTTTAGCTTGGAATGAGGCTACTCAGTCCATGGATGCTGAGGACAGCGTGTAGGATGAGCTTCTCAAGGTAGGGTAATCTCTCTACTATTTTGATGGAAATAATATTGTCTTCTTTTTAAGTTAATAATGAAAGACAAAGAACCTAATCCATTTATTTATGCCAACATGCAGCGAAGAGAGTTCAAAAACACAAGAATGTATAAAAAGTAGCCCTTTTAGTACTTCACTGAATTGGGTGTAATTGTCGGTAATGACATGGCTGAAGGAAATGCAGCTACCACGGCCCTTGAGTTTGAAGAAGGGAACCCTTTGGAAGAGCCATTCGATGTGAATGATGAAGAGGACGCTATACATCTTGATAGTGGTGTTGATTGGGATGACAAGCCTTATAATTCCACTCAGTCCACTGCAACAACAAGTACTAGAGGGACTCCTAGTTCATCAGGCAGAAAGGTGGGAAAGAGGAAGAAGGCAAGTCTAGCTACTTCATTGGATTCCATGTCTGAAACAATGAAAAAAATAAAAGAGGGCATGAACAATATTCACCTTGTTAAAATTGATGAATCTAGTCATGAGAATGCTTTGATGGATGCCTATAATGCTCTCAAATCCATGCCCGGATTGAGTAGAGGTGTATTCCTCAAGGTATACGAAACCTTCTTGGGTCAACGTGAAAGAGCCAAATGGTTCTTATTGATGATGGAGGAGGAGAGAAGCGACTGGATTGTAGCCACATATGGTGGTTTATAGTTAATTTAAAGGACATCATTTTGTGATTTTAAATGAGTTGGAAGCCTATAAAAGGCTAAAAAATTGACATGATACTGCTATTCATTTTGAATATGACATGAAATCTGAATATATGTGTATGCCAACTTTAATTCAATTTTTGCTGAACATGATAGTGAATATGATAGTGCTGTCCATGATCATGATTGCTGAATATGATACTGAATATGATAGTGTTGTTCATGAATATGATTGTTGAATATGATACTGAATATGATACTGTTGTTCATGAATATGATTGCTGAATATGATACTGAATATTCAGTATCATAAGCTAAATATAATACTATTGTTCATGAATATGATTGCTTAATATGATACTGAATATGATACTATTGTTCATGAATATGATTGCTGAATATGATACTGAATATTCAGTATCATAAGTAGTATCATATTCAGTATCATATTTAGTATCATGACATACCATCATATTCCATGCTTATCCATTTGCATTTCATAATTACATTTTCAATCATTCCATAACTACATTTAAAATGCTTGTGATTACCATTTTGATCATATATACATGATGATCTTGTTGTGATGTGGCATGATACTTTATGATGATATCTAGTATATTTTGTGTTCAAGAACATTGTTTTTTTTATCATGTTACTGATTTTCAGTGGATTTGTACTTTATCATGTGGATAGATATATATTTAGATTTTTTACTATTATATGCTCATATTGTCACAAAATGATTATTTGAATATTTTAATTTAAATGCAATTGATGAATATGATACTATTGTTCATGAATATGATTGTTGAATATGATATTGTTGTTCATGAATATGATTGTTGAATATGATACTGAATATGATACTGTTGTTCATGAATATGATTGCCGAATATGATACTGAATATTCAGTATCATATTCAGTATCATAAGCAGTATCATATTCAGTATCAGGACATACCATCATATTCCATGCTTATCCATTTGCATTTGTCCTGATACTGAATATGATACTGCTTATGATACTGAATATTCAGTATCATATTCAGTATCATATTCAGTATCATAAGCAGTATCATATTCAGTATCAGGACATACCATCATATTCCATGCTTATCCATTTGCATTTGTCCTGATACTGAATATGATACTGCTTATGATACTGAATATTCAGTATCATATTCAGTATCATATTCAGTATCATAAGCAGTATCATATTCAGTATCAGGACATACCATCATATTCCATGCTTATCCATTTGCATTTCATAATTATGCTCAATTTTCAATTTTCAATATGACATGAAATCTGAATATATGTGTATGCCAACTTTAATTCAATTTTTACTGAACATGATAGTGAATATGATAGTGCTGTCCATGATCATGATTGTTGAATATGATACTGAATATGATACTGTTGCTCATGAATATGATACTATTGTTCATGAATATGATTGCTGAATATGATACATATATTCAGATTTCATGTCATATTGAAAATTGAAAATTGAGCGTAATTATGAAATGCAAATGGATAAGCATGGAATATGATGGTATGTCCTGATACTAAATATGATACTGCTTATGATACTAAATATGATACTGAATATTCAGTATCATATTCAGCAATCATATTCATGAACAATAGTATCATATTCAGTATCATATTCAGCAATCATATTCATGAACAACAGTATCATATTCAGTATCATATTCAACAATCATGATCATGGACAACACTATCATATTCACTATCATGTTTAGCAAAAATTGAATTAAAGTTGGCATACACATAAATTCAGATTTCATGTCATATTGAAAATTAAAAATTGAGCGTAATTATGAAATGCAAATGGATAAGCATGGAATATGATGGTATGTCCTGATAGTGAATATGATACTGCTTATGATACTGAATATGATACTGTTGTTCATGAATATGATTGTTGAATATGATACTGAATATTCAGTATCATATTCGGTATCATAAGCAGTATCATATTCAGTATCATAAGCTGAATATGATACTGAATATGATACTGTTGTTCATGAATATGATTGTTGAATATGATACTGACTATTCAGTATCATAAGCTGATTATGATACTGAATATGATACTGTTGTTCATGAATATGATTGCTGAATATGATACTGAATATTCAGTATCATATTCAGTATCATAAGTAGTATCATATTCAGTATCATAAGCTGAATATGATATTGTTGTTCATCTCCATTACAAAATATAGTTTTATGAGAAATGGAGGCATTGGATATTTATGTTGGAGCCACTGGTAAGTACCCGTCGGTATTTTTATTGTGTTAATTTCTTGGATCCATGCCAAGATTATTTTGTGTTGCTAGTGATTATGTTGGCTTTCACAGAGTGTGCTTGTCATTTTATACTTCATTTTATATAGTGCTCATCTTCCTCTCCATTATTTTGTGTTGCTAGTGATTATGTTGGCTTTCACAGAGTGCGCTTGTCATTTTATACTTCATTTTATATAGTTTTTGTCTTTCTCTCCATTTTTTTGTTTTTCTCTCTAGTTTTAGGAAGCCTTGTTTCTCTCGTCTTTTGAATTTAGAGTGCTTTCAGACATATTAGCTTGCATTTGTTAGTGTTGTTACTTTTTTTAAGTGGAATACATGAAGGAGGACCACATGATGAATGCTTCATTTAATGTATTGTTAAGGTGTAGTCTCTTAACTATCCATTTCTAGTTCTTCAGACATGATTTTATAAATGTGTTTTGGTAGACGATTATATTGTTCATGATTTTTTATGTATTAACTATCTTGTTATTATTGTTGCATTATGAAATTAAGTTTAATAATTCTACTTTGTTTAATGCTCTATTTCATCTTCAATTTCTTTTCATTTTTCATTCATTTTAAAAAAACACGTGATAGGTACAGAAATAGAAATGGATAGTTTTGAGACTACACGTATGATAAAGTGAGACTACACATATGCTGACATTAAATATGTTTGAAATAGCTTCTGGATTTTATTTTGTAGATATTTTATGGTCACACTCTATGATCCTTCATCGGGATGGAAGAGATAAAAATGACTGAAAAAAATTCCATCATTTTGGTCTATTGCAATCATTTTGGTCTCAAACTATCTATTGCAATCCTGATGATGAATCACAGAGTGTGATCCAAAACTATCTACACAATCGAATCAAGAAGGTATTTCAAACATCGATGCAAAAAAATCCACATATGCTGATAAAAAAATGAGCTATCTAATGATTGTTTACTGTTCATGTTTGTAAACGGTCAAAATTTCTGATGGTACTCCTTGGTGTATTCCATTTTAAAATGAACAAGTTTTAGTTTTTGTATCATGTTTACTTTGTAGATGCAGGATTGATCATCGAATGTGGGGGCATAAGGGCATAGACTGTGGATCTACTTGCGTTTTCTTATTTAACGGTGTGTTTTCACACCACCAACCAGTTCATGGATATTGTTATATCTGATGCTATAGTTGTGTCATTATATTTTTTGTATAACTTTTTCAATTTGTACTCATAAAATATAGTCATGTTGTTATAGCGAACAAAATTAGTATGAATGAAAAAAATTTTGCTTGATATAGTGCTGATGGCTACGAGGAATGCTCCTATGTGTGACTGCGGTGATGGATTGCATTGTGTGTTGAAGAAGTCACAGACAGAGGACAATCCAGGCCGTAAATTTTGGGGTTGTAAAAACTTCTATAAGGTTGTTAATTGCACAATATTTAAATATTTACAAATAATAAATATTAGTCATTATAGCGAGACTAACTTAGATTTGTATTGTAGGATGGAGGTGGATGCGGTTACTTCCGATGGGTCAATGACACCCCGTCATTGTCTACATCATCAGTACGTTCTACACACAGACCTGTTGTAGATCACGAGTGCAAGAATTGCAAAAGACTTGAGAAAACTATGGCAAAAGCGGAGGCTACATCTAAAGCCGAAATCTTGTTTTTACGGAATCTTCTTTGTGCAACAATCATACTATTTAGTTTGATCATCGTACTACTTAGTTTGATCATTTTTTGGAGATAGATATATATGTGGTCTAGATGACTTATTTATATTTTGATGTGATATGAGCAATGTTATAATTTTTTTTTTGTTATAATATTGTTTATGATAATGTATAAAATTATTAAAAAAAGCTAAGTTTACTGTTCAATATTGTTTTTGTTAATGTATAATATTAATTTTTTTTTTGTTAATGTATTGAAAAAAATAAATTAAATTTTGTTAAAGTTAAGTTTATTGTTTTTGTTAATGTATAATATTGTTTATTTTTGTTGTTATGATATTGAAAAAAATATATTAAATTTTGTTTATGATTTACTACATAAAAATATAAATTAATATAAAAAAACTATACATAAAGAATGGACCAAAATAATAAATGTATAAAATTATTTAAGTTTTCTATTCACATTTAAAGAATGGACCAAACAGAAAAAATGAATTTCTATCTTCCAATTCCAATTTGAAATTGCAAACCAAACACATAAAGAGGAATTTCTATCTTCCAATTCCAATTTTGAAAATGGCAACCAAACGCAGAAGATGGATTGTCTCATCCATCTTCCGGGTTAACCAAACGGTCCAAAACATATTCCGAATATACAAAATCAGAATATCAAAACCTTATTATGAGATAATCAGATTTTGGACCAAATTCCAATTCCACAAACAAACGAGACCTAAAAGAAATTTTCTTTGGAATAGTAGGTGAAATAAGATTTCTTTTAATTGAGCTCTTTGTGTAATTACCGTTTCTAATTATGAAAGAATTCACACAACAATCCATACACTCCAATGCACCCATTTTAAAAATGTCAATCTTTTTCTACCTCCTTTTGCTTTACATCTAGGTGCTTAAAGTGCTTAAAAATATTGCCTCAATATCACATGAACCCCGAATAATACAAAGAATAATATCATATGCTAAAAGATGATGTTTACCAAATTTTTCTCTCATAGACCAACACACCCACTTCAACCTGTAGTTATCAAACTTACCCGAGATTTTAAATTCAAATTCTTTCCGTGCAATTACATTCTGAGTATTTTTTTAAACGTTTAAATAATCAGAGAGTCATAATAATTGATTATTCTGGACTAAAATTTCTTTGACCTATAGTTATCGCCGGTCGCATTACAGATTCGGGAAGATGATATGATCTGTTTCTATCAATAGGAAAAAGAACAAGAGCAACGAATTTCCTATCTTCGATAAGGATGGACACAAAATTTTCCTTCATTATTCTTGGGACGTGAAAGAAATGAGTATTGAATTTCATTTCTTCTTCCTTGCTGCTGCGGAAATTTTGAATGACACCAATTTTTTTAATTTTTTTTTAAAGAATTTACTACTCACTTAATAAAATGTGAGCATAGTACAATGTTTAGGCTTCTTTCTACATTCCATTTGCAAACATTCAATTGTAGAATTTATCTATAACATTGAGAATCTTATCAAAATTGTCTTTCATATTCAAGTACATCAAATTATAAGAATAAAAAAAAACATAAGCTGCTAATGTTGATCCAAAATTAAAAATTAAAAAGGTAAAGTTATCGGAAAGACCATTCTCTGACAATTCATTTCTTCTCAAATTGATCGCAATGACACCTGCATTAGAGAAGAAGGAAGAACAACAATGTAGATAATCGATAAAGCCTCATTCTTATCGAAATATATTGCAAACTTGGAAATAAGGAATTCCATCAATACAAAATTGTACTGATTAGATACTACAAAAGTATTCCAATGTCCCAAAAGCTCATTATCTATAGAATTCACTACATATGCATTGAGCCAAATAGCTTCTCCTACAACTACCAAAAGGCTTGATTGTCAGATGCCTTAAAACTTGCTACAAAAATCAACCTTTGTTGAGACACTCATGATTTGGACCACTGTAGCAAACCATAAGCAGCGATCTTAAATAACTCTCAACAAACATATAACTATCATGTGTTTCAAAAAGAAACCAATAGAAACTTGGTCATAGCTTTGCTATATCAGCAAAAGTTCAGACCACCTCAAACTAATCTTACTAGGGTTCCAGTAAAAGAGAAACTCCTGCTTAGGGTTCTGTATAATAGGTAGATACACAAAAAATGATTGTACATGAATACAGATTACAGTCCAAATTCCAATATAAGTCCAAATTCCAATAAAGATACACAAAAATATGGGTGCATATCCTGGACAAAAACAGCTCATCAACGTGCACCTATAAGAGCTAGATTGGATTTTTAGATTGGAATTTCTTGCAGGATTCAAGAAGCTCCAAGGCCTCCAAATTCCTACCAGCAGCAATAGGTATCAAATCCTCTGACTTCTAATCAAACCCAACAAAAATCTTCTCTTCCTTAACTTCTCCAGTTCCAACATGCACTGACATGTTAAATGATAGAGATTTTTATTTTCTGACAATGCCAAGAGTTCACGTTCCCCAAGTCCAATATTGCTATACCTTGAGGTATTGTGTTTTGCAAGAGCATCCTTAAACTTCTTTATCTGATAAATAATAATATTTCTTAATTCAATAAAGTGAATAGTCATTAGAAAAACACTGAAAATAATTAATAAATCAGAACCCGTATACAAAGATTTGACTTACAATTTCATTGTTACAACTGACACTAACGTAGATGCCCCTTAGCACCTCTATAAAATTTAAAAAGAACGGTTGGATTTATTTTCTTCATGGTTCACTTTCACAAATTCCGCATCGCTATTCATCTCTGCAAGCTGGAGAATTTGTTCAAATGCAAATACTAACAAAACTCTTCCAACCTGCTACACTACAAAATTGTCAATGCTTAAAAAAAGCCAACATAATTGTCAAAGAAGACTTCATAGACAAATCTAAATACTACTCTAAAATGATAGAGGCATCATTTGATCTTCCACTTTGTCCATTATTCTCTACGTGACTGTAAATCTATATATAATAGTAAGGTAGTGGAGGACTATAACTTTTTAAGAAAATTTTCAATATAGTTTGGTCATTGGTTTTGCAGAAATGTCAGTGGAGCTGCACCCTTTTTATCACTTAACAGATAGTTAGACACAAATACAAAACTGCAACCCCAAATGTATTGTTCACACACATAAATCTTTGCAAAATATAAAAACAAACACCCTAAAATTATGTAAACCAAAATTTAATTCTAAATTCCGTGATTCTCCCTCTGTGACTGTGAAGTCTCCGACCAAAAGAAAAATTGTTTCTCCTTCGGACAAGAAAATGGGAAAGATATTAAAGTTGAAATACCGCTGGAGATAGGAAAAGATACTCTTGCTGAGCAAGGTTCTTCTTGTAAGGAAGATACCTCCATTGGAAGACTTCTGAGTAATTACATGGTTAGTCAAGAGGACCTATTTAATTGGGTCATTTTGGAAATAAAGGCCATAAAAAATGATTCTCCCACAATTTAAAAAATGGATGACATTTTGGCAAGCACTCGACCCCTAGCTAAGGGCATAAGTGATTTAAAACAAGACCGCGAGGGGAAGATTAAAGATCTGGAGGAGAAGTTCGACAGTGTGTAAACCAAATTGAACAAGATTATGGATGTGGGAAAATCGACTCTTCAGGACACCACTGAGGGATTGAGGAAACTCAGTGTGCAGGCGAAAGTTGTTCACCGCCTATCCAAAGTTAATTTCCCAGCCACTAGGTCTGGAGCTTTTTTTGTATGAAACTGACAATTTTAAGGCCAGGAAGAAGAAAAGAGCGATGGAAAATGTGTGAAGGACCTTGTAAATTCTAGCAACATCCCAAGCCTAGCCACACGATTGAGGAGTAAAAACAAGGACTCCACTCCCCTGGACACCATTGTGAACAAGGTCAGGGATATTAATGAGGATATCATTGGAAAAACGAGGTTTTAATTGGTAGTATGTAGGCTATTTAGGGGTTTGTTTTCCCCTATTTTCTGTGTCTTATTGGCATCTAGTTTCTGTCTGGTTTTGGACTGTTTTATCTGTTGATGGGATTTCACTTTTTTGGCTGTAAACTTTTGGATTTCTGATCCTGTAAAACCAGTTTTCCTCTAATGAAAAAAACCCTAAAATTACATAGAAAAATACACGGACAAGAATAAATCAATAGAACTTAGGGCTCATAGAAAATATAAATTTGCAATAGAGAGTGAGACACACATACAAACTGCAACCTTAAATGTATTAATCTACAGATAAAAATCTGTGAAAAAAAAACCCAAAAAAATATCAATGCCACATCAACTTCCATCCTTGCCAAATAAATTAGGGAAGCATACACTTAAATAAATTAGCATGTATAGGTCAATAATGTCCTGCTAGTGTCTCTCCAAATATATTCTCCGTAGCTTTTGTAAGTAGCCCTCAATTCTATTCCAGGCTTTTGTTGGTTCAAATTTTAAACATTTTTGAATGGGATGAATCATATGCAGAGAAAAATAGATACGTGCCTAATTGAACGTGGTAAGCTACATTGTAAAATACCCAGAAGCTGAGAGTCATGAAAATAGGTACAGTTGATTAAGGATTTAAGTTAGGGCCCTACCTATTGAGCATCTGATACTATCTGAGGATGTGGAAACTTCCTTTATATATGATTTTCCATTGTTTACGGTTTGAGATTTTTTATTATCAAAATCACCTAAGGAAGTGTGGATGCCCTCGCTTCCTTCGTAGAAGAGATGTGCATTTCCATTCTCCCTGAAAGTGTCATGTTTGTATTCATGCATTCGACCCTAGACTCCCGCGTCGAAAACCATAATCACCATTGAAGCCACCCAAAATATCTGTGTCGAACTAATTTCTCTCTTGTTACAAGGCAGTTCCTACCCATGGCTATGGATAAGGAAATTAGATTTCATTGCTGAAATTCGAGAATGTTATCCCAAATGTGACAAGAGTGCTTCATGGCAGAAAGAGCTACTGAAGGTCTTGTTAGTATAATATATTAAACTGTTATTAAATTTATTATAAATTAGTTTGTGCATGGTTAAATTGTTTAACTGATTTTTACTGTCTTATTTATTTTTCATAATAACTGGTATCAAAGCTTATCTGTTTTTTCATAATAAATGGTATCAAAGCTTTTCTACACCTGTAAGGTTGGCGACATGGGAGGATGGAGGAACTTCCATCATCTCAAGTCATCTTCTCACTTGGAGATGATGTTTTTCTTGAGAAGCATTTTTGGTTTCTTGTTTATTCCTTGTTATTTATGGCATATTTGAAGATACGTGTATTGTGAAGTTTGTTTTGTAGAGGTAGGTAAGGGGTTTTGTGTCCAGCTCAAGATGGATGGATGAAACTCCACTTGATTCAAGATTTGTTTTTTCAACAAATATTTTCACAAAGATGTGTATATATCTTGTATTCAGCAATTTTTTTATTATGTAAGGCTTAAGGGGGATTTCTAGCTAAACATTTAATAAGAACAATGTAATAGGGGGGATTGTTAGTATAATGTATTACATTGAACTATTAAATGTATTACATTAATTAGGTCACATAGTTACAAAGGTAATTTGTGCACAACTTTATAAAATGTATATCAAATATTTTCCAATAGAAATTCCAATTCAAAATAGTCTTTCTAGCTAATTAATTGTGTCTATTTTTTTATTTTTTCCTATTTGATTGAAATTATTTTGGCTTTTAGATAGTTTTGATTACGTAAAAATAGGTTTTGAAAGGACCCGAAACCTTTTACATCAATATTACAATATAAGCATTAAAGTTCCAGTGGAAACAGTGCAATAGCACCAAAAAAAATACACCAAAAAACTAACAAGTCCTTCAACAAAAAGACAGAGAAAAAAAGGATAGCAAAAAGATAGCACGACAGCAAACAGCTGGCTAGATACTCTTCATTAGTTCAGTTGCCTGTTCAGCCGGCATTTGCAAATTAGCAAAGGAAACTTTGAGTTCCTCTATATCTTTGTTCTTATGATCCTCCAACTTTTTGAAGCTTGATCTGGTTCGTTTACTGGGCCCGTGATCCTCCTTGACCTCAATGAGCGCCTGCTCCCCTTTCCCCTGCTCCATCTTCTCCACAAGAATCTTGACATGCTCAATCGAGGCCTTGAGAATGGAAAAACTCTGTTCAGCAATGTTTCCCACCGTCTTCTCCAACCACTCAATTATGTTCTTCATTTTATCAATTTTCTTAATCATGTTACCACCTTTCACCACATCCCCCTCTTTTATTTTGTTCTCCATTGAAATGATTATGTCATTTAAGGACGTAATCCCCTCAGCCCTACCAACAATCTCCTTTAGTTCATCAATACACTATCCCATAGTCTTCTCTCCCAAATTCATTTTTCCAAGAGCCCCAATATCCTTTTGAAGCTGTTGGATTTGGGTTTTAATAGTGCTGATGTCATTTTTCATGGTGCTGAGATTTTTAAAGAAAGCAGTACACCCCAGGTTGTCAAAGTCCTTATTCACGCAAGTCGTCTCCTCCTTGGAACACTCCACCCTACCCCTGTTATCTACCTGGCTATCATTCTCAATATTAGCCACATCCTGGGCTATTTCCTACATGATATTGTCATCTACCAGAATATTCTGGTCTAATTCATCAAGGTACTCCACAATAGATTCCTTCTCCACTTGCTCATCCTATTTTTCCTGAACATTCTCCTGTGAGGTAGAGTCATCATCGGAAGAAATGACAACCCTCTTATCCATCTTCTTATTCTTATTTTTGGCTCTGGTACGCTTCCCTATAGTCTCCATTTCCTTTGTACCCTTCCCCTTCACTCTGTCATCCCTACTTTCCTCTTCCTCCATCTCCATTTTAGTACCCGAATCCTCCGTCTTGGCCTTCCTATTTTTCTTTTGGGCAAGGAGCCATCACGCATGGAGGGTTTTTTGGGTTGCTCAGAGTCAACCTCTTCATTTTTAGTATCCTACATAAAGGGTTCCTTTGATTCTTTTCCATCAGTATCATAGTCTTCAAGGGCCTTTTGATTCAGCCAGGACCTCTCAACCTTCTTAGACTTGAGAACCTCATAGATAAGGACCATCAAACCATCATGGCAGGCATGGTCATCATCAGGGTCCCTCTGCCAACTAAGAATAGTAGAATTCAAAGAACTCAAAAGATAAAAGGGGAAATTAACTTTAACCCCATGTTTGAAATGATTTAACAAAATGAGATGGTGATTATAAATTTTGGTATATCTTCCATCCAGCGTAATGTAACTGATAATAACAAAAATAACCAATCTCCAAGGCCTATAAATGCCTTTAGGGTTAAAATAAGAATTATCAACCTTGACCATGTGTTTCCTTTCCTGGTCTGTTGCCACAAAAACCTCCAGAGCTTTATCTGACACCTTCCTGTCTCTATAGAAGTTGGTCCCTTCGATTTTAAGACACGTCACCTGGGCAATGACCTCCTCAGTAACCTCCATGCTATGCGCTCCCACCATAATTTTCCCTTTATTCTAGGTCTCGATGAAATGCTTGGTAACAACAAGCTTCCCTCCATGCAATTTTTCCAAATAAACCGCCAAACCCTCATCCTTCACAATGTTCCAAACCTCCAGGTTTTGGTTTCATTCATTACATTTCCCCGTTTCACACCTCTTCTTACAACCTCCCATGGCTCTGCAACTACTAAAAGATCTACTCTCAAAGTTTTTCACAGAGCCCTAAAACTTGAGCTTGAAGTAATGATAATACCCTCTAAAGCCTCAAAAGAAACATAAATCATGCGAAATAAAGGCACTAATCATCTTGAAATCACCGCAATGCCCTTCATCATCCTCACACAGATCCCTGCACTTATTACCCATTAATGTGATCTTCATTAAGTACATATTTCTTGCTTTGTAATCAATCCATATTGATTAATGATGCCCCTTTAGGAGGAAGGACAGTCCTGTCATCCCATTCGGTGTCCACCTGAATACAGTCCGCCACATTAGTTATCATGAATAAAATGGGATTTTTTATATGGACAAGAGTTTAAAAAAATAGTCATTTCTAGTTGCATTAATATATTCTCTATATTAATATTATAATTAGGAGCACAATTTTTCTAATTGCTAACTTTTGTTCTGACTATTGAATAATGAACTTTTAATTAGTATAATTTAATGAATAGTTATTGAAACATAAATGATAATTGTTCCCCTTCTTATAATATTTAAGAAAATACTTAGAAAACCTAAACAAATATTATTGAAAGATCATTCAATGAGTGAAAATTTATAGTTTCAAATAAAATTAATCTAACAAATCAATTAAACATTTATTACACCATATCTATAATAAATTTCAAATCAAATACATTCACTGTTATTCATTTTTAAAAAACAATAATAAATATTAAATTATTTTTTATTTTATAATTATTAACTTTTTATTTTCAAAGAATTAAAACAATAGTCCGAGAAGATGACTACAAATATAAAATAGCAAAACCAAAATTAAACACAACTACAACATAAAACAATTTTACACACTTTTGCAAACTTAATTTGATATTCGACCCTTTTTATTATTCTCTAAAATTTTACATAAAATGGAAAAGCTCCATAACAACTCTCAACATACTAAGAAAGGGTCCATGAGGGGGGATTAAGCCCTATTTTTGAGGAAGAGGGTGGTCGTATGAAAATAAAATTGTTTGCCTATGGGATTATATGGAATCTTCTCCTTCAAAATAGGAGCTCCTACTTTTTAGCAAGAAGGTGGAAAGGGGATGAGGCTAGAAATTGCCCCATCAACTTAGGAATGGTTTTTTGCCATTTGTCAAATATTTAATTTTAGAATTTTTCTAAAAAATTATTTTGGTGAGAAAATGGTTTTTTTACTTATTTTTCTTATGCACAACCACCAGCTTCCTTAAATGTCAGATTTTAAAATTTTAAACTCAACTAGACTACAAAATACATGGGACCACCTCCTTTAAAATATTCTTAAAAATTAGCATGCAACTCTAGCTCTATTTTTTAGGAAGCCCCCTTTCTATGGGACCCCAACCTAACTTGTAACACAAAATATACAGATATTTAGAGAAATTGTTGCCTCCAAACACAAAGTAACATTGCAAGACTAAAACAAAAATAAACTAAATCTAGACTAAAATATTTCCATCATAACTAACTTTCTAAGGTAGAAGAAAATTTTATCTTGACACATTACTAAATGAAAATAAAGTAATGAACTCTAAACCAACTAATAAATTCTAGAGAGTTGGCTAGTTAACTTAGAAACTATAGAGAACAGTCTAGTTGTCACACATTACTTTCCAACATTATTTAAGATGTGTAATTTCTTAAAATAAAAATAATATATCTTTAAAGAAAGAATGAACTACGTAATTTCCATTGTTTATGGTTTAATTTAGAGCGAGGAATGTTGAGAATTGCCTAAACAAGGTATCATTATATAGGCAACATCTAAACTAGTAATACAAGACTTTGTGAGTCCCAAGCTGAGCCAGGGCTCTAGAGTCTTTTGGCTCTAGGTTTGGACTCAGTTGAGTCTAGTAGAGTCTTGGCTAACTCACTGAGTCTTTCTAACTCTGTTGACTTGCTAAGTCCTCTAGGAAGGACTCTATCACGGCTAGTCAAACCATAAAGAAGAAAAAAACATTTTTTAATTATTTTTAATGCAAATTGTAGGATACATGATAGTAGTTGACACAGTATATTCTGAGCCACTTTTCTATTTTATGTAAAAAAGGTATGTATAAAAAAGTATAACAAAGAGGTTTAGAAAGACAAGATGAAACCAAAATAACATTGGGTGCCAAAAACATGAATATTCAAAGATATTGCCACACTTCCTCTTTATTATTAATAAATAATAAAATTAGTGGCAACTAGTTATTATATATTTGAAAGATGGAACCAAAACACTTTATGACCCCAAATCCATTAGGCTTCTATGGAGATCAATTGTAATTCCATACCTATGAAACTAGATTGATGACACTCTTTAGCTCATTAATAATTTAATTATAACACGATTGTAGAGAACCATACACTTGAAGATCAATTGTAAAATTGATTGTCATGGCCCTCAGAGGTCTATTATATCTTTAAACAGTCCTCTACACTTTCAACTTCTATGTGTTGAGTCAAATCCCCAAACATGATATCTCCATAATCCGTCTTCCCCAACTGGTTAGAATCAAGATGGAAGTGATAGTTCTTTATTAATGGTGAGATGTTGTTTCAATAATGGTATTTATTTAAGGTATCTCTTTATGTTGATGGATAAAATGAAAATGAACCTAGAAATAGTTATGCTCTAATGTATCTAAGTGACTAATAGAAAGGAAAGAAAATCTCATCTTTTAACTTAATGTTCAAAGGAAGTATTATGAATGATAACTTTTGGAAATTAGACTTGTAATCAATGGGTAGTTATGATGTGATGGATGGAGATACTAACTTGAATTTTATTGATCAATGACTGGTTTATGTTTACTTAATGCATTTTAAATGAGTGTAGAGTAATAACACAATGCATACCCCGATGAATGTTTATGTCTACCCTAATGTTTAAATAGAACTAATATAAAGCATACACTAATAGAGATTATGAATTCGGTGATTAGTTTTGAAGTAATGGCTTGAGTTGATAATTCAAATAATGATAGTTTATTGACTTACGTTTAACTAAGCTAAGAGAATTAAAATGATCATAGACTAATAAAGATCACAATTCAATGTTTATCTTTATGGATGTAAATAGGATGAGGATGTTGCTTTAGTAGCAATGTCGGGGAACCTATGAGGACTTAGGTTGGTTATTAATGTTGCATTTGATTTTTTTAAATAAGTGTTTATTTATGTATTAGAAACGATGCATATCTCATTGGTAAAAAAAAATCACTTGTGTCTTTAGTAATTAGATGGCTTGTTTTCTTGGGTTCCCTAGCAGTGTGTTACATATGGTATCAGAACCCTACGTTTCCACATTTGGAACTCTAGGACTCATAGTTGGCCTATACATAACACTTAATGTATTTTGTTTTGATTACATCAAATCAGGTTTTCCTTTGTTTTGATATACTTAATGTATTTTGTTGCTTCTTTTGATGTTTTCCTTATGTTAGTAAACTCAAATCCTAGACATGAAAGCTATGTTTTCAGTATTCCTACTATATTATTTCACAAGAGTACACCTTTTATTCAAGAAATGATTTTTCTTATATCAATTACTTATGTTTTTGCATTTAGGGATCCATGTGGTTCAAATAGATGTCTTTCTAAAATGGAAATGAATTCCTGATACTTGGGTGTCATCTTATTACTGTTAAAAGTAATTGTATTCCTCTAGAAAATTTCAAAAGTATTAGTGTAAGCTGTTTTGTAGTTAATCATATCTCCTGGTCCTATCATGTTATCATAAATGCTTGTCGAAATGGTTTCCAAGTTTATTTGAAATGTTGTATGTACTCTAATTTCCTATAAATGCTAGTTGAGTTCATGATTTGTTATGTCTGACTATTTATACTAGTTAATGTGAATTTACAAGTTAGAATTGAAGTGTTTCAAATGTTTTTCTAAAGGGAAGAAAGACATGATTATAGTGGTTCTCACTTTATAGGGATGAATGGATGATAGTGTTGCATGGTTATAAAATATGTTTAGTGGGTTCATATAAGAGTTGAAATCTTGTATTTCTTCTTTAAGAACTTAGGAACTTATGTAAATGTAGTTTCTTTGAAAATGTTAGAGCATGTTTAAAATTAGGTAATTTCTGATATTCATAGATCTAGTAAGAGTAAGAAGTATCTCCCTCTCATATATCTTCTGGAAGAAAGAAATTGAAGAGAAAAGAACAAATCTATTTTTAATAATCAAATGTGTGTCTCCCTTCCCTTTTTAAGGAATAAGTTTTAAAGGACTAAAATTCTTAGGAAAATCAATGTGTTATTATAATGAATGTGCTTAATTAGAGGAAATCCTTGGGTAAAGGACCTATGTCCCCAAGGTTTTGTAATAAATAGGATTATAGTACACATTTTTTTGAAAGGATAAGTGTTTTATTTATCTGGTAACAATTTTGACTTATATGTGATCCATGTTATTTGTATAAGTTAAACTAACGTAAACCGCCAATTATAAGGGAAGAGTATGATGTTATATAAATTAATTATTGTATAAGTATAAAAGAAAAGAAAATAGACTACCTCTCCTACAGAATTAAAATAAGATTTTCATTAAAAGGGTTTTTTATTAAGTGTACCATTTTGCTAGATGTCTATTGAGGGGTTAGGATCCTAGAAGAGTATTATGGGAATAAATTTTGGTATTAATCATATACTAAGAAATCTATGTTTGGCATTTTGTTTGTGAATTGTGAGTATCAATTTAGTTGTCTAAAAATAATAATATTATTACTAGTATAAAGATGTTATGATTCATTATAAATAGAATAGGTGTATGTTTATTAGAATAGATTTAAGTTAAACATTAGATTTTTCTCAAAAAGGAAATGTTAGAAGAATATTTATACTTATATGATGTTATATGAATCATATTATTAATCTGTATAAGGATAATGATACATGTGGTTACTCCTCAATGTGCTCAGGTATTAAGGAAATTAAAGCTAACTATAAAATCTATGTGCATAAGGCAAATTGGTTGAAAATGTTAGTGAAAGATTTGATTGAATAAAAAGGGTAGTCATAGGACTCATGTGTTTCTCCATCCCTTAATGAATCTATGATTGTTTTTGAAAAATGGAAAGTTTGAATGAACTCTTCATACTAATGTTTAGAATTAGGTATATTCACAAGAAAGTCATGTGTGACATATAAATCTCAGGGGTATGTAAGTAGCAATGTAGCTAGTTAAGAAGTAAAGCTTGAGATGAAACTCTAACTTAAAGATTCATGGTTAAATTTCTTATATTCTCTCTATGAGTATGGATATTGTTTTGATAATAGAATAATAACAATTGTTATAGTAGAATTATAAAAGATGCCTTAGATTACATTCTGTGAAGAAGGTGTGTATTAAGTCTTGTATGTAAGTTTAATGTTGGATATTCTCCTATGATATAGCATAGACCTTTAAGGGTAAGATGTAACTTTCTTTCATAAAAGAGATCTATGTTGTGTCTTTTGAAAGATTACTCATAGAACTATGTGCTGATGTAAATGGTAAGTTTTGAATATTTGCAATGTTTTAGTTTTGAATTATTACAAAAGTAGATGTGAAATAGTAGTGTTTTATGTACCCCCATTGTGACAGAAATAAACCCCATATCAATTCTCTAAAAATTAAAAAAAGAAAGTAGATGTGAAATAGTAGTGTTTTAATTTTTATTCTATTTTTATTTTTTTATGTTAGTGTTAGCTAATTCTAACATTTAGTTCACTTTCTGTTTAGGCCCGTAACTTGTGGATCACTGTTTCTTCCTTCCATGAGCTTGAGTTCAAGGCCAGGTTACAATTGCATCGTTAGTTTCGTTCCAATGTTTGCTCCATGATTTATTCTGGCATTGGCTATATCTTTGTAATATTTACATCTTATAAATCATTAATGATTAATAGAATTCATTATTCAAGAGTTTTGTTTTGTTCTCTTTATTTTTCATGGAAGTTTTACTTGTTTCTTTTTATAGCTAGATCTAATTATTCTACAACTTATAACTGCACAAAATTCTACATGGTATCAAAGCTTCAGATCTATTTTTCCCTGTCCTCTTCTCGAGATATTTGGTCATGTTCATCAAATCTGCATTTTCAGAGGGTTTTATGTCAGATCTAGGGGGGGACCTCTTTTTTTAGTCATCTTGGCTTCAAATAGACCTCATGGTTGCGTTCACAGCATCCAAGAATGCCTAGATCCATATAAAATTTGTCCCATTTGGACAAAGTTGGAATCTGTGGCAAAAAAAATTTGCAACTAGCCCCGACATGGATCCTGAGGTGGCCACTATTTTTTGGAGAATTTCTGGCCCAAACGGACCTCACGGTTGTGTTTGAAATGTCTAAGAAACCCAAAATCCATATAAAACTTGTCAATTTTGGACAAGTTGACCTCTAAGGCAAAAAAATTTACGTACCAGGGCCATACGGTACGGCCTTGGCATGCACTCTGAGGTAGTAGAAGTATGGAAATCAAAAAATATAAATATAAATAAAAAAATTTCAGCAGGCCTCGCCCCGGGCAGCCCCGCCAGCAACCCCGCAGCAGTGACTAGTGTGTGACTGTTGCTGTCACCATTGGGTTAACCGCGGTGACCGGCAATCACTACCAATGATTACCTTGGAAACTCCACTCATGCAGCCCCCTACAAGCAGTCCTATGGTCATGTGGGGGACTAGCCCCCGACCGCAACCAGCCCCCAACTTCTCAGCCCTTGGTCATGTAGCGACCAGGGGCCAAAAAAATTTCGCCCCAGGGGCCTATTGTTTTTTTGCGGTGATGGCCATTTGGCTATCAAATTTATGCCCGTGAAGTGCTGACATTAGCACATGTCAACCCTTTCAGACACCTTTTTTGGGCCCTCTCAGCTATTGGTTTTTTGCTCATAACTTGAGCATACGGTATCATTTTTCAACAAACGAGATAATGTTGGAAAGCTTGTTCAGAGATGAATTTTTTTATGTTTTAGATTTTGGATTTTTTTTCATCCATTTTTGCACCGGGGGTTTAAAGACACAACTTCTTTTCTGACTTCCATCTAGTGTTGATTGTGGTTTTTTGCTCATAAATTGAGCATACGGTGTCAAAATCGGGCAAATGAGATATCGTCAAAAATATGGTTCTGAGATCTAATCCAGATCTAGAGGTTTGAATTTTTTTATTTTTTTTTTTGATGGTGTTTTTTACTATCAAAGCCAAATGTTCATTTCTGCACTCTGGGAGCTCTATCTTGCGCATTTGGTCTCCGTTTTGGAAAAATAATATATCATTGGAAAGATTTTTCAAAGAGGTTTTCAATGTTGTGAGTCATTCTTACAGAATATTATCCAGGTAAATTTTATTCATAATTTTTTATTTTTATAATCTAGTGGATATCTTGAATGTTTCAGGTCCTGGGATCTCTTCCCTTTGAGGGATGGCTCATCTTAGGCTGTTCTTTTGTTTCAAAAGCCTTCACTCTTCTTTGAGTAGTGTATACTTCACTTTTGTAGCATTCTTTTATGCACACACACTGAGATAAAGTGTCATTCTATTGCATGTATGATATTTAGCACATTTTTCTGCTCTATGTACTATCACTCTATTATAAAGTGTCGGGGGGGGGGTTTGATGTTTGCCTTTGTTTGTCATCTACCTTTGTCATGTGAATGTTCCTCCAATGAAATTAGCCTTAGGTATCTCTATATGTGTTTGTACTCTCTCTGCAGTTCATATTGGATGATCTTTTCAGTGTACCTGTCATTACTCCCCTATCAACATTATGGGGGGGTTTCTATTGTTGGTTCTACCGCTTCTTTGGTTCGATAGTGTGATCTATGTATTCAGTATTTAATTTTATGTACTAGGCAAATGCAGTGGCTGGGTACCTATGCATTTTGGTGAGATGGATCATTTACCATACTGACACTCTTTCTTTCATGTTTTTGGATATGTCTTGTATAAAGCATAAATTTTGGGCCTCAATTCATAATTCCATTTTGTATTTAGGAATCTTAAAATATGTCTTGTTATTGGAAGAACTCCTAACTCATGAGGTGTAAATTTTATCTAGATATATCGATGTTAGACCAAACTATAAATATTTGCAATATTGTTCCTACTTATGAATGATAAATAGTTTAGTACTTTTTGACTTCTAGGAGTAAGTCAAATCTTTGGGGGGGGGGGGGGGGGGGGGGGGGATGTAATGCCCATCCAAACCTACATGTCCTTGATATGCATGTTGGAAGTTAAGGAGTGTTATACATACTTGTATACTTATTTTGATAAGAGTATGATCCTTCTTGAGATGTTTGCATAACTCATTCTATTCAACTATAATAACTTCACATTCTAGTTTTGGAAATAATAAATCTTTTTAGGTATGTTCCTTCATGTCTTCTTACATGTCCACGATATTGTAGAACCTTAATGCTATGGGACCACCAAAGTGTCCCCAAGGTGCACTAAGCATGATTGGGCAGCGAACTTTCAAGGCTCGTATCTTGGACCCTGTGAGAGGTATCGACAATCTATGAGATGCTCCAAGACCGCATTTCTGAGGCCTATAATAATATCTCTTTGTTCTGGGAGATTCAATTTTTTTTTAATTTTACACTACAGTCTCGTTTGATGCCAAAACTTGTAGTGATGGTCAGTTGAAAGTTGCACCACTGGATTTCTTCCAAATCGAACTCATCTTGGCACCGAATGGACTGCTTCATTAGCTCTAGTTGGGCAGGTCAATGCTAGAGACAACCCCATTTCAACCACTAAGTCACTAGAACATTTCGGACCATGTTGACCAAAGTGTCCCCAAGGTGCACTAAGCACGATTGGGCAGCGAACTGTCGAGGCTCGTATCTCGAACCACGTGAGACATTTCAGTGATCCTTGAGATGCTACAAGACTATGTTTTTTAGGCCTACAATAACCTCTCTCTATTCTGGGAGATTCAAATTTGTTTGAATTTGGCACTCCAGTCTCGCTTGATGTCAAAACTTGCAGTGAGGGTCGGTTGAAAGTTGCACCACTAGATTTCTTCCAAACTGTTCATCCTAGCACTAAATGGACTACGCCATTAGCTCCGATTGGGTGGGTAAATGCTAGGTACAACCCCAATTTGACCAATGAGTCACTAGAACATTCCGAACCATGTCGAACCAAAGTGTCCCCAAGGTGCACTAAGCACGATTGGGCAGCAAACTTTCAAGGCTCGTATGTCAGACCCCATGAGAGGTATCGGCAATCTGTGAGATGCTATAGGACCACATTTTTGAGGCCTACAATAACCTCTCTCCATTTTGGTACATTCAAATTTAATTGAATTTGACACTCCAGTCTCGCTTGATGCCAAAACTTACAGTGAGGGTTAGTTGAAAGTTGCACCACTGGGATTCTTCCAAACCGTTCATCCCGACACTGAATGGATTGTGCCATTAGCTTTGTTTTGGTGGGTCAACACTAGGGACAACCCTATTTTAACCACTAAGTCACTAGAACGTTCCAAACCATGTCGGATCAAAGTGTTCTCAAGGTGCACGAAGCAAAATTAGGCAGTGAACTTTCGAGGCTCATATCTCAAACTTCATGAGAGGTATTGGTGATCCATGAGATGCCAGAGGATAGAATTTCTGAGGCCTAAAATAACCTCTCTCCATTTTGGTAGATTCAAATTTTTTTAATTTGGCACTCTAGTCTCGCTTGATGCCAAAACTTGCAGTGAGAGTCAGTTGAGAGTTGCACCATTGGATTTCTCCCATACCATTCATCCCGACACTGAATGGACTACGCCATTAGCTTTGGTTGGGTGGTTCAATGCTATGAACAACCCTATTTTGACCACTAAGTCACTGAAACGTTCTGAACCATGCCGGACCAAAGTGTCCCCAAGGTGCACTAAGCACGATTGGGTAGCAAACCTTTGAGGCTTGTATCTCAAACCCCGTGAGAGGTATCAAAAATCCATGAGATGCTACAAGACCACATTTTTGAGGCCTACAATAACCTCTCTCCATTCTAGGAGATTTAAATTTGTTTGAATTTGGTACTCCAATTTCGCTTGATGTCAAAACTTACAGTGAGGGTCAGTTGAAAGTTGCACCACTAGGTTTCTTCCAAACCATTCATCCCAGCACCAAATGGACTACGCCATTAGCTCTGATTGGGTGGGTGAATTCTAGGGACAACCTTGTTCCAACCACTGAGTCACTAGAACGTTCCGGACCATGCTGGACCAAAGTGTCCCCAAGGTGCACTAAGCACGATTGGGCAGCAAACTTTTGAGGCTTGTATCTTAGGTCTCGTGAGAGGTATTGGCAATCCATGAGATGCTACAGGACCATATTTCTAAGGCCTACAATAACCTCTCTCCGTTCTTGGAGATTCAAATTTATTTGAATTTGGCACTCTAGTCTCACTTGATGCCAAAACTTGCAATGAGGGTTAGTTGAAAGTTGCACCACTAGATTTCTTTCAAACTATTCACCCCAACATCGACTGGACTGCTCCATTAGCTCTAGTTGGGTAGGTAAATGTTGGGGACAACCCCATTTCAACCACTAGGTCACTAGAACATTCTGGACCATGTCAGACCAAAGTGTCCCCAAGGTGCACTAAGCACGATTGGGTAGCGAACTTTCAAGGCTCGTATCTCAGACCCCGTGAGAGGTATTAGCAATCTGTGAGATGCTACATGACCACATTTCTGAGGCCTACAATAACCTCTCTCTATTCTGGGAGATTCAAATTTGTTTGAATTTGACACTCCAGTCTCGCTTGATGCCAAAACTTGCAGTGAGGGTCAGTTGAAAGTTGCACCACTAGATTTCTTATAAACCATTCATCCCGACACAAAATAAACTACATCATTAGCTCTGGCTGGGTGGGTGAATACTAGGGACAACCTTTTTTTGACCACTGAGTCACTGGAATGTTTCAAACCATGCTGGACCAAAGTGTCTCCAAGGTGCACTAAGCACGATTGGGTAGTGAACTTTTGAGGCTCATCTCTCGAACCCCATGAGAGGTATCAGCGATCCATGAGATGCTACAAGACCACATTTATGAGGCCTACAATAACCTCTATTTGTTCAGGGAGATTCAAATTTATTTGAATTTGGCACTCCAGTCTCACTTGATGCCAAAACTTGCAGTGAAGGTCAGTTGAAAGTTGCACCACTGGATTTCTTCCAAGTCATTTGTCCCGGCACCAAATGGACTACGCCATTAGCTCTAGTTGGGCAGGTAAACACTAGGGACAACCCTATTTTGACCACTAAGTCACTAGAATGTTCTAGACCATGCCGAACCAAAGTGTCCCCATGGTGTACTAAGCACGATTGGGCAGTGAAATTTTGAGGCTCGTATCTCAGACTTCGTGAGAGGTATCAATGATCTGTGAGATGCTACATGACCACATTTTTGAGGCCTACAATAACCTTTCTCTATTCTGGGAGATTCAAATTTTTTTGAATTCAACACTCCAGACTCACTTGATGCCAAAACTCGCAGTGAGGGTCAGTTGAAAGTTGCACCACTAGATTTCTTCAAAACCATTCATCCTGATACCAAATGGACTATGCCATTAGCTTTGATTTGGTGGGTCAATGCTAGGGACAACCCCGTTTTGACCATTGAGTCACTAGAACGTTCCAGACCATGCTAGACTAAAGTGTCCCCAAAGTGCACTAAGCACGATTGGGCAGCAAACTTTCGAGGCTCATATCTCAGACCCCATGAGAGGTATCGGCAATCTATGAGATGCTACTGGATCATGTTTCTAAGGCCTACAATAACCTCTCTCCATTATGGGAGATTCAAATTTGTTTGAATTTGGCACTCCAGTCTCGCTTGATGCCAAAACTTGCAATGAGGGTCAGTTGAAAGTTGCACCATTGGATTTCATACAAACCATTCATGCTGGCACTGAATGGACTACACCATTAGCTCTGGTTGGGTAGGTAAATGCTAGGGACAACCCTGTTTCAACCACTGAGTCACTAGAACATTTTGGACCATGCTGGACCAAAATGTACCCAAGGTGCACTAAGCACGATTGGGCAGCGAACTTTTGAGGCTCGTATCTCAGACCCCTAAGAGGTATCGGTGATCTGTGAGATGCTATAGGACCACATTTCTAAGGCCTACAATAACCTCTCTCAGTTCTGGGAGATTCAAATTTGTTTGAATTTGACACTCTAGTCTTGCTTGATGCCAAAACTTGCAGTGAGGGTTAGTTGAAAGTTGCACCACTAGATTTCTTCCAAACTATTCATCCCGGCACCGGATGGACTATGCCATTAGCTCCAATTGGGTGGTTCAATGCTAGGAACAACCCTTTTTTGACCACTGAGTCACTAGAACATTTCAGACCATGCTGGACCAAAGTGTCCCTAAGGTGCAATAAGCATGATTGGGCAGCAAACTTTTGAGGCTTGTATCTCAAACCCCGTGAGATGTATTAGTGATCCCTAAGATGCTATAGGACCACATTTCTGATGCCTACAACAACCTCTCTTCATTCTAGGAGATTCAAATTTATTTGAATTTGGCACTCTAGTCTCTCTTGATGCAAAAATTTGCAGTGAGGGTTAGTTGAAAGTTGCACCACTAGAGTTCTTCCAAACCGTTCATCTCAGCACCGAATGTACTGTGCCATTAGCTCCAGTTGGGCAAGTAAATGCTAGGGAAAACTCTATTTTGACCACTGAATCACTAGAATGTTCCATACCATGTCAGACCAAAGTGTCCCCAAGGTGCACTAAGCACGATTGGGAAATGAACTTTCAAGGCTCGTATCTTGGACCCCATGAGAGGTATCAGTGATCTATGAGATGCTACAGGACCACATTTATGAGGCCTAAAATAACCTCTCTCCATCCTGGGAGATTCAATTTTTTTTGAATTTGGCACTCTAGTCTCGCTTGATGTCAAAACTTGCAATGAGGGTCAGTTGAAAGTTGCACCATTGGATTTATTCCAAATTGTTCATCCGGGCACCGAATGGACTATGCCATTAGCTCTGGTTTGACAACCTCGTTTCAAGTCTTTGAGTCCTGGAGATAAGCAGGGATAGGAGTTTCTTTTTTTAGCAATGGATAATTAGGCCTATATGGAGAGCTAGAGGGTGGAGAAAGTCTTCACCAGTCAAATGACGAAGGACTGATATTGAGATGAATTTAGTAACTCTGAAAAGGGTATTAAAAAATGAAAATACCTTGTCAGGTTGTTTGGAGAGTTCAAGAGTAATTTTCTGGTTTTAGTATTTGTAGGGCTACTAGACAGGCCTAGAAAGGCTATATAAGAGAAATGGTTGAAGTTGAGGTGATTAGAGTGAATGGGAAGCTGGAACATGGTAAATAGACCATGATAAGATGATCTAGGGTGTTGGGATCAAGGTGAGAGATCTTTTTGGAGTTTTGGTATGTTGGAGGCACTGGGTGCACTAGGTAGCCTAAGATGGTGTTGGTACTTTAAGAGATTGGTGTAAGGAAATGAGATAGTGAACTCATGAGCATGGTTTTGGGATTGATCAATAAATCAGAGAAATCTACTAGATCCTTTAGTGAGGTTAACTCCTTGAGTGGATTCCAAGTTGTTTGTAGAATCCTTGAGTTGAGTTAGTCTCCTTAGGGTGATAGTGGAGGGCTCTGCATCAGTAAGCCTGTAAATGGATCCAAAAGTGGTGCAGGGGCACCTAGAAACTACAAGACAACCATGAAGACTATGCCAAAAACCATGAAGACATTGAAGTCACTTAATGCAAATCAGAGCTTCAAGAAGGTCAAAGGCATCATCAATGGTGGAAATCACATAAATTATGATTTTTATTAGTTTTCTTTGATTTTGGAAGTGTAATTTGTAACCTTGATCCTTTCCATGGACTCAAAGGCCTAGATTCCATGGAAGGATGATACTAACAATGTATCATCCTTATATACCTCAAATGATGAATTACATGTGTGAACACACATAGTACATAAGCGTACACATAAATTTTCTTAAGTCATGAAGCATACATGTAGCACATAGATTATAGAGCATACCACATGAATTCACTTAAGTCATGCACGTAGCCCATATACATGAATTTAGGTTGTAAAGAATGTACTTGAATATACATGAATATTATAAAGGCATAAATCGTACACATGAGTACATACACACAAGCATATTTACATACTAACAATGAATAAATGAACACATGTAATTAACAAATTGGATTGAATATCAAGTTTTATATATTTCAAAATGAACAATAATTCTATACATATTTACATGTCAACATATCTAGATACAATAGTGTGGAGGGTACTCTGCAGAAAATCATTGAACAGAGCTATAGCATTCTCAAAGCCTCAAATGACAACATTAAAGCTCTGATCAGTAAAATTGAGGAACACAGGGGCAACAAGGAGGAGTCTCCCAATAGCAATAAAGACATTTCGTCAGAGGAGGGTCTGAGGAAGAGAACTTGCTCCAGAACTTTGAAGAAGGATACTCAAGATCAGAATAAGGACGTGGCTAATCTAAAGGAGGTGGCAGATAAGGCTTTAGAGCTGGAGAAATGTGCGGCTGAGGTCCTCAGAGAGCTTGCTTGAGCAGCTCTCCTGGCTTTTTTTGACTTGGTTTTTGTTCTTTGCCCTTGGTTTTGTTTCTGGGCTTTTTGTTTGTTTGCTAGCAAACTGTGTCTAGCCTTCTTTTCTCACTTTGGCTATCTAGACTATGTGCACTTTTATTGTATATCTTTGAGATTCTCTATGTTGTAAAGGTTTCAGTGCCTGTAGTGTGTTGTGTACAATTGTCCACCTCGAAGGAGAAATTATATGCATCACTATCATTCAGGGGACCTAAGTACATATTCTTGCATATAATGCAAGTGTGGGGCACACAAACATGTGAGCTCATGGAGGATGTAGAAGCACCAGAAGCATCAGGACAAGGAGGCAACAATGTCATGCTCTGCATAACCAGCAGATCACTCAAGGTGTGAATGGCTCAAATAGTCTATGAGCCGGCCTCAGCATTAATGTCAGGATACTACACTGTGGGAGGTGGTGAAATCTTGGGAGGGGGGACATATGTGTGGGATTTCACCCATTGTGCCCATGGCCTGTCCTGAGGAGTGCCTAAACCTACACCCTCGTTCAATCTCATACTCTAATAATTCACCTTGTGATCGAGCACAAATTCAGCATACAATTTTTTAATAAAATAAAATGGGACATCCAAATTGTTGTGAGGTGGTCTATCAAAAACTATCCACCAACAGTCCCAAAATTTGTCACGTATTGCACTATTTGTGCACCATTTAATTGACAACTTAGTTTTTTTCGGGTCTACTTTAAGATCAATTTTAGGATCCACAAAAAGATTAGCTATGTCATGTTTTGTTATATTTAGGTTCATCACTTGATCATAATCAAACCCATCATCAAACTAGGTGTGCATGGAATCGTACCAAAGAAGTGCAGCACTATGTTGTTGTGTAAGTTTCTCCATGTTTTCAATAATTGAGTTCAATGTCATAAACATGGGGCACAATGTGGGGATATTGGCATAGGTGGTTTAAAATCCTCTAAGTTCATTTAGATTATCTCCTATTAGATCCTCTAAACAGTGAGGGTTTGTGACAAGTACATCTTCTGGAGGTGGGGGATTGTTGGGAGGTCATTCTGGATTTTTTACGGGATCATTAGGAGGGTTTTCTGATTCCATGTCTGATTACAATGAAAAAACAAATAGATAATTACAATGAATTCTAAAAAACAATACAAAAACTCATTTAAATGGCTAATTTTTATATAAAAACTATAAATTTCTATTAAAAAATAATAAAACAATAAAAACAATAAAAATTTGAAGATTAGACTTAGCTTAGATTTTAAAAAAATCGGATAGGCGATTGCAAAGCGGATATCCAAAACCCTTAGCTACATTCACATTTTCACAGTGGAAATGTTGAATGCGGATGGGGTACAAAGTTATATTTATTGGAAAATATCAGATATCCGATATTATCAGATATCTGATATGATCAGATATCTGATTAAGCTTTTTGCTTTGGCTTTTAGCTTGGCTAGGTGTACTGATAGCTAGACCTATCAAAAAGTCAACATATGCATTTGTGCACTTTTGGACGAGTGAAAATAAGTTTTTTTCATCGCCACTTTTTGGCATATCATGATCCTGCACATACCCAAGTCATCTATTTACTTTTGTACAACTGCTAAAGAGTGGGATGCAATACATTTGTTTATTGCAAACAATCAAGATTGGATGACGGTATGGATTGAACGATGTCAACATGATGGTCATAGATTAACATGGGAATCTATGTCTTCATTAGTTATACAAGCTCATCATAATGGAGATCCCAATGTTACACAAAAGGAAATAGATTTAGCATATGGTTTGAGAGATCACCAAGTACTTATAAATTTGTTAATTAATCAACCATATATTTTTCAACTCGTGATGCAATAATTTATACATGTTTGACATTATTGCAGGTGAAACACCACAAGGCTATGTTATGCAATGGTTATAAATTTCGCATCAAAAAGTTGGATGACACGAAGAGAACTTGTGATTATGGGATAAGTGCAGTGTTCCAGATGACTAATATTTCATCTAGAAATGACTTACATCGTCGAGAGTCAAAAAATTGATACTATGGTATTTTGGTTGATATACTTGACTGTGACTTTAATTCCTTCAAATTAGTTTTCTTCATTGTGAAATGGTACAGACTACAACTCAATAAAAATGATCTTGATAGAACTGTTATTGAACATGACAATGGATTTCCAATGATTAATATAAGGTTGTTTGAGTCAATTGGAGAAGAGCCCTATGTTCTTCTAAGCCAATGTGAGTAGATATTTTACTCAGAGGTTCCACATAAACTGGGTTGGTCATTTGTTGTTAGACATGATCCAAGAGGAAGGCCAATAAAGTATAATGTGATGGAAGAAGATACCAAGGAAGATGAAGAAGTGGAAGATGATGTAGATAATGATCATGATCGAGAGCTAGTTGAAGAAGAATATGAAGAAGAAGATGACAATGATGCTGCTACTGATGATGATGATGCTACTACTAATGACGATGATGCTACTACTGATGATGATGATGCTGAGGATGATGATGATGATGATGTTGAGGATGATGATGATGATGTTGATGTTGATGGTGATGATGACGATGACGATGATAGTGGTGGTGATGATGTCATCGATGATGATGATCTTGATGATGAGATGGATGAAGAAGAATATCAATGACATGAATGAAATGTACAATTATATCAGATGTTTGGCATGTTCTTACAATTTTTTTATATGTACTACTCTTATTCACCTTGTTTTATATGTCCTACATATATCTTTGATCTTTTGTTAAGAGAAATTTCATTCTAAAAGAGTGTATTTAATCTCTATATGCTTAAACAACCTTACTAGTTAAGATTGTTCTAATTTGTAGTGGGCATGATAAGAATCAAATCACTTGAAAGACACCAGTATTTAGACATGCACAAATTAGTGACGTGATTAAGAAAATTACCTTTCTAGAAAGATATCTTCCCATTTGAGATTTTGTCTACATTAGTATGTTACTTTTTATTGCAATTATAATTAATTCATTGGTTCCTTAGTAATTGATTCTTATTGCATGGTTGTCTTTGGTTTGTCATTTTGTTTTGAGTGTCTAGTGATTTAAACCAAAGACTTCGACTTAGCCAAAAAATGTGCAAGTCTACATTAGTATGTTTCTTTTATTGTAATTATAATTAGTATGAATGAACAAAATAATGACAATGCAATATTTGTGATAATGCAATATTTGTGATAATGCAATATTTGTCGAAATAGCGTCGATGACTTCGGTCAATGTACCTATGTGTCAATGTGGTGTTGACCCATGCATGTTGAAGACGTCACGCACAAGAAGTAATCTTGGGCATCAATTTTGGGTTTGCCCAAATAGGGAAAAGGTTTGGATATGTAATTATATTTTATGTTTAAAAATAATGTGACAACTAATCATTTTATGAAGAACTGATGTGCATTTGGTATTGCAGGGAAATAGTGGATGTCAATACTTTCAGTGGGTCGATGAAACCACATTTACATCTACCCCATCTACATCTACACCTGATGTAGGAAATGAGTGTAACTTGTGCAAGGCTCGAGAGGTAGCTAGTGCCGCCAAGATTGCTTCAATGGCGAAAGCAGAAATCATATTTCTATGATGCCTTCTTTGCATAGTTTGTGCACTACTTTGTTGGGACCATATGTGTAAATGTGGTTAATAGAGGGCTATTGTAGATACTGAATTGTTTTTAAGAATTTCTAGTAGATACACATAAAGAACTTGCACATAAACACGACAGCTAAGAAACATAAATGTAGATATCACAACAGCTAAGAAACATAAATGTAGGCATCATGGTCATAATTTTTTGGAGACACAACATAATTGAATGGTATACCCAGACGATGCAACACAACTATCACTCCTTCAGTTTCAAGTTGACACTGCAGGATCCAAAATCTATAGATAAGAAATAAATTTAGAGAGTGGAGGAGGGTTGTAATGACCAAAATAATACAGGGTCCCTATATTATTTCGGTCATTATGGCCCTTCTCCTTTGCTCTGTAAATTTATTCTTTATCTATATGGGTTTTGTTTACTGCAGTGTCGACTTGGAACTAGAGGAGTAGTGGTTGTGTTGCATCGTCTGGGTATACCACTCAATTATGTTGTTTTTCCAAAAAATTGTGACCATGATGCCTACATTTATGTTTCTCAGATGTTGTGTCCCAGGACCCCTTATGACCATTTACGACCCTTTATGATCCCTAAGAATACATCTTAGAGGTCTTAAAACATCGTAAAGGGTCATGAGGGGCTCCTAGGAGGGGTCAGATGAGCTTCCACCTTCACGTGGTTGGCCCTATTAAGTAGAGAATGTTAAACTATTCTCAAAACAAAGAGAAGCTCAATAATTTAAGATCTTAATCCACATACAACAAATATATAAGTCTCTCAGTAATCTAAGTCTCTTAGCTTGGTTCACTAAGAAGAAGACTCCTCCCAAGTCATCACGGACACCATAGTGATCTATGAATCTCCAATGTGCAAGTTCTGCAAGTTGCTTTCTCGACATCACATCTAAATCATTCGAAACTATGGAAAAAATGGTAGACAATCCCAGTGATCCATCACAACCCGATCTCAACAACAACGCAAAGAGTAGCTTGATTCTATCTTCAAGCCGATCAATGCACAATCTACTCAAACTCCAAGTCAAGTCACTACTACAATCCATAGGAACAAAGAACATCCAATTCAGACCAAAGAAGTCAAGAAGTCACTCTAATCATATCTGAATGCAATCAAGTCCGCATATATCCCACGAACACATCAGGAAGAATGCATCTCTGATCACCACACTAGCTTCTTGTGCTGGAGCAGCCGCTGTCACAAATCTCAATTCCGTCGAATCCATTCCAAATCCAAGTTTCTAGACTCGACTCAATAATCCATGAGCTACTACCGAATCTACTGCAAAGTCATCTTTGAATGACATAACCAAATCACGAGAAGGAATAAAAGACCTTGACTCACCAAACCACCTTGCAAGTCAATCGAGATCCGAAAGTAATGCAACCAACTCGAACCAGATCTGCAAGGACACCGTTCTGAATCAATACCAACTCAATCGACAAATATATATATATATATAGGGTAGAAGCAAAAAGTTGGGTGCCAATTCCACGGAAGTCCGCAGCTTGAAAATTTGCGCTGCTTGAAACGGGCACCCATTTTTTAAAAACGGGTGCCCGTTTTAGGCTCGGACATCCGATCCGAAATTCAAAAGTGGGTACCCATTTTTCCAGAAACGGGCACCTGTTTTTGTTTAAAATGGGTACCCGTTTCTAAAAAAAATTTTAAATTTTTTTTTTAATTTAAAATATTTTTTTAAACACATATTTTTAAATTTATGAAATGGGTGCCCATTTTTTGAATTTAAATAACGGGTGCCCGTTTCTTAAAATATGCACGCGGGAGTTTTCACTCTGCCTCAGTTTTTGGTTTGGGATAGGTTTGGTGAGACCAAGTCTATGTCTTAGCCTCCAAAATTTTGGCTAAGGCATTGGAATACAAATTTTAAGGCTTACCATAATTTTTTCAAGCCCTTCTGGATCGATTTTTTTGACAAAACAAAAATGCATTAAAGATCTCACTATCACGATTCTAAAAATATAAATTTCATAATAATATGGTTATTTTTACTATTTTTACATTATTTATTAGTTGATAGTGGTACATAAACGTAAAATAGTGAGACTCACTAAAACTTTAATAACTTTTTAATTTTTAAGTATTTTTAAAAATAAATTATATGTCATCAATCTAGATTCAATTCTTTTGAATTTAAAAAAAAGAATTTTTGAAAAAAAGAAAAATTATATTAAATTATGGTGGCCGTACACGAGAGGTTTGAAAAATAAGCTTTATTGTTAATTAAAAATTAATAAAAAATAATTTACAAAACAAAAAAATAAGAAAAAATATTCTCATCAATATTCTATGTCTTAGGTATCTTCCCTAAAAAGGATTTAAAAAAATTCATTTATTTGTGTCAAAATATGGTGGCCGTACATGGATGTGGTATGGTCCTAAAACAGGCATTTTGAAAAAGTGGTTTTCAAATATGCCTATCAAAATATAATTTATACCATGTGGGTATTAAAATAAATTATATATTTGAAAAGTAGACTCCAAGTACTACAATTTTTATTAGTGAATTTTTTCGAGATTCAATCTCTAAGTGCCTCAAATTTTGAGATCAATTTAGATAAATTTTGAAAAATAGGAAAAACACTTCCACTTTTTGCAAAAAATTAGCACCCAACTTCTTGCAGCCACCCTATATATATATATATATATATATATATATATATATATATATATATATATATATATATATATATATATATATATATATATATATATATATATATATATATATATATATATATATATATATATATATATATTTAAAACTACTGATTTTCATCGCAACTACGACAGCCAAATAAAAGCGATGGCTATCTGTCAGAAACATCTGACAGCCAGTCGTCGCATGTACAGCATCGCTGTCAACAAAAACTACAAACGATGGATATCTATCATAAACTTCCAATGGGTACCCGTCGCATGTATAGCATCATTGTCGTTAAAAAACTACTTACGACGGCTATCCGTCGTAAACGTCTGATGGGTATCTATCGCATGAACAACATCTCCGTCAACAAACAAACTACAAACGTCGAGGACTAATCGGAAGATTCTGACGAGTAGCCATCATTTGTAGTTGTTTGCGACAAATGGGAGTCACAATTGCAATGTCCACAAATAGGCGTGACTGTATGTTTGCCATGTTGGCACCCCCTTTTTGCGACAGCCATAGTCATCGTAATTACAACGCCCATCGTAATTGTCATTTTTTTCAATAGCAAAACTGTGACGGTGGGTGGTGTCTCTTAATCGACGGTATACTATTGGAATTCTGACGGTCTGTCATCGGAAAAAGGTCTCAAATATACTAGTGTTGTTAGACTATTCTTGTCCATTCTTTGTTCTAATTTTTCTATTAAATATATTTGTATGGTACAAGCTGGTATGATCATGTAAAAGTCTAAATTTGATATCAAAGATGTTCCTTTTTCTTATCTTTCATTTTCCACTATTTTGATAGATTTTGGTTATGTTTACTAAGTGTTACAACTGTTTTCGTGGAGGCAGGTCTGAAGCCTAACTAGGGTTTTATGTTTTAGAAAAGAAGCCATAACTTTCATTCCCATCATTAGATCTTCATTTAGATTTTAGGGAAAGTATATAGGGATGTTTTATTTATTCTCATAAAAGAGATTGGATTAATTATGTATTTAGTGAAATATATGAGTTATTGTTCATTGATAGTTAATCTTGGCATTTAATCATTATTTGAAATAAACCAATTTTTGAAAGTTGTCAAGTGTCAGAGGCTTGTAAGTTACTAGAGGCATTTAGGATCTTATTTTTTATTCAGTTGAACTTTTATTACATTAAATATGGTTTTGATATGTTGATTGATGCATTTTGGATGCCTTTTATGTATTTGAGAATCCTTATGATAACACTAGGGTTTAGAATCATCCTATGGATGTGGGATCAGAGGAGGGTTCCTAAACCTATGTTGTGGATCCTTGATGTTTTTTGTGTTATCCAAGCATCCTAGATATCATGTTGAGTAGGGTAAAATAGGTGCTCTAGGTGAGTGGCTCACCATAGGTGTCAGGACCCAAAGTGGTTTCTAGGAGATCCTATAAGGTAGGGGACCAGGACCAAAAGAAGTCGCTCAGGTGGATCCTATGGGTGAGTTCCTTAAGCAAGTGGAAACATCAATAAAATTAAATGGAAAGGGGGGGTTGGAAATAAACACATTAAGCAAGATAAAAGATGTTATTAAGTCCACATATGTCATGTTGGAGTACCAGGATCATGTTTAACCATTGGAGAAGGCCCGGTGAGTAGGCCCCAAGGTCAATGACTGCTAGGGTAGATCCTAACAAAGAAGGGAAATGCGATGACACTCGCCTAGCTAGTGCTTTAGAACCCTTACTCTTTGATTGTGTTGCCTTCTGTAGTACTTTTGCATTATTATTTTTTATAATCTTGTTGTGCTTTATTTTTGGAAGGGTACTACCACCTTAGGAATATCCCAGTTGTGACCTATTGTGTAGACCTTGATTTTTATCTCCTAGTTCAGGGGAGTGGGCCTTTTTGGTTCCACATGGTTGTGTAGCTAAATTTATCACGCTAATGTCCGTGGTCTCATAGATGATCCGTGTACATGTCCCTTTCCAGATTATTTGTTGAAGACTTTATATTCAAGTATATTATTTGATGTTCTGATGTATTAATGTATATGTATCCATGTAATTGTGAAGGAGGCATAAGTATATGGCATAATGATGTATTTTGATGTAGTTCCATTTCAAAGAAATGTAAAGGGAAAGGGTAGTTGTAGGACCTGAAGGAAAGGGAAAAGTGAACATGTTGTATTATTTTAGAGCATTTAAGAGATGTTGTTTCAATAATGGTATTTCTTTAAAGTATCTCTTTATGTTGATGGCTAAAAGGAAAATAAACCTAGGAATAGTTATGTTATTATGTATCTAAGTGAATGATAGAAAGGAAAGAAGATCTCATCTTTTAACGTAATGTTCAAAGGAAGTATTACTCGACATCGATGTCAACATCAAGGGTGAACCCACAATAGTGGGTTACACTTTTTTGCCTGAACGGACACTGAACTCTACATTTTGAAAAAAAAACTTTAAGATTCGGATGCATATTTTCGTTAAACCGTTTCAAATCGAAAGATGAAGTAAATTAGAGTCTTTTACAATTTTCTGTCTAGATTCTAAATATATTTATTTTTTATTTTTGAATTTATTTGAATGATTTTTTCTTTCTCCCACAAAAACTGGTTTGTTCCTGAAAACGTCATTTTCAAAGAGTTACATTATTTTCATAGAGAATAACTTTTTTTCTAAATAGATATCAATGTACTTCTTTTGAATTTAATTTTGTAACATCCATACAGAGGGCATGCAATTGACCTTTGATGACATTATCATGATTATTTCATATTTTATTAATATTTGAAGTTGACTAAACCGTAATTTTGACATACCTTGACTACATAGCTTATAACTTGTCGTGTATTTGTCCAATTTCATTTTTATTTTTTTTATAGAAAGAGAACTTCAATACCTAGGGCATAGATATTTTTTTAAAAAAATTTCTCTCATTTACTATTTTTCCATAAGTGTCAAACAAAGAGGTAGACATACGGTGAAATATCTATGTTTAGTAAAACTAAAAATACGAAGTCATAATAAACTTAATATATATTAACATTATAATCATTGAAAGATTTTTCTCAGTAGTACCTTACTACATAGATAGGTTTTTCAAATGGATTCATTTGATCTGCCAAAAGATAAAGTCGAAGTGATTTTTAGTCAATATTTTAATAGGTGTGAAGGAGACTCCATTGTAGGTATGAATGAGGAGTATAAATGTTATATCAATATTTTTTTTATCCAAGAGGCTTTGAGCTAACCATTTGTAATTAATTCCTTCAAATAGAACCTCTCAAGGCTTAAATCAATATATTTTATTAAAAACGTGTTATTTCAGCAAAAAATAGCATGTCTAAAAAAGTGTAACCCACTATTGTGGAAATTAGACTTGTAATCAATGGGTAGTTATGATGTGATGGATGGAAATACTAACTTGGATTGTATTGATCAATGAATGGTTTATGTTTACTTAATTCATTTAAAATGAGTTTAGAGCAATAAGACAATGCATACCCTGATGAATGTTTATCTCTACCCTAATGTTTAAATAAAACTAATATAAAGATAGACTAGTAGAAGTTATGAATTTGATGATTAGTTTTGAAGTAATGGATTGAGTTGATAATTCAAATAATGATAGTTGATTGGCTTACGTTTAACTAAGATAAGAACATTAAAATGATCATAAACTAATAAATATCACAATTCAATGTTTATATTTATGGATGTAGATAGGTTAAGGATGTTTCTTTAGTAGCAATGTTAGGGAACCTATGAGGACTTAGGTTGGTTAGTAATCTTGCATTCAAGAGTTTTGTAAACAAGTGTTTATTTATGTATTAAAAAATATGCATATCTCATTGGTAAAAAAAAAATTACTTGCGTCTTTAGTAGTTAGATAGCTTGCTCTCTTAGGTTCCCTAACGGGATGTTACATCTGGTATCAAAACCCTAGGTTTCCACACTAAGAACTCTAGGACTCGTAGTCACCTAGACAAAATTCACTCTTTTTTATTATGCTTTGATGGATCTTTGTAACCTTTTCCAAAGGTCCCACCTTGGCACATAGCTAGAGAAAATGTTGACAAATTTCATTGAATCATTTTTACACCATCTAATTGCATTTTATTGAAAGTTTCTCAAGTCTTTTTAGAAGATAGATTTGGTGAACACCTTTGCGAGTTCCTGTGATAATATCATCTCATTTCTCTCTTGAAGTACACGTTAAAGAATTCAGTTTCGCCCCTACTCATTTCATTTATTTGAAAGTTGGTAAAGTCTTGCCAACAAATCAATTTGAAGCACTTCTAACAATCCTGGTAGTCAATAAAATCACTTCTCTTTGGATTTACAGCGTGCATGCATGTTAAACCATTGTTTTGCATTTACTACAATCATAGTACTTGCCTTTGTCATAATACCTTTCTAATGTGCGTTGTCAAATAATTTATGTCTTGAATGAGCTTCCATTGTACCGCGAACATGGGAAATACCAAAATAAGTAGCATCTTTTCTTGTATGCGTTGTTCCAATTCTACCACCGTACATACGGTGAAATCATGTTGTCAAGGGTGGAAAAGATTGCAGCGACCAACCTACATATTCTATTTGCATTTACCTTCCACAGATTCTTAAACCATTTCAACAAAAACATAAGGTTTTCAATGCACATGCATTTGACTAGCCACATAATGGGTTTAATACAAAAGTTCAAATTTTGGCTATTTGGAAAATGGGCCTAACACAATGCCACACACCTAATAAGGAACCCTGCTCAATGTCATCCAACATAAAGGGAAAGAAAAGCCCCCAACTAGAGGGAAGACAAGTCCCACATGTAGGAAAAAAAATAGCACCAAGCAAAAATCTAAAGAAAAAACACCACACACTCACCGACTCTTGAAAGGTATCAAAAAGGACCCCGAAACTACCCACAAGCAAGTCCAAATGACAAAACCGAACCGACATTGTCGTCATCAACATCTTTTGAATCAAAGGCCTCCTTTGCACCTCCCCTGCCTCCTGAAACCCTAAGACCCCCACTTATGCTCCCACTCTTGCTCGTCATTTCAAAATATGTAAATGATCCCCAAAATATCATTGTTAATCATTTATATTTATGAAATTAAAACGATTTTGCTTTTAGTTGAAGTGAAAAATATTGCTCGATAGAAATAGTATAAAATATAAATGATTTTTGTAGTTAGAAAATAATTTACTAATTTTAAAATATTTGTTGATACTTTATTTTTACTTTATATTGTCTTCAAATTCTAAATAGTTTTGAGACATATATATGATGTCATTCATGTTTACATCATCATGCACGTTATCTTTTTAAATATAATTTATTTATTTTTTTTAAAGTTAGTCATTAGTAATAATAAATTGTCAACACAAATGATCTTAAAATAACAACTAATTGTAATATAATTCTAGAACACTAACATTTTAACATTTTAAAATATATAAGACTATTAGAAAGAATTCAAATTATTATATACTAAATTTTATCATATATAATGAAAAGTTTTTAAAAACATAAAATACGCCCAGAATTCATAGTTGGTTATTGTTGTTTGAAAATTTTGCATGGCCATCAATGTAACTAGGGAAAGAGTGAAGTTCATTATTCATGCTTGAAAATTGGCCGTATGCAATATATATTTTATTAAACTATGATATTTAAACCGGATGTAATTGTACGTTATTGAAACTTTTGTCCGGGTTAAGGAAACTTTTATCCCGAATAATATTTTATAAGACTAAAGTAAATTATTATTAAATGGTTGATTCGCTCTGTTGGAAAGTATGATATTTAAATATAGTGGCATTGCACGGAAAGAATTTGGATCGTCCAAGGGAGTCCCCATGACCCCTTTTGACACATTGGAAAACTCAAGTGTGTCTTAAGGGGTTGTAGGACCCCTTAAGACACACTTGAGTGTTCTAATGTTTCAAAAGGGGTCACGGGGACTCCTTAGGGGTCCTAATGCGTGATAAGGCATACTAGGACCCCTAGGGAGTCCCCATGACCCCTTTTGACACATTGGAACACTCAACTATGTCCGAAGGGTTCGTAGGACACCTTAAGACACACTTGAGCATTCCAATGTGTCAAAATGGATCATCGGGACTCCCTAGGGGTCCTAGTATTGTATGTAGTACTGTAAGCTTCAACAATCCAGCCGGCTTCCTCTGTTAAGGCACGAAGAACTTCATTAATGTATGCTCTAGGAGGAAGCTTATAATTTCCATATTTCTGCAAGAGATTCTCCAAAATTTGTAATATTATATATAATATATTAGTATACATTAGTATACGTATATTATATATATATATATATATATATATATATATATATATATATATATATATATATATATATATATATATATATATATATATATATATATATATATATATATATATATATATATATATATATATATATATATATGTTAGTATATATAATACATTAGTATATTATAATACATTAGTATATTTTAATACATTAGTACATATAATACATTAGTATATATATAATATACATTATACATATCATATGCGTCTTTTATTTATATTTATTATATACATCAATATATGTAAAAGTTAAATTTTTTCCATTTGCTCCGGCCTTTTTTTCATCAGCCTGAGAATATCGAGTACCCGATATGAAATCGGATACCCAATTTTTGCTAGGTAATATTTTACCAAAATATTCCCTATCCCCACAGACCAGACAATCATGGGATTTGATACTTTTTTCACGTGTTGTGAAAAAAAAAATGTGATTTGGGGCCCATTGTTTGATTTTTCTCGACTTCTGGTCTCACCATATGAAGTAGCAGTCATCGAAAGGCTAAACGCAAGAGGAAGTTGACAGATGATGAAATTCAAGAATATAGGGAAAAAGATAAGGAAAATCACCGAAGAAGGAGAGAAGGTATGTTAAACATTAATCAAGGTGACCCCGTAAATGTAGTTGTAAGTGAAGAGGATGTTCAATTTGAAAATGCATAGATGGAGATTGAAAATGTAGACTTTGGGAATGAAAATGTTGCACAAGAACCACATGAATGTTATACATATCCAAATTATATGCGAAATGAAGTCCCTTGCACTAAAGATAATCAATCTTCAAATTTGGGGCTTTCAAGAACACCTAAATGGTTAATTGAAATTGAGGAGAACATTATGAATAATTGGGAAGGAAAGAGGTCACATAGAATCATTAGGTTGTGGGCTTCAAGACTTTATGATCAATTTTTTCGAAACAAGACATTGGTTGAGCAATGTCAAATTTTTTTGCAGTTCTTAAAGATGCAAAACATGAGACCTGTGCTTGTGAAATTGAAGATTTGTGTGAACAAGAAAATGGAGAGAAATGCCATTGTTGTGAAGAATCTTTTCAATACTCTCAATAGCATTAGGAAGACTAGTAGAGAAAAAGACAAGAGATTTGCTGGGAGGGTTATTACAACCTCCTTAGTAAGTCATCAGTTAAGAAAGGCTCGTTTGATGAGACAAACTTGTGTTAACTTCAATATAGACCATAAAACTTTGGGTAGAGCACTTGCAAGAAGAGAAAGACTTGATGATCCGCTTCAAATTGATACATGGGCTTATGGTGGGAGACTTCCATGTTTCGATAAGAAGCTAACAGATGTTGTCAAGGATGAAATTCAACAATTTTGGGATGCTAACTCAAGAGTGTCACCAAATGTGAAGGATGTCTTGAAGTTGAGAGTTGGCAATGGAGACCGCACTCCACATCCTAACATTATGTGGAGGTAAGTCAAACAATGTTGCATAAAACTTTTTGTGAGACACATCCAACATTGAAAATATCACAAAGGTCTTTTGAATCCATGAAACCATTTTATTGTGTACCCATTAAGATTCGAAATACATGTTGTTGCAAATATCATGTTGAGTTTTCAATGCATCATGAATTATTATGGTCCATTCGTTCTACTTTGCATACTAATGAAATGCTAGAGGATTGTGGTGCAAGTGGTCTTCCCAAATCATCAAGAGACTTGCTAGATCAATTTTTATATCATAGAGATGATGGTTGTTTATTTTATAAAAAAGATTGCTTAAATGCCAAGTGCTCAGAATGTGGTGGCTTGTCCAAGTTTAGAACATGTTTTCATGAGGGTTTGGAACACAATTTTGGAAAGCACACATCCAAATAAAGGTATATGAAATAGTGAAATATACATTGAAGAGTGGAGGTGAAGGCTCTAGATGTGAGTTAGTTGCAAAAGAATACAATGTTGCTGATTTTATCTCAGATTTCAAGACAAATATTTTTTACAAGTATGCAAGGCATAGTCACAAGTCTTAATGGTTGGATCAACAATTCAGGACATGTAAGGACACTTTCTCCATTGGAACTATTATATCCGTTGTAGACTTTGTAGAGAACTATACATTGCAGCCCCAAAATGAGACTCAAGCTCAATATTACAATTCCATTCAGGTTGCTATTTTTGTACACATCACATATAGACATTCCCCTGAAAGCACAAAAGATGAGTGAAAGATAATCAAAGAGTACCATTTTTATATGAGTGATGATAGGTCTCACTCTCATGAGTTTTTTCAACATTGTTTCTAGAACTATTTTGACTTCTTATAGGAAAATGGTATTGCTATGGATAGGCATCTCATTTGGTCGGATAATTGCACCGGTCAATTTAAGAATGCCAGAATGTTTTATTGGTTGTGTAGAATGCATGTGGGGAGAGGTGTACCTCATATTTGGAGTTTTTTTGAGTTAGGGCATGGGAAAGGGGAGCATGACGGAGCAGGTGCGTGTGTGAAGAGAGCTCTAGTTAAGGAGCAATTGAGGATTTCAGGTGTTGTACTTCTTGATGCTCATTCTATTGTTGATTGGTGTACTTTAGCATTGTCACAGGGGGGACTCTTGATGCTACAGTGTGTAGATTCTTTTGGTTGGTTGAGGAGGGAACTATAGGAGATAGATTGGATTGTCAAACAGTGAAAGACTCTTCAAAAATGCATTCATTCCGAAGCTCCAATAGTAATACATGGACATTTGGACACGAGAGTTGGATTTTTTTTGCCCCATGTGTTTTTAGTATGATTGGGATCATTGCAAGTCAAGTGAGTGGGTGGATACATGGGTTCCATAGTATTTGACTCCTTTAGCTTTGACACTCTCTATAAGAAATGATGACATGGACACTTCAGTTGACTATGACCATCTTTTAGATCTTCTGAAGCTAGGAGATGTTTTTGCATTGGTTGCACCGTAGGGGAATGATGAGAGGTCAGATTATTGGTTAGCACATTTTGTATGAGGTAAACAGAATCTTGTACAATTGATGACAGATGGTGATGGGCTCACATATCCTACTGGTTCAGTTGTTGTTGCAGGAACATGGCTGCGGACATACATGATTAGAAAGAATGGATTTCTTGCATTTGAAGACTATGAGAAGCACAAAATTATTCTCATGTATTCACACCTTGTTATAGCAACAAATGTCAAGTTGTCAAAGCATCAAGAAATACCAAAGACAAAAGAACTTTGGACTATTACTACTGCTGATCATGAAGCACTATTGTAGACCCTGAAGCAAAGAGATGACCCTTTGGGAACACTTGACTAGGTAATAAGTTAACTTAGTGCATTGTTTTCTAAGTTCATTAAGCTTAATTTCAATACATTAATTTCACCTTTCTTAGATTGTATTTTGAGTCAATAAACTTGGTTTTTTTTGTGGATTGTAACTTGTGCAGGAGCACCTATGAAGATGCCTATGGTCACCATGGATCCAATCAGAGATAGAAGGACAAAAGGATCCTTAATGGTTAATTGAGATCTTTTGAAGCCTATAATGGCAATTTCTAACAATCAGTTTGATTTAAAAGTTAAATGTCCTAGAACTCTTGATAAGGACTCATGACCAAAATCATGTATGGGTGGCCAATAGTGCCAAGAAGGGATCTTACATGTCATATACTTATGTCATTTGCATGGTTTGAATTCTTACATGTTTGATTGTTGTTTCTAATGCTTTAAGGATATTATTTTTTAGCATTTCAAACAATCTATAAAAGTTAAACCTCAAACATAATAAGCTCCATAATTCAAATTTCACAAGCTTAATCATGATTAATTTCATAGTTCAAATTTCAAACATACCACTAACAGTCAGTTGAAAGCGGCTCAACAATGTATCTTTCAAACTGACAGTGATCTTCTGGGGCTCGTATCTCAGACTTCGTGAGAGGTATCAACAAATTTTCAAGTGCTACAAGATCATTTTTTTGAGGTCTACAATAACCTCTCCTAGTTTTGGGCAATTCGACTTCGTTTGCATTTGGCAAGGCGATCTCAGTTGATGCCAAAACTTGCAGTGAGGGTCAGTTGAAAGTGGCTCAGCAGTGTATCTTTCAAACCGTCTGACCTGGCATCAAACCATCTTCTCCATCAACTCTGGTTGGCTAGATAAATGCCAGTGACAACCCTGTTCTACCCACAGAGTCACCAAAATGCTTGCGACCACACTCGACCCAAGTGACCCCAAGGTGCACTAAGCACAATTGGGCAGCGATCTTCCGGGGCTTGTATCTCGGACTTCGCGAGAGGTATCAACAAATCATTAGGTGCTACAGGATTTTGTTTTTGAGTTCTACAATAACCTCTCTCAATTTTGGGAGATTCGACTTCCTTTGTATTTGGCAAGGCGATCTCAGTCGATGCCAAAACTTGCAGTGAGGTTCAGTTGAAAGTGGCTCAGTAGCGTATCTTTCAAACCATCTGACCTGGCATCAAACCATCTACTCCATTGGCTCTAGTTGGCTGATTAAACACCAGTGACAACCCCATTTTTCCCACAGAGTCACCGGAATGCTTGCGACCATGCTTGACCCAAGTGACCCCAAGGTGCACTAAGCATGATTGGGCAGTGATCTTCCGGGGCTCGTATCTCAGACTTTGTGAGAGGTATCGAAAAATTGTTAGGTGCTACAAGATCATTTTTTTGAGGTCTACAATAACCTCTCTCAGTTTTGGGCGATTCGGCTTCGTTTGCATTTGGCAAGACAATCTCAGTCGATGCCAAAACTTGTAGTGAGGGTTAGTTGAAAGTGGCTTAGCAGTGTATCTTTCAAACCGTCTAACCTGGCATCGAACCATCTGCTCCATTGGCTTTGGTTGGCTAGGTAAATGCTAGTGACAACCCTATTCTACCCACAGAGTCATCGAAACACTTGCGACCACGCTCGACCCAAGTGACCCCAAGGTGCACTAAGCACGATTGGGCAGTGATCTTCCAGGGCTCATATCTTAGACTTTGTGAGAGGTATCGACAAATAGTTAGGTGCTACAAGATCATTTTTTTGAGTTCTATAATAACCTCTCTCAGTTTTGGGTGATTCGACTTCATTTTCATTTCGCAAGGCGATCTCAGTCGATGCCAAAACTTGCAATGAGGGTCAGTTGAAAGTGGCTCAGCGGTGTATCTTTCAAACCGTCTGACCTGGCATCAAACCATCTACTCCATTAGCTCTGGTTGGCTGGGTAAACACTAGTAACAACCCCATTTTTCCCACAGAGTCACCGAAATGCTCGCAACCACGCTCGACCCAAGTGACCCCAAGGTGCAGTAAGCATGATTGGGTAGTCATCTTTCAGGGCTCGTATCTCAGACTTCATGAGAGGTATTGAAAAATCATTAGGTGCTAAAAGATCATGTTTTTGAGGTCTACAATAACCTCTCTTGATTTTGGGTGATTCGACTTCATTTGCATTTGGCAAGGCGATCTTAGTCGATGCCAAAATTTGCAGTGAGGGTCAATTGAAAGTGGCTCAGCAATGTATCTTTCAAACCGTATGACCTAGCATCAAACCATTTGCTCCATCAGCTCTAGTTGGCTGGGTAAATGTCATTGAAAACCCCATTCTACCCATAAAGTCACCAGAACGCTCGCGACCACGCTCGACCCGAGTGACCCCAAGGTGCACTAAGCACGATTGGGTAGCGATCTTTCGGGGCTCACATCTCAGACTTCATGAGAGGTATTGACAAATTGTCACAAGCCACAAGATCATGTTTTTGAGGTCTACACTAACCTCTCTTATTTTTGGGTGATTCGACTTCATTTGCATTTGGCAAGGCAATCTCAGTCGATGCCAAAACTTGCAATGAGGGTCAGTTGAAAGTGGCTCAGTAGTGTATCTTTCAAACCGTCTGACCTGGCATCGAACCATCTACTCCATCAGCTCTAGTTGGTTGGGTAAATGCTAGTGACAACCCTATTCCACCCATAGAGTCACTGGAATGCTCGCGACCACGATCGACCCAAGTGACCCCAAGGTGCACTAAGCACGATTGGGCAGCGATCTTCCAGGGATCGTATCTCAGACTTCGTGAGAGGTATCAAAAAATCATTAGGTGCTACGAGATCATGCTTTTGAGGTCTACAATAACCTCTCTCAGTTTTGGGCAATTCAACTTCATTTGCATTTGGCAAGGCGATCTTAGTCGATGCCAAAACTTGCAGTGAGGGTCAGTTGAAAGTGGCTCAGTAGTGTATCTTCCAAACCGTCTAACCTGGCATCGAACCATCTACTCCATCAGCTTTGATTGGCTGGGTAAACACTAGTGACAACCCCGTTCTACCCACAGAGTCACCGGAACACTCACGACCACGCTCGACCCAAGTGACCCCAAGGTGCACTAAGCATGATTGGGCAGTGATCTTTCAGGGATCGTATCTTAGACTTCGTGAAAGATATCAAAAAACCATTAGGTGCTATGGGATCATGTTTTTGAGGTCTACAATAACCTCTCTTGGTTTTGGGTGATTCGACTTCGTTTGCATTTGGCAAGGCGATCTCAGTCGATGCCAAAACTTGCTGTGAGGGTCAGTTGAAAGTGGCTCAGTAGCGTATCTTTCAAACTATCTGACCTGGCATCAAACTATCTACTCCATCAGCTCTGGTTGGCTAGGTAAATGCTAGTGACAACCCCGTTCTACCCACAGAGTCACCGGAACGCTCATGACCACGCTCGACCCAAGTGACCCCAAGGTGCACTAAGCATGATTGGGCAGCGATCTTTCAGGGCTCGTATCTCAAACTTTGTGAGGGGTATCAAAAAATCATCAGGTGATACGAGATCATGTTTTTGAGGTCTACAATAACCTCTCTTAGTTTTGGGTGATTTGACTTCATTTGCATTTGGCAAGGTGATCTCAGTCGATGCCAAAACTTGCAGTGAGGGTCAGTTGAAAGTGGCTCAGCAATGTATCTTTCAAACCGTCTAACCTGGCATCAAACCCTCTACTCCATTGGCTCCGGTTGGCTGGGTAAACACCAGTGACAACCCTGTTCTACCCACAGAATCATCAGAACGCTCGCGACCATGCTCGACCCAAGTGACCCCAAGGTGCACTAAGCACGATTGGGCAGCGATCTTCCAAGGCTGGTTTAGGGCACCCTCCACTAGTAGGAATTTGAATTGCATTGTTATGTTTGTAATAAATAGGATGGATCTAAATAGATCATCCTAATTTTGGTTTAGAATCCCTAATGTGTGATCAAGGATCTTTTGGCAATGTTATAAGCCTAAGATACCTTAGGTCATGGGGTTCACCTAGTTAGTGATAATTTGCTAGGTTAGGCTTATGGAGTCTTAAAGGTTGATTTTAGATTATTTTCACTTGAAAAATCATGTTTATAGGTTTTGATCTCAAAAAGAAATCATAAACTCTATCGAGTTCATAAAATGACATATTTTGCAAAATTGCAAAAATGCAATAAAAGTTGTTGTTGCAACTTTCTAAAATTTCTCGAGAGATTGGAATTGGAAATCCAAGAGTCAAATGGGTTCTCCAGTTGATATACCTTCATTTTGAAGGTTATATATGCTCATCACTTTGAACCATAATGGTAAGAAGTTGATTTTTGTAAACTGATGCCATAAAGGAGGAATACAAACCATTTTTTAGCCATTTCTCAGAGTTGTACGGGCATGTACGGACTTACAGGGTCATGACTTGAATGTGGGAATACTGTATTTCATGTTAGTGAGCATTTTCATTGATTTGAAGAAGTTTTAGTTTCATTTGTTAAATTTATTTCAATTCTTTTCAAAACAGTCCAGGAAGCAAGCTTTTCTAGGGCCCTGAACCCTAATGGAGGCCTAACTTGCATTCTAGCAGTGGGTTTAACCTAAGAATTTGGAAAATGCAAGTTAGGTCTATGTATCAATGGATTCTAAAGGCTCATGTAGTGGCTCAAATGGAAAGGCCTTCATGCATCAGGCCCTAGTATAAATTTTTGAGAGGATTCAGTCTAGAAAGTAGAAGAAAGTTGTAAAGAAGTGCATAGAATAGATAAGTGAGTGAAGTAAAGGTGTTTTTGAGTCATTTGGGGTTGAAGAAGAATATCTAAAGCACTATACCAGTTCCATTAACCCTATACCTCATACTTGCCTTGTAAACCAAGCTTAATTAGACCAATTAGGTCTATGTCCAAGGTGGGTGTTAGGTGGCACTAGAGTGGATTTGGAAGGCAAGGCTTTGGGATCTTAAATAACTTCCAAATGGGTGTCTTAAAATGCCTTGATTGTATCAAGATACTTAGTTGTGCAAAAGTTAGAGTAGAAAACCTCTATTAAGAAGGCTACAAGGAAATTGGTGTGCAGGTCTAGTTTGCCATGGTACAGTTTTGGTGGGAATAAACCAAGTGTTATTTCAGAGGCCTTAGGTCATATGAGGACCATCTAAAATGCTTGGGAGTGGTTAGGAAGTCCACTGGTGAAGAGTTCTATCAATAAGTTAGTTTTAGGCCTAGTGTCCCTAAAGCCAAAAAGGCATTGAAGTTTGATTGAGTGTGTAACTTTGAAAAGGGAGTTTATTGGGATAGAAATACAATTTTTTGGTTGTGTTATACCATCAAAAGAGTTTGGGATTACCCTTAAGCCTTTGTGGTTGGTTGGTGAGTTGTGGGAGGTAGTAGAAGGGCACTCCAATTTCTTGCTATAACCTCTGCATTAGGGGTTCGTATATGTAAACTGCTCGATAGAATGCCCGCAAGTAGAGCACGACATATGGAATTATAGATAGGAGTAGTAGAACTAGTAAAAGGTATCCAAAAATGAATTTTCTAATGCTTTGTTAGGTTAGACTGGTCGATGACAATGAGAATTGGTTTTGCACATCGACAGTATTGGCATTCGAGAACATGATAATCTATAACGCAATTTCAATATTAAGACATTATCATTTCCTGAGAATGCCCCAACATCAAATGTCAAGGAGGACTTGACATCTTCCCTGATGGATAGAACCTTGTTTCATGCTCGGTTGTTGGATTCATAGAGGTCTGGGACTATATCAGTGGGAAACTTAAGAGTGATTTTCAATACCAAGCTGAAGATGCCTTCATGATGCATGATAATGTAGTTCTTTGTGTTGACATCAGTCATGATTCAGAAATGTTGGCTTTAGGTTTACAAGGTGGGAAAATTGAGGAGGACATGCTTGCAATTGAATCCCAATATACGTATGTATGATGGCTTCGACAAAATGTTTCTTGGTGTCACTTGCATGAAGCGGTATGTGTGTGGAGAGCCATAAATGACACACTATAGTTATAGCACCAAGCATCCAATCAAAACACAGAGGCATTAACACTTTTGTTGCAATAAGATCCAAATGGCACTATTCTATAGGAATAGATCCATTTTGAAAGATGTAGAGCGCTAAGTAACATGGACTTTCATAACAAAATATTACTAAGGCACTCACAAAGGGAGACTTTAATGTATTCAAGAAAGAAGATGTGGATAGACATGTCCTCAAGAATTAGTTATTATAACAGGAAAGAAACTAACCGAAAGGGGAAAATAAATAAGGCTCGTAGAGGAGATTTTGGGGGTTCCAGATTTCGCCTGACCTGAGAGACTTTGTGCCAGGGGAGGGATAGATTAGGATTTTTATTGTAATGCAGGGAAAGAGGGATTTTATTTTTAGATAATGATTAATGTAAAGGACTAGCAGAATCTTTGTTGTTTTGCTGTGTTCAAAGAAGGATATGTTAGCATATTAAAACTTTGATTTTAGATGCTCACTTTCTGATTGATATTCATCTTTGAATGATATTGGTTTCTTTTGAATGCGTATCTGTTACGTCTGATCATCAGCATGATCATCTATGGACTTTGTGCTATAGTTTTTCATGTATTTGGAAAGAACCATTAATCTTTCTCTCTTAGTTTCTTTCTGTAATGCATTGTTTAGGCAAATGAAATTTGTAGCATTTACTGTCCTTTTCTTTTCAGTAAATTAGTCCCTTCACGTCTATCTCGTGTTTACAAATAGATGTTTGTAAGCCTTTATTGCTTTCAGGTTAAAATTATTATCATTTATAGTTTAGTTGATTCATTGTAAATCCTGCATGGGGAGCTGTACCCGGATAATTCAAAGGGCACTTACGCTTCTCAATAGCAAAGTGACCCAACTATTGGTGTTGGTTGAGTCTTTTTGTTTGGGCTTTAAGGGTCATTTTGTAAGTGTTTCTTTGGAAGACAAATCTGTTCACCAACAAGAAGTTAAACCTCAAACATAATAAGCTCCATGAATAGGGTATTCCAAAGTAAAGAAAAACAAATGTAACTTCAAAAAGATATAATTTAAATCATAATGATAATCATAGTCAAGATATGACTTCACCATTCAATTCCATAAACATGAATAGTAAATATGTATATACAAAAGATGACGCAAATATAACATATAAATGAACATGTTCTATATATGTATCAAATGTATCAAAAGTATGTCCATATACAAATATGGCACATGCCATTTCAAAATGTCTACAAAATCAATGTTTTAAGGTGTAAAATGTGGCATATATGCCATCTAAAAATGTGTCAAGTGTCATCTCTAAATGACCACAAAACTAAAACTGCATCTTATGCTATAGGGGGATCATCAAAATGTAGCCTCTTTGAAGAAGTGTTGGGCTCTGATTGATCCTGCATAAAAAATGAGTTCAAACCAAAGTTAGATTGCTTACTTTATATGATTTGTACATATATATATATATATATATATATATATATATATATATATATATATATATATATATATATATATAATTCATAATTTTCAAACACTAATTTAATTAAAATTATAACTGAATACAAATATTTGTACCTGGTCTCTCGATCACCTACCATGAGCAGATGTCCTAGCATAAGTCCTAGGTAGCGAAGGGACCATGCCAGCAATACCAACTCTGACCTATAAATATATATTTGCAATAATGAGATTAGTAGAGTGGTGCAACATAGAGTAATAAATCTACAAAATAGGATGATAGCATAATATAATTACAAATTGATTGAACTAAAATTAAAACTTACATCTGGTGATCCCTCCTCTGGAATAGTGGGCTGGGTCAATAAAGAAACAAAGGATTCTCGTGGGCCCTCCCTCACAGTCGGAGTAACCTATGAGAGTAAAAAGATTGTCAATTATATATCAATGTACTTCATCATAGAAAACCTGGTTACAAAATACAAATAACAATATGTAAAAGTCTACGTACAATCGAGCTATCACTCTGAATCGAGATGCCTATAACCCTACGTTGTCAAACTGGTGTCAGGACATCATCAATAGCCACAACCTATACAATAAAGTGCAAGTAAAATATTTATTACTACACACAATTAACTACCTTTCCTTTGTCGACACCTGATGAAGGAACCCTCTCATGCCCCCCACTGACATCGGCTGTAGCCTGCAAGAACATAATAAGATGACAATATATATTAGTAAATGTATGAATTGTATTGCTCTAATTGATAGAGATTTAAGTATGTACACCAAATGATATTAAAAAAAACTAATGGGTACATAATTTATAATATACTGTATAGTCATCAAGGCCAAATGAAATGGCCGAAAGTGTGGACTCATCCACTTGTCTCACCTCCTCCTGTGTCATCGACTGAACATAAATGGAAAAAATATATACACATAAGTGCATGCAATCATTAAAACTAATCTAAATAAATAAATTATTTTTAAATTAAATAAGTCATGTGACAAATTTATTTATAATGTTTACTCTTACCATATCAACAGGAGTCAATGGCTCTGCCTGCACCTCCTGAGCACTCTCATGAGATGTAGATGCTCCATGAGGTGTTGCAGCCTCTGCAGCTATGTCTCATGTATCCCCCTCATCAATATAATGAAACTGATATATATCAAAATTAGTAAGCGGTCCAAGGCACATATGCCTGCACATAATGCACATATGGAGCTCGCACACATGTGAACTCCGACGAGCTGTCGATGCGCTGGCAGCATCCAAAGGAGGCAACATTGACCTAGTCTGAGTGATCAACTGATCACTCAGTAAATGAATGGCCCTAATAGTCTATGAGGCAACCTCTGCAATGATATCAGGATGTTGCACTAGAGGAGGGGGTGCGACATCAGTTGGGGGGGACAAAGGTAGTGGCCTTTTGGCGCTGGGAAGATGGCCTAGTTTGAGGAGCTCCTCTGCTTATGCCCATGTTGGGCCTCATACTCCAATAATCAACATGGTGACCGAGCACAAACTCAACATACAATTTTTTAAGGAAATAAAATGGGACCTCCAAATTGCTATGGGGTGGTTTATCAAAAACCATCCACCAACGATCCCAAAATTTTGTGCGCATTGCTTCATTTGTGCACCATTTTATTGATAATTTGGGTTTTTTGGGGTCAACTGGTATTCCAATTTTAGGATCGACAAAAAGGGCAGCTATATCTTCCTTACTTATATTAAGGGCCGCAATCCCATCATGGTCAAGCCCATCATCAAATTGGGCATGCATATCATCACGCTAATGAAGAGTAGCATTATGTTGCTACGTGAGTGTGTCAATGTTTCCAACAATTGTATTTAGTGTGGTAAGCATGGGACCTAATGTAGGTATATTTTGATATGTGTTTTGGAAACCCCGTATTGTGTTCAAATTTTCTTGTATCAAATCTTGTAAAGATGGAGGGTTTTGAAGCGGGGGATTGTTTTGGGGATCATTATTTGGTGCGAGAGGGTTATTTTCTTCATTGTTGTCAGCCATGCCTGATTAAATAAAAAAAATCTAAATTTCAATCTAATTTCATATATTATTACAAATATAAATACAAAACCCTATTTAAAAAAAAATTGCTACATTTAGCATGAAAATGAAATAAATTAATAAAAATCATATAAATAACTACTTACCGAATATGCTTGGAGTTGAATTTGTTGTTTCTGATATCAGGTATCTGAAAATATATCGGGTATCTGAAAATTGCGGAAAGAACTTAAGAAAATCACGCAAGGAAATGAGGAAAAGGGCTCGCGGGTTTTGGATTTATGCCACAGTTATCGGGTACCCGATTAGGCCTGTGCTTTGGTGGAAGGTTTGCCCAGGTGTACTGACACCCAGGCCTACTAAAAAGTCAACAAGCACTTTCATGCGCTTTTGGATGAGTGAAAAGTGAATGTTTTTCACATCGCCACTTTTTGGCCCCTCATGATCTTGCACATACCCTCATATGTTCATTGCAAGATTGAAGAAATGGGAGCTGGAGCTATCAAGAAAGAATATGAGAATATGTGTACTGATGGTGTGTTGAGAGCTGATCATAAACATCTATAGGTGAAAGGTTTAGCGCATGTGGTGGACATTCCCACTGCTTTCCATCCCAATTGGATTCCTTGTGTGTTAAGAAGAGTGTATGATCAATTTATTGGGTTAGACAAGCCTCAAAAGATTTTAAAGACAATGATTCATAGAGTTAGTGGTTTTTGAGTGCAAAGATTAGAATGCACACTAAGAACAACTACGACACATTTGGTTATCGAGATAACCAAAAATAGACAAGACAACAAAGATATGACTATAGATGATATTGAAGATAGACAAGTTTGGTTTGTATCTATGGTAATAGGTTATCAGGTATATTAATCAAGAAGAGTTAACAACATTTCCAATGGTGCTATCCATGCCAGTTATTAGATAATGAAGGACAATTCAGTGTATGACTTATGCAAGATAGTTAGGAGTAGTTTTTGGCGAACATGGAGAGGATAAAAAAGACAAAAAGAAATCATTCAAATATGGTGCCCTACTAGCATGTATATTCTTCTACATTCAAAATTTCTCCCCTGGTAGAGGAAATGTTGTATGGTCATTAGAAAAATAGATAGTTGTGTAGATAAGTGAATTCATTATGGAATTGGTTGAAAATATTAACAATATTATGTGGGATTATTTAAAATATTTCCAAGCTAAGATGCATAATCGTGAAATAGTTCTTGCTAGCATAGTATATAAATATAAGGATGATATATGTTTCCTAGTAGATACAGATTATTGTATTATGATGGTGGTTGAGCCTAGAACTTATTGGGTTCCACCTATGGGTTATGAAGTAGAAGGAGAGTTAGTGAGACTTCATGCAGATGAGTTACAGTCAAAACCCTTGGATAAGAAAGTGCGGAGATTTGGTACTTGTGAAGAAGCATTTGCTAAAATCAGTATACAACTGAAGAAACCGGTCATTGAAAGGAAAACTAGAAGGATGATATCTAATCTAGAACAAAACTTTGGTAGTGATGAAGCATGTACATATGGTATTGTTGATGTTGCATTTGAAGACCCATCATCCAGCATTCCATCCACTTATGCAAAAGTGAAGAGAAAGAAGAGTAAACCTGTAATACCCCAAAATTGGCACCTACTTAATTTCATCAATTTTGGTGCATTATCTCAATTTTACATCACCAAAGTCCTAGTTCCCTAGGAAATTTTCTCTCTCTTACTTGACTTAATTTGACTTGATGTCAATTGCAAAGACCATAAATTGCAATAATCAAACGCTAAATTAATTCCTAAAGTCTTAGACTTAATTGGCTAAATTACCCCTATGATAAATTAATTTAATTATAAAGTCCTAAGTGTTTTCTAATTAAATTAAAATCTACCCTCTTTAGCTAATTACCCATAAAAAGGAATTAATAATTACTTGATATTCGAATGGACACACTTTTTTGAATTGATAATTCAAGATATTCGAAAGGTCACCTGTGTGACATTTTCCATTCTTTTTATTAAGTAATTCTTGCATTTTTGTCTCAATGTGGGAATGAAGAGTCACGAGTTACAAATCAAGAAACTCTTCATTCCTCTCCCGAGCTTTTCTATTTAATGAGCCTCTTCTTCTCATTCAAAAAAGACAATTCGGAGAGTAATTGAACTATAGCATTTTTTTATCTCATCTTATTCAAAGCTTTTTTGTTGCATATTTAGTCTATCATTTTAGTATAATTGCATCTCATATTAGATTAAATTTGATTACTTGTTCTTAGTCTAGTATCATCTTTATTTCAAAATCTTAAAAAAAAAACTGCACTTCATATTTCCTTTCAAGCAATTTAGATTAATTGCATACATTTAAGTTTGATTTTAGCTTGCATATCATCTTTATGGCTTTTCTTTCAAATCCTCCATTGTAGTAGCGGTCTTATGGTTGTTGGCTCTTCAATCTAAGAGCAATTAAACACCCCCCCTGCATGGGAGGCAACAGGTCGCTTCTCCATGAATTTCAGATTGAGTAATTCATACTCTCTCTTGTAATTCGATCATGAGAATAATGACTATGTTGCGTTTGTGCCTAATTTAGAGGCCCACATTCAGTCACATACATTTTGGCGCCCACCGTGGGGTAGAAAATCTGATTTCTGGCCTCATTTTTTTTATCTTTTCTGGGAAGTAAAATCTGCTTTGTTGTGCATTCGTATTGTCTATGTACGGATCTTCGTGCGAGAATCCAGAGCGTCCCGCGTGAAGTTTTGCTCCTGTAGCACTCTTTCGCGTGAGATTTCACTGTCTCACCCCAGGCTTTGCACTTTCTCACGTGCACTGGAGTACTTCCTCTTGCGAGATTTTAGTTATCTCACATTGAAATCTGTACTTTCTCGTGCAGCTTTGTACTTTCTCACACGAAGTTTCATCACAGTTTTTCCAGTTTCCAATTTTCTTGTTCTTTCTGCTCTTAATTTCTGATAATTTATGATAACTGTTGATTTTTATCTCTCTGATATTTTACAACATTAACAGTTTCTATAGGACGCTTGTCAAAGAATTTGAAAACGTACTAATGGTTTGATTGCAGGACGAATAGTTGAAGATTGCTAAAATGTTGTGTTTTTTTTTCCTGCTTTTATTCACATAGTATAAATAGGGCTCCATTAGAATTTCTTGAGAATTTCAATAGTGAGTAGGAATTTTGGCTCTTCATTACATGGAGGTGATGACCATGAATGAATCTGAAATTCTAATGATCTTACTAATATTATGAATTCTTGGGGAAGCGGAGAAAGTTAGTGAATCTTTAACATTTCTATTCATCAGGGAATTATGCTCTTCTCTCCTTGAGAGAGAATCAGAAACCCAAAAGTGTATAGATTTGGTGAGGTGAAACTAACTCGGTGATAAACTTTCTTGATGTGTTTGGGTGAGGAAATAGGATAGAGAAGTATGCTCTTCTCCCTTTGGGAGAATCAGAAAATCAGACCCCCGAATCTAAACCAAGTCTAGTGTCACCTTTAGAGGGCCTGCCGGTATTTAACCTCCGGGAACGACCCAAGTGAGTACACACCTATTGCTGGTGATTCCACCTCACTATAATAAAAAAAGTTTTGTTGAGTCTAAAGACTCCAAAACCATGGTAACTTCCTTTTCATGACTTTGACGATCATCATGGAAAGGCTCTATCTATTACACTAAGCAGCACCGCTCCAAGCCCTGCTTGCGGGGGTGTGTAATTTTCAGGTGTTGGTGTGGCTGCGAGGCCTCAACCCTGTATCAGGGGCACCGAAGGTTATTGTGAATGGAAGCCTAGTAAAAAAACCTTCTTAGCTAGTGGCCTACCCGATTCACCTTTGAAAGGAGTCATTATCTTTGCGCAAGGAGGGGGAAGAATCTCTCTGTATGTTTATCATACATAGATTCCCATCATAGGCATACACCTGGATGTTTGGAGGCAGTTGCGACACTGGCCCCTGCTACAAGGGTAACCTTTGAATGTACACTATTGAGTCCTTGGAAACACTAAAAACACGGGCACCCTCTAGGGGGTGACATGGCTGTGTGAGGTGCACGTATGCATTCAAGCAATGGGGCAAAGGTTTTGGCTTCTCACCATTTTTTTTGTAGAACTAGGCTATGTGCTTGTTATTGAGTCTTAAACATTGTCCATACATTATCAAACAAAGACTCCCCTGATGCTATCAAGTTGCTTTGTCCTTGATAGGTCTGTTAATGACTACTTCTTGCTTCACAAGTGCTTGATCTAAACCATTGTGTCTTTAAACGAATGCTTGGAATCCTAAAATGAGTGTGTTGATTAAAAAATTCTATCAACCTATTAGGAAATTGGATTTTCTGTCAAACATCAGTTCAGACTGTACCTCAAAATTCAACTCAAACTTCAAAAATTGCATCAAAACTGTTAGATTTTGCCTGTTTCCAACGCAAGCTTTTAGCTTCAGAGCACTTCCTCACGTGAGATTGTATTTTCTCGCGTGAAGTTCTGTGTTCTCTTGCATGAGCTTGCATTTTCTCACGCGGTCAGGCATTTTCTTGCGTGAACCTGTAGCACAGTTTTCCAAAACAGAGACCTATTTGCAGTTCACTGTTTGACTTTTTATCTGGTCTGCTTTTTGCCTGGGGTCTATTTTTCTACTCCCCTGTTGTTTACCATCAGAAACTGGTTGTGTTGAGTTAGGAATCAATCGATCTTTGCTTTGGCCCGTGTTGTCTCTCATCTATTCATCTTATCTCTTTATGCTTTTTTACCTCGCATTGCGATTGTCTTATCTCAGCTATTCTAGCCATCTCTTTTTGACAATTCGTACCAGGTTCATCTTGCATCTTGGCTGTTCTAGGCATTTATCTCCTTTTCGTTATCTTAGAGATAGAGTCTAGCTTTATCCCGAATCTTTACTCATTACATCTTCATCTATGATTGTCACGACTCGAAGTGGTAAGACTTATCCTATCCAGAACGCTGATCAAGATCAAAGTAAATCTCATAATCAAGACGTAGGTCATTTCCAATTTGTTGAGAAGTATGAACTTTGTAAGAGTTCTTCAAATTCATCATTAAGCACTCCACAAGATAATTTGTCTCAAACATCTCCTTCAGTTTTCCAAGAGTGCTTTAATCCTTTATTTTCGCAATCTAGTTCGTCTCTCCAAGAACAAGACAACTCCTATTTTCAAAACAATTCATTGTTTTGTGGCTTTGGGAGATCATTTCCTCGGACGGAACCTATTATTGAAACTATTGATCCCACTGAAGATAGTGATTCATCTGAAGCTATTCACACACCAAAAGTTACATTGGCTGCACCTTTTTGACATCGTTCTCATCACTTTACTGAAGCTTCAATTGCAGCACAAATTCATCTTGACAAGATGGGAACCAAGAACCCATTTGACTTTCAATCAAGCCAATACGGCCAAACTTATAATCAATACCATGGTCAATCTTCTCATGACCAAAATCAGACTCATCACAATCAATCTCATAATGACGATCAATCTTGCAACAAAACTCAAGCTGATCGACAAGCAGCACATAACTATCGCCCTCCTCCTTATGATCAAAATCAAGATGATCAACAAGATCAAACACAAAGCATATATGAGACTCTTGGTAACGAGGATGATGTAATTACTCAGAATGATATAAATGCTGTGAAAGCTAACAAGAGTCTCATTAAAATGATGGAAATTATTCTTTTGGGAGATAAGGAAAAGTATTTTCTTGAGTTGGCTAAGCAAGGAGCCAAACTACCCCCGAATTTCCAAGTGGAAACTATTGTAGCTAAAGAAGAAGAAACTAAAATCGCTAAGCTAAAAAAGATGATTCAAAGTATGCAAGATCAAATTACTCAACTGACAAAAGAAAAGGATAAGCCCACACAACAATTTACATTGGAGAATATATGTCCTTTTCCTTTTGATAAGAATGTTCACATGCCTCCTTTTCCAAGAGGAGTAGAGTTACCCAAATATGACAAGTACATGGGTACAACTGATCCTCAAGATCATCTAAGAGAGTTTGGCATGCTATCCATGGAATTCATGCATGATCAAACATATCTTATGAGACTCTTCCCCCGCAGCTTAGGTGGGCCAGCTATGGAATGGTTTTGCCGATTACATCCTGGTATTCAAACTTTTGACGAGATTGCCAATCTTTTTCTTCAGCATTATTCTCACAACATCTAACACCCTGTCAACATTCGTGACTTGTGTAATTTGAAACAATGATAGGGAGAACATTTCTTGCCTTTTCTCCAAAGGTGGAGACAACTTTGTACAAAGTATCCTCATAAATTGCCTGAATCTGAAAAACTTGATATCTTTTTAGACAACCTTCTTCCAGACTTTGGATATCAAGTACAATTACAAGGTCCTTTGACATTTGACAGCATGATCAAACAAGCTGTGAGGATAGAAGCCTTTATGGTCAAAAAGGGAGAATTAACTCTGAATAAAGACAATAAACAAGGATTCTCAACGAACAAGGATAAAGGGAAGTTTGTAAACAAGAATAGAGAGGTGGTAAAAGATGGAGTGGTTGATAGTGTCACTGCAAAGCCTTCAAAGCCTATCTTTAATCTTACTTCTAGCATACAAGTGGCTAAGGCTGTCGAAAAGAATACAATAGATAATCAGCGAAGTTCAAGATTCTCTAGAAACAAACCGTGGGCTCCTCGACCTAAGCGTGATTTCACTTCTTTGGGAGAGCCTCTTGATGTAGTCTTTAAAACTCTCATACAAAATCAGATTCTCACTCCTTTGGAAAAGTGAACTTATGACCCACAACCAAGACCTCACTGGTGGAATGACAATGATTATTGCGACTATCATCAAAATATTGGTCATAAGACATCCACTTGTCTTCAGTTGAGACATAAAGTTCAAGATTTGATTGATAGCGGTGATATTGTTGTGGATGGTCATAATAAGAATTCTGATCATCAAGCGTTTAAGGATCCTTTTCCTCCTCATGAGAAAGGAGAGTCTTCCACAACTAAGAACAACAATGCTAAGGTGAATTACACTTACCCTTCTACTGATAATGTTATTAACATGATTGAACCTATGGGAGTTGAATATTGTGATGTGATCACTTTTAAGGGGAGTGGTGATGCTCCCAAGCCTAGAGTTCCTTTCATCTTATGAAATTCCACATCTTGTTCATCTGAATCTAAACAAACTCAAGATTTTGCAAATGTTGTCCCTCGATCTCATGCAAAGATTGTTCTCAAAGGTCCCGAACCTTTGACATCCAAATCAAAACTATCTATGGATAAAGCCCTCACTAAGGCAAACGTCCCCAAAGATCTCGATCTCGACCGGTTTCAATCTATGGTGGGTCATTTGACCTCGCCTCATTATTTATCATTCTCTAAGGAAGATGATCACTTGCTGAGCCACCCGCATAATGCTCTCCTACACACTGAAGTTATGACAGGCCCCAAGAGTATCCCCCACATCCTCATTGACAATAGTGCTAGCCTAAATACTTGCTCTGCTAAGATGCTTACCCAAGCGACAGATAGTTTTGTTCCCACCAATAGAGAATCCACTGAGTTCTATGATGCCAAGCTAAAAGAAATAGAAAATACCCTAAAGATCAAAGATATTGGCATGGGGGAATATCAGATTGAGTCTGTCTTGTCATTGACAACTCTCCCTCCATCTCCACGTTCCTATGAGGAACCTTCTAAAGACGGATTTGGTATTAGCTATCAGAGCTATGAGCTTGACCAACCTAGCTATAGCTTGCACTCACATGCAGATTTAGATGATGAAGAAACACAGATTCAGCCTATGACATATGAAAGACCTTTGAATGATCAAAATTCTGATTCAAACTACCAGAAAGAGTCTTATCTACCTTCTCAAGTGCTTCAAGAACATGATCTTGGTCCTCACCAGGAGGATTTTATACACTCTACTGAATAGATTTCTACTACTGCAGCTACTACTAAATATGTCATTGCCTCCAATGGCACACATACTAATTGGGAGCAACTGTTGGATGCTTCGCTTATCTTGGGTATGCCTATTCTAGATTGTTCCACCACTTCTACTATTGAATAGACTCCTACTGCTGCCAACTCCAATGGCACACATACTGATTGGGAGCAACTGTTGGATGCTTCCCTCCTCTTGGGTATGCCTCAAGGTATGCCTATTCTAGATTACTCTGCTACTTCTACTATTGAACAAGATCCTACTATTAAAGAAACACTTCCTATGCTAGATGACAACAATGAAGAAAGTCTGCCTCAAACTATGTCTCTAGCTAAATGGGACTCTATATCAGATGCTACTATGAAAATACCAATTGATGCTATGCACCTATATGCTAGTCTTAACAACTCAGAAAGAGGAGAAAGTTATGATCCTCCAGATCAAGCTATTGATGACGATCCTTTCCACCCTCCTGTGGAGATCATTCCTATGGCTCCTGGGCCATCTGCTCCAAGTTATACTTCTACTGCTCCAACAAATCATGGGTATATAAGACCCCATTCTATTATAGCTTCATGGAATATTGGAAGATCCAAAATTGAAATGGTTCCTATTCGTGCACTCTTGCCACCTGAAAGGGGACCTAACTCTTGGAATAGACCATCTTGGTTAGGCTCACATAATATTCCTCCAAACTTATCTGACTCTTTTAAGATGACTCACAATCAACAACACTCTATGGAAGATTACTTTCTTGATCTACCTGATGCATTCATGAATGATGAGGATGATACTGATATATTTGCACTTGAGTCCATCCCATTGACTTTTCTTCCCTCTTCATCTCCTAGAAAAGTGGCCCATCCACTTCCATTTCCACCTCTCCACCTGAACCAGTCATATAAGCCTCTTTCATCCATCATTCCTGAGTCTTTTGGAAGTAACTTGGATGTGCAACATAAAAATTAAAATAATAAGAATCCACTTATATCTCAAGGTCACCATGTCCCATCTAATTGACATGTGACTACGAAGAAAGGAAAGCAAGAGGGGTGTTCAAAAGACCGCAAAGGTCCTCAAAAAGAAGAAGACAATCAAAAGCCAGAAAATAAAATAAAAAATGGATCTCGAAATCCATTCTATAGGCATTGTCATCAAAAGCACCTCAAAGTAAAGAAGAAAAAATTCAAAAGCTATGTGGATTCTGAAGAAAGAAAAAATCAAAGTTGTCATTCGAGCTTCCAAAATTCTCATGCTTCCCTCCATTCCATCACCCTTGCCTCTCATACTTTACACTCTTCACTCCATCTTGCCTTGTCCCAAAGTGCATATCAGCATCTCCTCATTGCTAATGACATGACTAAGAGAAATCTAGAATGTACTCTCCCTAAGCATTTAGAGCGTGGGAAATCTGACGAAGAGTTAAGGTGTGTCCATGAGGATATTTGTGGGTCTCACTTAAGTGGTCTTTCCTTGACTATGGATCTCTTGATTGTTGGACACTACTTGTTGGCTCTCTTGTTACTGCTACAACATCTGGTTCTGATTCTGCAACTTCTCAACTGGCTACTACTACAAATGACTATGTTTCCAGAGATCACCACTGAAGGAGAGAAACTCAAAGAGCCCATCAATGCTCTTCATCTGAAGAAGTTCTACAACTGACATTCTCTATGTGCTCATGTACATACTTATTGGTCCTAAAAAAATCCTAAAAATGGTATATTGCAAAAATCCTAAAAATTGCAAAATGTCCTAAAAAAATGATCATCTTAGTGAAAACCTGGCAAACAGGCACTTTGATGTATCTATTATCCTGGTGAAAACCTAGTAAATAGGCACCTTGTTAATACAAAAAAAATAGAAAATTTCAAAAATACAAAAAAAATAGAAAATGTGAAAAATACAAAAAATACTAAAATACTAAAATACAAAAAAATGAGATATTCAAAAAAGTACAAAAAAATCAAAAAAAGAGAAAAGTACAAAAAAATTTAAAAAGAGAAAAATGTGCCATTGATGAAAACCTGGTAAACAGGCGTCATGGTAGCAAAAATAGAATCTCTGCCAAGATGGTGAAAACCTAGTAAACAGGTGCCTCTTGTTTTCCTGAAGTAACATCTCATCTCAGCGTCGCTTGGCTCTTAGTTTCCTGCTTTAGTTTCCTTCCTTTCCTGCTTTAGTTTATTTTCCCGCTTTCCTACTTTAGTTTGTTTCCTGCTTTGGTTTGCTAGCTCATGCGCTTGTCTTTGAGTTTTCCTCAACTCTTCATAGATTGGAACTGGTTCACACTTGGGGGCACCTTCCTAGTCTAGGGGGCATTGTCCTATCACTTTCGGAAACTCTTTTGAGCATTGGTTGCTAGTGGTTCCCACTATGCCTACCTACGGATACCTAGCTTTCGTTTGATCTCTCTTCTTTGGGATTTCTCCCTTATATCAATCACCAATGATTCTCACTATGTCTACCTACTGTCATTATCTCATTGAGACTTCAAACGTTATCTTTCCAAATTGTCTTCAATCCACTTGAACATGAACTTAAACTGAAACTAAAACTAAATGTGTGTTCCTTTGAGGCATGTTGAGCTTTGTTTTCCTTGAGTGCTTGTTTGTTTGCTTTTCTTTTTCTTTGTTTTTTGCTTGTTGGTTTAGTTCTAATGATCCAAAGAATTCATATAAGAGGGGTGTATGTCTATAAGAGCCTTCATCTCATATTGGATGGCCATGCGTACCTCGACTCCTTTTATATGAACACTTTGGTGAGGTTGGTTCTTCTCCTTGTCTTTTGAGTGACTTCTTTCTACTACTGGTGAAATTGTAAATGCTTGCCCTATTGAGTGAACGTAAGGGTCACTGCGAGCAATCTTTGGCAAAAGAAGGAACTCCTACGTGCTTGGTGTGTTTGTTCGCAAGAGACATTCAGGTCATTCTAGCATTTATGCTCTAATGCTTATGTTAACTTGCTAGATTAAAAGGAATAGGTGTTCAGGTCATTCTGGCTCCTTGTGCTTTAATGCTTACCTCATAATGAACCTTTCGTTGATCCTAGTACGTCTCTAGCTGCTGCTGAGAAATCACTTAAGATGATGAGCCTTGGTATGGGTGAATATACACTGGGTTCCTTTGCTTCTATACCTGTTTCTCCTAGGTCATATGGGAGACCTTCTAATCAGATGAAGCCTTCCACTTCTGCTATGGTGATCTTTGATACTTTTGTTCCTTCATTCATTCCTTTAGAAGCAGAAAGAGAAGAACAAGCTATTCAAGAGTGGATCTATAGAGAGGATTCTAGAAATACTCCCATGCTCAGTAATTCAGACACAGATACAGATGAGTCACCGCTACACACTATGGCTCACATGGGAGATGATCTTCCCTCTACTTCACTTCTTTGGGGAGAAAAATGTATATCTACTGATGATATGGATGTTGATATGGTTCATTCTTGTAGTAACCATCCCGACATGGTTGATGGGTCTTGTGTGGGGTCTGATGAGTTTGTTCCTTGTATTACCTTAGTGGACCACGTTGGTTCTTCTATGACAAGTCTAGATCTAGCTACTTTTGGAGCTTACCCTATAGGCTCAACCTCTCTTGTTACCAGAGATGACACCCCTCGCATAAATGCTATTGAACCGGTCACTTCATTTCATCTTGCATCAACACCTGTTACTTCTTCCACCAGCGAACTAGCCCCAAAAAAGATTGAATCAACAATCAAACATCATGGTCATCAAGTCAAAAGAAAAGAGCAATGGTCGGATGGCAAAAACCACATTGTGGCAGTATCCGCACCTAAGAAAAGTAAAAATAAAAATCTGCCCAAAAAGAATGATTCTCAAATAAAAGATGACAAGTTGATTCTCTACAAAAAAATGGTGCACTACTTCAAGCATGATCTCATATCTGTTATACTTTAGCCCATTCCTAGAGCTAAGAACAAAGTTGGTAATGCCTTGGTTACTTCAACATCCATCTTACAAATGAAAAAGCATAAATTTCGCTTCAAGTTCCTGGTGGATGAATTACGCTATCATGCTTACAAATCTTACAATCCTACCATCTTTTCATATCTTCCACCTCATATTCCTCTTGCAAATCCACCACGCCATTCTTTCCGCCATCCCTTACACTTTGCCTTTGTCTCTGGTGACTTGTATAGGAAGGGTCTAGACGGAACTCTCCTTAGGTGTCTAGAAATAGAGGAGTCAGAAAAAGTGCTAGTTGAAATCCATGATGGCATATGTGGATCACATTCTAATGATCCTCCGCTAGCTCAGACATTGCTTAGGGCTGGTTATTATTGGTCGAACTAGTTGAGACCTCCTATCATCACAACTGCAGCATTTGGGCCTAGGGCCTATCAGTTCTCTACATCAAAGGAAGCAGATTCTTGATGTCCGTTTCTGTCTGGGGCATCCTTTGTACATATTTTATGATCCTGAAAAAACTCCAAAAAAATTCATATATGATGCTGAAAAAATCCTAAAAAGCATAAAAAGTACTAAAAAATACAAAAAAATTAAAAAATTAAAAAAAATTAAAAAAATAAAAAGAAAAAGTGCCTTGGTGAAAACCTGGAAACAGGTGCCTTGGTAGCAAAAATACAAAAAAAATTTATAAAAAGTCCTGAAAAAATTGCAATAAATCTATCAAGTGGTGAAAACCTGGAAACAAGTGCTACTTGAGACCCTCTGCACCTATGTATATCAGTCTTGTGTGGCGCTCATTCGCTCCACTTCTCGCTTTGCCTCTCCTAGCCTGGAATTGACTCTTGTCTTAGTCTAGGGGGCATATGTTGTTTTAAGCTTATCTTGGGTCTCTTTGTGCATCTAGGTTTCTTAGACACCTCACAAACGGTGTTTTTCAACACCACCCCAATTGTTTTTCTCAACACTACCCTTGCGTCGAGTGTTTCTCAACACTTATCAAATATCCTACCTGCAGTCTAGATGATGCAATATTTCTCACTGGCAGATGCGATACTCAAAGTTTGACTCTATGACCTACACACACGCACTTGACTTGCTGAGATTTGTTTGACTTTATTTCTTTGTGTGCTGTCTATGATGATTTCTTTGCTGAGTGTTCTCCCCCTATGATCATTTTCGATGATGCATAGCTAGAAGACTGAGGGAATGAGAACATTTTTTATTGCTTTTTCTGCTTGTGGGTATATTTTGTTGGTCCTAACTGTCATGAGCATTTATGTTGGTCTTACTTGACACTATGGACCTACAAGGTATTATCCTTGACTGTTTTGCAAGTGCATGCTTATAGTCATCCTGACTTTCTTGTGTCTCGATGTGAGCATAATCATGTTATATCAAACTTAGGTAATCTCACTGCACTAGTCATCTTGACCTACATGTCTTTGATGCCTAGGTGAGATTTCCACATTTCTATCTGATATAGATCATATTCAGATCCACATAGTTATGCTAGTGTGTATTGTATGATCTTGCGATGCTACCAATAACGCTCAATGATGAATATTAGATGTCTATTGGCTTTGTGACCTTGCAAGTAAACCACTTTTCATGTAGCTTGCATTCTTAAGTTCATGTTAGTTAGTTTTGCATCTTGCATATGGAGAGAGCTCTCTTTTATCTTTCATGGACTTTTTCATCAACTACACTCACCTTTCGCTTCTTCTTAATCATGTCTTTCACTTCTTGTCTTTCATATCACATCATTTTCCTTTCATTTCAGGATCAAAACTGAAATCCGCATTCACCTTGATTATTACCATCGCTTTTCTCCTTCTTCCATGCAGTTGGTTAACCTTTTGAGGTCTGATCCTTCGATCTTCGTTGGGGCATTCTTCACCTCTTCATCCCCATCTCTTTCAAACTTCCAGTCTTTCATTCACTTTCACATCCCAAGTTCCAATCCCCCTCCATGGTGTTTACGGGTTGAGGGACTGATAGGTTCGTGCCCCATGTCCCATGTGTGGGGCATATCTTCACTACTTGATGGTTATTTTATTCTGTCTCTTCGATTATGATTTCTAGTGATTTGATCATGTTGCTCTTGCTTCTACTTTCCCTCTACTTGGATTTTGCTTTCAATCCCGAGGGGGCAGACACATCATATCTTATTGGCTATCTCTTTCCTAAGTGTTCAGTACTGTCGCTACCAGGCTGATCATGCAGGATTTGCTATCTCTCTGCACTTCATTCTTTGGAGTCAGATTGCTATTGCTTGCCTTCTTGGCTATCTCTTACCTTCTTGGCTGATCTGAGTTGTTTTGTGATCCCAAATCAATCTCACATTTCAACTTCATTCTTTGACTGCATGTGTTCCCAGATCGATCACACATTAGTCAAAGAGGGGCAAATGTATACACCTAAAAATGGTCATCTAGACTATTAGCCCCTTTTGCTAAATCATAAATTGCTTATTCTTGATCAAATCCTAGCTCTATCATTTATTCGATTATTTTCTATGGGCTAACCATCTTATCCTAAATTTTTATTTCTTTAAAAGGAATTCCCTCCCCTTTTAATAAATAAAAAGCCCCCACTTTTCCTCTTATCCTAAGTTGCACAAATAAAGCATTATTCTTTTTTTATAAAAAGGGAAAAAGCACTTTTTGTCTCATAGGGACACAAAAGTCAACTCTTATTTTCCCATTGGAGGATATGTGTGCACATGGATTGCTCCTCTTTCAAGCTCCACCATTGATTAAATCTTTTGCCTCTTAATCTCCATGGTCCATTTCTCCTCATTTCCTATAAAAGAAGAGCTCTTTTCTTCATTCTAGATCCCCAACTTTTTATGCTAATATTATGCTGTAGGTTTTCTAGGTACACTTTGGAGCTTTTGAAGATTTGGAGCATTCTTAGCATATACATCTCATTCTTGCATTCTACATCTCATTCTTGCATTCTTAGCTTAGCTTCATATTTATGCTTTCTTAGATTAGCTTCATTTCTATGCTCTAGATTAGCTCACATAGATTAATTAGCTTGGGTTGTAACACTTGCATATTTCCTTTCATAGCTTAGCTTGCATTTCCATTTCTAGCATAGCATTGCATTGCATTTTCATTCTTGATTCTTGAGGATATTGGCATTCTTTCCCTTGTCTTCATTGAATCTCCCATTGCATGGTTTACTAGCAAGGTTATAGGCTAAATAGCTCTAGCTGAGAGCATTCTTAAAAACCCTTGCACTCCATGCCTAGGGAGCTATGGATCGATTTGTGAGGGCTCATTCTTGAGTTTCCTTGCATGTAATGATCCATAGAAGTGTGACACATTTATAACACACAATTAGTACCATATATATTATATCCATTGCATTTTATTTCCATTTACATCCATAAACTCATTGCATCTGCATCAACATGTGCATCCGCTATAAGCATAAATCATCTATTTCACATTTATCTATCACTACATTGCATACATTTCTATTCATACATCTAAAGCATATAAGAGCACATCGATCTCAAGTACAATGACACATCTAAAGCATATAAGAGCACATTGATCTCAAGTAGTATATTGACAACAAGTACAATGATATCAAAAAAATCATCGATCTCATATATATATATCTCGATCCAAATCAACGGTTCTGAATCAACTATTATGAATCCTTGGCTAAATCAACTGTTCTGAATCCATTTTCGGGATCGAAATCGAAATCTGACATCTCTAGCTAGCTCAAAATCGTGTTTTAAATATTGGACTCCTCCTAGATCGAATGCTTGTGTAGTCAGCCTTCTGGTGTCATCTTCCTGCCAGATCCTCATCTTTGCATCATGTTCTCAAATCTTTTCTTCTTTTCATCAAGTCAACCCTAGTCAAATTTTGTCAACAAGACCTCTGCTTTGCTTTGATTTGATTTTGCAGCTTCACGAATCTAGTCTAATTGCTTTTGCTCTGCAATCTCTTGTTATCAATCATCTTCTGACATGTCATCTTTCCATTTCACTCCTGAGGGGGCAGGATGATTACATCATTTGAATCTTGTCGAATCTATTCTTGAATTAGTCTGATTTGAATCATCAGTCATCATTGCTAAGGGCATCTTCACGCCTCGCATCTTGTCATCTAGAAATCTATCTCTTAGGTATCTGAGCAATCTAACTCGGATCCTCGAGGATCATTGTTCGTTCTAGAGATGGTTCTTGAAATCTATTAGGTATTGGGGCAATCTAACCCTGATTCCTGGGAGTCAATCTTCATTCTGGAGATGACTCTCGAAATCTCTTTTAGACCGTTATCTGGGCAATCTAACCTGGGTCTCAGAGGGCTGAGCTTCGTATTGGGGCAATCTAACCTCGATTATGGAGACATTCCTAATCTGCATCTAAATCTCACTCTGGGGCATTGGGGCAATCTAATCCTGATTCTCGTCTCTCTCAAGAACCGTTGTCTTCACAATCTAACTTAGACTTCAGAAAATTCATGCTTTGATCTACTTTCATCTGTCACTTCAGACTATTCTTTGAATCAACGTGCTGCTCGCACATCAATTCAAAGAGGGGCAAATGTAATACCCCAAAATTGGCACCTATTTAATTTCATCAATTTTGGTGCATTATCTTGATTTTACATCACCAAAGTCCTAGTTCCCTAGGAAATTTTCTCTCTCTTACCTGACTTAATTTGACTTGATGTCAATTGCAAAGACCATAAATTGCAATAATCAAACGCTAAATTAATTCCTAAAGTCTTAGACTTAATTGGCTAAATTACCCCTATGATAAATTTATTTAATTATAAAGTCCTAAGTGTTTTCTAATTAAATTAAAATCTACCCTCTTTAGCTAATTACCCATAAAAAGGAATTAATAATTACTTGATATTCAAATGGACACACTTTTTTGAATTGATAATTCAAGATATTCGAAAGGTCACCTGTGTGGCATTTTCCATTCTTTTTATTAAGTAATTCTTGCATTTTTGTCTCAATGTGGGAATGAAGAGTCACGAGTTACAAATCAAGAAACTCTTCATTCCTCTCCCGAGCTTTTCTATTTAATGAGCCTCTTCTTCTCATTCAAAAAAGGCAATTTGGAGATTAATTGAACTATAGCATTTTTTTATCTCATCTTATTCAAAGCTTTTTTGTTGCATATTTAGTCTATCATTTTAGTATAATTGCATCTCACATTAGATTAAATTTGATTACTTGTTCTTAGTCTAGTATCATCTTTATTTCAAAATCTTAAAAAAAAAACTGCACTTCATATTTCCTTTCAAGCAATTTAGATTAATTGCATACATTTTAGTTTGATTTTAGCGTGCATATCATCTTTATGGCTTTGCTTTCAAATCCTCCATTGTAGTAGTGGTCTTATGGTTGTTGGCTCTTCAATCTGAGAGCAATTAAACACCCCGCCTGCATAGGAGGCAACAGGTCGCTTCTCCATGAATTTCAAATTGAGTAATTCATACTCTCTCTTGTAATTCGATCATGAGAATAATGACTATGTTGTGTTTGTGCCTGATTTAGAGGCCCACATTCAGTCACATACAAAACCCATAGTAAAGGAAGTTGAAATTAAGATGCAACTGGTAAAGAAGACATACAAGAGAAAGAGAAAATCCATTGACGAGAAAAGTGAGCAGAAGGAAACTGCAAGAGATGAAGATGTCTAGATTGAATCAGACAAGGATGCAAAAGTATTGAAAGAGAGTGGTTAGAAGAAAGCCACAAGTGTTTATTATATCGCCAAATACATAATGGAGACATGTAGAATGGGAGGAGTTGGAAGAAGATATGGATTCTTTAATGATGAAGACAAAAATAAGATAGAAGAGGATATCATATTTAGCCTACATAAATTTTGTATGAATCCTAGTGAGCTTTACCAAATTTTACCTAAAGATCTTTATGATCCTATCCATGATAGATGGGAAGTTGCACTAAAATTGGATAGAGAAATTATGGAGAGCACTTAGTCAAGTGTGATCTGAGATGAGTCCCGATGAAGTAAAGCTATTAGTTGAAGCCTACTGATAAGAATTTAGAATTAAAAAATAGAGAAGAAAGCATACTTGTTGGTAAGACAAAGATTGTGTATAGTGAAACCTTGGAGATATGGAAGAAAAAGGTCCTAATGATGAAGAAAATAGAAAAAGAACAAAAGAAAGAAAAAGTTGTTGGTGAGAAAAAAAAAAGGAAAAAGAACAAGTGATTAAGGACATTGATGACACATCCAAGCATGAAGAGATTATCAATGATGTTATTACGGACATCTCTATTCAAGTGCAAGACATTGAAGATCAAGATGTTGAGTTAGCACAAACTAGTAGAGAAGAAGAAGAACAAGGTCAAATTAGTGAAGATGAGGAAATAATAGAAGACGTAATAGGTAAAGACAATTCTCCCTCATCATCCCCTATGAAGAGTTCAAAAGGATTGATTTCTAAGAAGGTATAAGAAAAAGTAGAAATTCAAAAAGAGGTTGAAGAATCTTATGATGTGAAAAGGAAATTGAGCCTTGGAGAGTGTAGTGTAAAGAAGAAGAAGAAATCGATTCAAGTAATAGAAGAAGAGGAATTAGAAGAGGAAGAAATATTCACCACACCAGTAGACATAACAAAGTTGAAACCTAAGGAATTGATGAAGTACTCGGAATAGTTGATGAAGAAAGATGAAAAAAATAAGATGAGAACAAAGAAGAAGAAAGCTAGAGTATTGAGTCAAGCAAGAGATACCCTAGCTGAGTTGGTCCCCGAAGTTGTATATGATGAATATGATTCTATTATAGATCAAATAGACACCTTGATTAAGGCTATTTTAGATAAAAGTCCTAGATTTGTAGTCCGCAGTAGTAAAGATGGCAGAAGAGAAATTAGAGAAGAAGATGATAGGTAAATTAAAGGAGAAGATCATTGAGGATAAGGACAAATTGACAGAATTGGTGAAAGAAGTTAAAGCTTCATTGGTTAATGTAGGATAACTTTTCACCAAAGTATCTAATCATTCAAACTATGTAAAATATTTGAAGGAGAAATGATTTGAAGTCTTTAAGGAGCTAGAGAGCTTAACTGGTCAGTTTGATCCTATTTCAAGCTCAGTTACTACTTTCAGTGGTCAAGTGAATCATCTATCGCAAAAGGTGAAACAGATCTAGTAGGAACAAGATAGTAGGTTGCTCATTATACTTGAGCTTCAATCATTTTTATCCCCTACAATGGAGGTGATACAACAATGTGTGGAGAAGGAAAAAGGGATACTTGTCTTATCAGACATGAGCAATTTAGAAAGTATGGAAAATCTAGTTTCAAGTTTATTTGATCAAATTATTGCCTTGGGTCACATGAAGAAGACATGGGAGACATCCTTAGAGTTAGAAAAGATAAACTTCAAGGTAATCTTTGATAGGATGTAATAATATCATGTATAGTTGAACATATTTTAGTTTTGCACATTTTGCATTATTATCAAAGGGGGAGAATATGTCAAGAAGAATGTGTTAGGGAGCATAAGGTTTATTCTATAAATGCCAAAGGGTGAGTTTTTTGGCATTATGATGAGATTGAGAGCTATCATGGTGACGTATATTGGTTGCACTCAGAGGTAGTAATTGGTTTGGTTGTCATTGATGGTGACTAAGTTAGATTATTCATGTATCATAAGTGGTGAAGTGCAAGAGGCAATCAGTGTGAAGGTTAAGTAATCGGTAATGTTGGAAATTGGTTAAGCCCAAAAGATTGGTAGACATAGAGGTCAACACTTTGGTAGCAGTTGTGATAGATGAAGAATTATGAGGTGCGCTCATAGCTATAATATCAACATGGTCAGATTATAGTGTGGTTCCAACCATGACTCATTTGGTTGATCAGTGAGAGAGATTTTGTTGACACAGTCTTTCAAACATGTAAGAACACTTGTGTTCTTGAGCATCAACTAGGATATTCTAGATCGATAAGTGGTATAGTAGTCGTGATGATACTTAATGTTATGATAACATATAATAATGGTTATATAATGTATGAGGTTTTATTTTTGGGATCGACGCTATCATTTAAGGAAGACTTAAGGCAGTGCATTGGAGAAGTCAAAATGTGTATGACTATTTTGGAGAATTAAAATGCAGATCTTATTGGAAGCTGACATGGTCATAGGAAAATGTGTTTTACATCAAGATTATCACTTTGAGGGAAAGTATTTAAATTTCATGTAGTTGGTGCTAGAAGTATATATAAGTGTTACAGTTTATATTGAAAAGAATGATGTCACAAGATTTGAAGTTAGAAGATTGATGTTGTTGTGAAATCAATTAGGGTTACGATCAGAGATCTGATAGAGTTGTAGTTGTGAGTAGTTACATAGAGCAGAGATAATATTGGATCTATCAAGCACTCAATGCTACATCCATATCACTCAACTTGTTGTTCCCTAATAGTTATAGAAATAAAATTCCTTAACCAGGTGAACTTTAACAGGTTCTTATTGTAAATCCCTTAATCAAGTAGGCTCTTAACAGAGTCTTAAAATCCTCTTACAAGGTAGATCTTAGAAGATCTGATTATACTTATAACAAGGTACTAATCACTCCTAACATGGTGGAACCCTCAGAAAGGGTAATTGTTATTAGGAATAAGGTGTCTCAATCTTGGATAATTCCTATTCTTATTATTTGTTTTGTAAAATGTATTTCTTGCAAATAATGTTGATGTGTCGGCATCTTGAATTGTGTGTAAGGAGATCATGGCTAAAACGGTTATGACGGATTCCTATGACACGTAAGAGCTATGTGAGGAAGATTCAATGATAGGTGAAGACATGTGGCAACTGATAAATTTGAGTACTGTACACTCTTCCCCAATCGTGGGGTTCGGGGCATCGGCCCGAAAAATTTTTTGAGGTTCCCATTTTCTCAGAGAATGGTAAAACCCTAATACGGTTATCTTGGGAGTAGCCCTAAAAAGTGAAGCGCATGATATAAGATTTTTTAGGGTTGCCAAGAGATGTGATGCGAGTGTATGGTTGGAACATTTTTATGCTGCCGTGATTTGTCTTCAAGGTTTTTTGGAAATCTTCTGAAAGAACTTGCATTGCAAGTGTATTGTAAGTTGTAATAGTTTTGATTAATACATTGTGCAAGTTTTGGAGTGCTGGGGTTTTTACCGAAAGGTTTCCCCAGGGTATATCATTGTGTCATTCTCTATTTTTCTATATGCATGGTATGTGGTTGCAATATTTTTGTTAAAGTAGTTAACGAATCTGAAATTGTAAGGATTTATAAGAATTTGCACAATACTCTCCTTTTGAGATTAGCGTAGGAAGCTATTTCCGCACTTGAGTTTCCTTACAAGTGGTATCAGAGCCAGGTTAACTTTTGATCCTAGTTGTTGGGTAGGGTTTTTTGAGCTGATCTCAAGTTTGAGTGGGAGCTTTTTGTAGAGCATTCTGAATCTTATTTGCAGATTGAGATGGCAAGTTCATCATATGGAACAATGGAGGTGGAGAAATTTAATGGCACTAATTTCGAGTTGTGGAAACTCAAGATGGAAGACATGTTGGAAGATCGTGACCTATGGGAAGCGACTTCAAGTGCTACAAGACCAGCAACTATAGCTCAAGCAGATTGGGATATCAAAGACTGTAAAGTTAAGGGTCTCATAAGACTCTATTTAACCGATGCAGTTCTTCTGAATGTTCTAGATGAGAAAACCGCAAATAGTTTGTGGGAAAGACTTGCGGCCGTGTAACAGGCCAAATATTTGGTGAACAAGTTGTTCCTAAGGAAGGAGTTGTACTCTCTATGAATGGAGGAAGGTGGATCCTTAATGGATCATTTAAATGCATTTAATTTGTTGGCTGCACAGTTGACATCAGCTGGTGTCAAGTTAGAGGAGGAGGATCGTTGCTACACACTTTTGTGTTCTTTACTGGATTCATGGGACCATCTTGTGATGGCTCTCAGAAGCATGTTAGTCACCTTCAAAATGGATGATGTGGTGTCTTCACTGCTATCAGAGGAGATGCGGAGAAAGGCTTCCATTTCAGAAAAAGAATCCCTTGTTGTTCGTGGGAGATCCACTAAAAGAGGGAAGAAAAATGACAATAAGTCTGACAATAAGGGTAGATCCAAATCCTGTGGGAAGTCAAAGACTTCCAATAAGTCCAAGGCAAAATGTTGGAACTATGATAAATCTAGGCACTTCCGTAAAGACTACAAAGAGCCGAAGAAGAAGAAGAAAGGTTTAGATTCAACTTCAGAAAGATCTCAAGAAGATGGTGATGCATTCATCACAGCTTTGGCAGCCCATGCATCTGATGATGTTTGGTTGGTTGACTCAGGTGCATCTTTTCACATGACCTCTCATCGAAATCGGTTCTCAAAATATGAAGAGTTCGATGGTGGAAAGGTGTATTTGGGTGATGATTCTCACCTAAAGATAGTTGGACGTGGAAGGGTCACTATCAAATTTCCTGATGGACGAGTAAAGGGAATCAACGGAGTTATGCACATTCTGGGTTTGGCACGAAACCTATTATCTGTAAGTATGCTAAATGATGTAGGTGTGCAAGTTGTTTTTTCAAAAGAAGGATGCAAGATGATGAGAGGATCGATAGTGCTTGCAAGGGGTACTAGGAGAGGTACCTTATTTCAGCTAGATGCATGTATTCCTCTATGTAATAGTTCTTCATCCTCACCATCTGAACAAGCAGTGAAGAAGTCTGCGGCTATTGGTTCTGATGGTAGTGCAAACACTTTGGAAGGTAAGCTTCCTACAGAAAAGAAAATGTTGTGGCATATGAGATTTGGCCACATTGGTGGAAAGGGTCTCAGAACCCTGAAAAATAAAAATCTCGTTGAGGGGTTAAATGATTGCAATCTCGAGTTTGACTTTTGCGAACACTGTGTCTATGGTAAACAAAATCATGTTCAGTTTTACTCTAGTTCTCACAAATCTTCGGATGTTTTGGATCTTATTCATTCTAATGTATTTGGTCCTGTAAAAGTTCCTTCAATCTCCAAGTCTGTATTTTTTGTATCTTTCATAGATGATTACAGTAGAAGGACGTGGATTTATTTCCTTAAAAGTAAGACACAAGTCTTTAGTCAGTTCAAGGAATTTAAAGCTCTTGTAGAGAATCAGACTAGTAAGAAGATTAAGTGTGTGAGAACTGACAATGGTGGTGAGTTTTGCTCAACAGAGTTTGAACAGTTCTGTAAAGAACAAGGTATCGAGAGGCATAAGACAACTCCTTATACCCCACAGCAAAATGGAGTTGTAAAGAGAATGAACAGGACATTGATGGAGAAGGCTAGGAGTATGCTTAGTGGAGCTAGTTTAGAACAAAGGTTTTGGGCCAAAGCTGTGGCCACTGCTTGCTATCTGGTTAACAGATCTCCTACATCAGCTCTTGTTGGTAAGACACCCATGGAGGTGTGGTCTGGTAAGAAGCCTTCAATTAGACATCTTTGTGTTTTTGGTTGTGAAGCTTATGCACATGTTCCAAAGGAGAAAAGATCTAAGTTGGAAAACAAAGCTGTTAAATGTATTTTCATTAGATACAATGTTGGTGTGAAAGGATACAAGCTTTGGGATCCTATGACTAGTAAGGTGTTGTATAGTAGAAATGTTATTTTTAGAGAGCTAACATCTTCTCCTATTGTGCTACAACCAGATGAAAAAGAAAAGGAAACAGATGTTGTTCAGTTGCCTCCTACCCCTGAGAAGACTAAACAAAGAGACCATGTTGGGCCTAATGATGAGTAGAGCTCTAGTAGCTCTGATAGTTCAGAAGAAGAGGAAGAACAACCTCAACCGCAGCCCTTGAGGAGATCCATGAGAGAAAGAAAGCAACCAGAAAGGTTTGGTTATTCTATGTTAGATTCCAATTGTGCCTTTGCTTTGATTGCTAACACTGATGAGCCTAGATCTGTGAAAGAGGCTTTGGGCATGGACGATGCAGGTTCCTGGATTGAGGCTATGGATGATGAGATGGCTTCATTGGAGAAAAACAAAACTTGGGACCTTGTACCTTTGCCTAAAGGGAGAAAATATGTTGGTTGTAAATGGGTGTTCAAGAAGAAATTCTGTGTAGATGGCAGTGTTGAAAGGTACAAAGCTAGATTGGTTGCAAAGGGGTATTCATAGGTAGAGGGAATAGATTATGGTGAAATATTCTCTCCTATTGAAAAGTTGACATCCATTAGATTTCTATTATCTCTTGCTGCATCATATGATTTAGAGATAGAACAGATGGATGCGAAGATAGCTTTCCTTCATGGTGATTTGGAGGAAGAGATTTATATGTCACAGCCTGAGCACTACATTGTTAAAGGTAAAGAATCCTTAGTTTGCAGATTAAAGAAATCTCTATATGGTTTGAAGCAATCTCCTAGGATGTGGTACCTTAAGTTCAATGCCTTTGTGTTGTCAATTGGATTTGTAAGATCAAAATCAGATCATTGTGTTTATTTCAGAGTTGAAAATGATCGCCTTCTTATTGTTGCATTATATGTTGATGATATGTTGTTGTTTGGGAAGGGTAAGGGTATGATTTCTGATTTTAAATCTCAGTTTTCAGCACAGTTTGAGATGAAAGATCTTGGGGCAGCTAGGTACATCTTGGGTATGAAAATCAGTAGAGACAGGTCTAACAGAAAACTTTGGTTGAGTCAGAGTATGTGAAGTCTGTGTTGGACAGGTTCAGCATGGCAGATTGTAGACCACTATGTGTTCCTATTTCTGTGGGAACAAAGTTATCTATAGATGATTGTCCAAAATCTCCTGGTGAGGTGGAGGACATGAGTAGAGTACCTTATGCTAGTGCAGTTGGCAGTCTTATGTATGCTATGGTCTATACTAGACCAGACATTTCCCAAGCAGTGGGAGTCCTGAGTCAGTTTATGGCTAACCCTGGACGGGTACATTGGGATGCAGTTAAGCGAGTATTCAGATATTTGAGGGGTACATCAGATTACTCCATATGTTATCATGGTAACTCTTCTGGATCTCCGCATTCAGTTTGTATTCATGGGTTTGTGGATTCAGATTGGGCAGGTGATATTGACAGCAGGAGATCCACCAGTGCTTATGTGTTCACTATGTTTGGTGGTGCCATTAGTTGGATGAGTAAGCGACAACCTGTGGTTGCTTTGTCCACTATAGAAGTTGAGTACATGGCTGCTACTCATGCTTGTAAAGAAGCCATTTGGCTTAGAAGATTGTGTTCTGATGTTGGTGTTGATGCAGAACAGATTACTACTTGGTGTGACAGTCAAAGTGCTATTTGCCTTGCAAAGAATCCAACTTTCCATGCCAGAACGAAGCACATTGATGTGCAGTTTCACTTTGTGAGAGATATGGTGGAAGATGGAAAGGTAAATTTGGAGAAGGTAGATACTGTGAAGAATGTTGCAGATGCATTAATGAAACCAGTGGACACTAAGAAGTTCAGATGGTGTTCGGAGTCTATGGGCCTTTTGGCCTATAGCAGTTAGTTCCTGTTATGTTCCTATTGCTCTTACAAGGTGTTCAACAAGTGGGAGAATGTTAGGAATAAGGTGTCTCAACCTTGGATAATTCCTATTCTTATTATTTGTTTTGTAAAATGTATTTCTTGCAAATAATGTTGATGTGTCGGCATCTTGAATTGTGTGTAAGGAGATCATGGCTAAAACGGTTATGACGGATTCCTATGACACGTAAGAGCTATGTGAGGAAGATTTAATGACAGGTGAAGTTATGTGGCGACTGATAAATTTGAGTATTGTACACTCTTCCCCAATCATGGGGTTCCCATTTTCTCAGAGAATGGTAAAACCCTAATACGGTTATCTTGGGAGTAGCCCTAAAAAGTGAAGCGCATGATATAAGCTTTTTTAGGGTTGCCAAGAGATGTGATGCGAGTGTATGGTTGGAACATTTTTATGCTGCCATGATTTGTTTTCAAGGTTTTTTGGAAATCTTTTGAAAGAACTTGCATTGCAAGTGTATTGTAAGTTGTAATAGTTTTGATCAATACATTGTGCAGGTTTTGGAGTGCTGGGGTTTTTACCAAAAGGTTTCCCCAGGGTATATCATTGTTTCATTCTCTATTTTTATGTATGCATGGTATGTGGTTGCAATATCTTTGTTAAAGTAGTTAACGAATCTAAAATTGTAAGGATTTATAAGAATTTGCACAATACTCTCCTTTTGAGATTAGCGTAGGAAGCTGTTTCCGCACCTGAGTTTCCTTACAATTGTAAGCTCCTAATAGGAAAAACTCATTTTTCTACAGTAGTGAGCTTGTGGGTGTCATCCCCACCATGGTTTTTCCCTCTAACCAAGGGTTTCCACACAAAAATCATTGTATCATGTGTGATAATTTTATGGATGTTTGATATTGTTTACTTTTAATTGTTTACTTCAGTTATATGCTTTGTGGTTTACAAATTATTATTGAATTTATTCAAATCGGTGGTTGAATTAGTTTATAATTTAGTTGTACTGATTCACCCCCCCCCCCCCCCCCCCCCCCACCTTCTCAAATGCCTAAGAATTATAACAAACTACTGATGATGTTTGGGAAATTTTGAAAAGCACCTATGAAGGAAATGACATGGTTAAAAACAAACTAAGATGCAAAATTTGAAGGATAAGTATGAAGGTATGTGGATGGATGAAGAAGACACCATAATAACCTACTTATAGAAGATTGATGATGTGGTAAATGAGATCAAAATTCTTGGAAGAACTTTGGAAGAAAATGTAGTACAAATGGTACTCAAAACTCTTACTAAAGCTTATAGCTCCAGAATCTCTTATATTGAGGAAAATCAGAATTTGAATAAGTATTCTATAGAACATATGTATGGATCTTTTCTTACTTTTAAAATGAGGGAACTTAGTAGTACCAACACAAGAACAAAAACTTCTCTCAAGGCTACCAAACTTACAAAGGAATAGAAATTTGATAAATAATATTTTGATGAGATCGAGGTAAATTTTGTAAAAAGAATGAAGAAGAGAATTAGAAAATACATAGGTAATTTACCCTTTAAATGCTTTCACTATGGAAAAATAAGTCATTATGCTTCTAGGTGTCCTAACATAATTGCAAAACAAAAGAAAAAGGAAACTAAAAGAAAGATCAGTAGAAAATCTTATTATGTTTGAGAAAATGCTAGCATTTCTTATGATGAATCTGATTATGATGAAAATGATCAATTCTTGTATTTAGAAATTAAAGAAGAATCTCATCCTGCTACTATTGATATTACTTCGCGAGTAGAAAATAAGATTACAAATACAGTAAATATTGATTTACATGTAAGATGAAACAAAGATGAATGGCTCATTGATAGTGGATGTTCCAATCATATGAATGTTGATAAATGTTAGTTTGTGAAACTTGAAAAATATGATGGTATTTGGGGGTGATCAAGGAAGAAAAATAGTTGGAATTGGCTCTATTGGTTTTGATAGCAAGAACAACATTGAGAATGTTTATTATGTTAAATGCTTAAATCATAATCTCTTGAGTGTTGGACATATGTATGAGAATGGATATAACATTTTATTCTAGGAAAATGGTTATGAGATAAGGAAGAAATTTGAAACTATAATTTCTATTGGAAAGAAGATTGAAGGAAACACGTGCCAGTTGAAGAAGTTGCTAAAGGATATTGCTTGGTGTCTCACATCAGTGAGAGTTGGTTGTGACATCGAAGGATTTTCCATACCAATTTTGACAAATGATGAAGATTAGTTCATTACAAGATATGGGAGACTTGTTGAAGCTTACAAGGCCTCTAATAGCATTTTAAAAGAATATCAAGTTGGAAAATAGACAAGTACATCTTTTAAGGCTAAAGAACAACTTATTGTTAGAATGTTGGAGTTAGTGCACATTGATCTATGTGGACCTACAAGAAGAATAATTCTACATGGTGAAAGGTACTTTATGCTTTTAATTGATGATTACTCTAAGATGACATGGGTTGCTTTCTTAAGAGAAAAATTGAAAGATTTAGAAAATTTCAAGATATTTAAAGTTGTGGTTTGAGAATGAGGTGGATAGAAGAGTCAAATGTTTGAGACCTAATAGAGGAGGATAATTTACTTTGAATGATTTTAACATTTTATATGATAACCATGGGATAAGGAGACATTTGTCTGCTCCTAGAACACTGCAAAAAAATACCATAGCTGAAAGAATGAATAGAGCAATATAGGAAGCATCTAGAACGATGATCAAGGAAGCAAATCTATTGGAAATCTACTTGAAAGAGTCAATACTAATTTAATTTTATATAGTGAAAAAACTTTAGATTGAGAATAATCTCAAGAAGACATCATATGAGGTATGGTATGGAAGAACCCCTTCTATGAAATATTTTGAATATTTGGAAGAAAATATTATATTAGGAGAGATGAAGAAAATCTTGGAAAACTTGATACTAGAGAAAATGAAGGCATATTTATAGGATATTCTACTAAAATTAAATCTTTCTACATATATCTTACAACAAAAGATTGAGAAGAATAGTTGAAAGCATTAATGTAAAAGTTGGTGAAAACACTACAAAAAATATAGAGATAGAAGCTAGATATAAATTAGATGAATATATCTTCAAACAAGAAGAAGAGAAGACTAAGGAGAAAATAGAATAGAATGTTATGAAGGTTACTTCGGAAACTAATCCTAAAACTCCCAGATATGTGTAGAAGAATCATTCATAAAATTAGATAATTGGAGAAAGTATAGAGGAGTGATGACAATAAGTAAAATTGTTGAACAACAATTCAATCTATGTTTAATCTCATAATTTGAATTGAAGACTATAAAAGAACCATGTAGTGATCAAAACTAGTTGAAGGATATGAAAGAAGAGTTGGATGAGATTGAGAAGAGTTACACTTGGGAATTGGTTCCTAGATTGATAGATAAGAATATATATAATTGAAACAAAATGGGTTTTATGAAATAAACTCGATGAAGATGGATGCATAGTGAGGAAAACAACTAGACTTGTATGAAAAGGATACTCACAAGTGCAAGGAATTCACTTTGAGGAGACTTGTGCACTTTTGGTGAGGATGGAAGTTGTTAGAATGTGTTTTTCTTTTGCAACACATAAGGACTTCAAAGTATATCACATGTCCATGTGAAATCTATATTCTTAAATGGAGAAACAAAAGAAGTGTGGATAGAACAACTAGAAGGATTCAAGCTATCAGATGATCTGAACATTATTCTACAATTTAAAAAAGACATTATATGGATTGAAGCAAGCTCCCAAAACTTGGTATGCAAGGATTGGCAAGTATTTGTTGAGACAATAATTTCAAAAGGGTACTGTTGATAGTAATCTCTACTTTAAAGTTGAATCAAAAGATATCTTGATTGTAGTAGTTTATGTTGATATAATCTTTGGAGTAAATGATGGTTTGAGTAAAAATAATTCTGAGAAAATGCAAAAAGAGTGAAATGTCTATGATTAGGGAAATGAATTTCTTTTTGGGCATACAAATTAGAAAAGTGAAGGTACCTTCATTTCACAATAAAAGTATGCAAAGGAAATGTTGAAAAAAATTAGAATGGAAAATTCTTGACTAGTATGCACTCCTATGGGACTCACTAGATATAAGTTGAGTAAAGATGATGAATCTTCTAAGGCTGATGAAAGTAAACATAGATCAATGATTGGTGGACTTTTATATTTGAATACTACCAAACAAGATATCATGAATGTGTTTTTCTTGTAGCTAGATTTCAACAAGACCCTATAGATCCTCATGTTGTAATTGTGAGGAGGCATTTTAGATATTTGAAAGGAACTAAATACTTTAGACTGTAGTACCCAAGAAAACTAGACTTTACTTTGATGGCTTATACAGATGGTGACTGGGCTAGATGTGTTGATGAAAAAAAGTGTACAAGTGGAGGCTCATTTTTCCTTAGACCTAGGTTGGTTTCTTGGTCAAGTAAGAAATAAGGCTTAGTGTCTCTATCTATTGTTGAAGCTGAATATATTGTTGCTACTTCATGTTGCACTCAAATACTATGGATGAAATAAACTTTAAAGGATATTAGAATAATGTTTGATGACCCTATTTTCATTCGATGTGACAATACCAATGCTATAAAAATTTCAAATAATTTGGTACTGCATTCAAGGAAAAAATAAATTTCAATCCAATGTCACTCTTTGAGAGAATTTTTTTTTGGAGAATTAGGTGTATCTTGACTATGTGCCTACAAAGGAACAAATTTCTAACATCTTCACCAAGGCATTGCTTAAGGATACTTTTGAGTATCTTAGAAACAAATTGGGGGCGATTAAGCCTCTTGATTAGAGCTAAACACATATGGATGTGCATTAGTCCAATGAGCTTCATGCATAATTTTTTCAAGCCTAGACTAATGATGGTGGATACCTCTTAGGGAGAGCAATGTACTGTTGTGAGCTTATTTGTATATCGTAGGGGGGACTGAGCATAATGAGTGACTTTTTTTCATCTTTGGCCTTCGCCATTGATGTCAAAATGGGGAGAGTTATTGATATGGTTAATTATTTGTATGGTGTCTATTCAAATATTGTTGTTAGTGTGTTTCCATCAATGAAAAAGGGGGTAATTATTTTGGAATTGAGAAGAATGAGTTGGTTGAATAATTTATGAGTTGGTATGATTTTCATTGATGTCAACTTGTTATTTTTTCTCTTAGTGACTACTTTCTGTGAAACTAGTATTGAGTATATTATTCTGCATATTATGTATGTTATGGATATATTTTTTGAATTTTTGGTATGTTATTGAAGACTGTTTGGAGATGCTTATTTCAATTTTTTTTAGTTTGGAAAAAAGTATAGTGAAATTGGCATTTGTCTGTGTGTAGCTATGATTTATTGTTGACTCTGCTTGAAATGCATGTTTCACATTTCTCCACATGACGTTTTATGATGGTGTATTTAGATAAAAATGAATTATTAATCTCCATAGCTTCATTCATTTCAAATGGCACAAGATTTTTGGTTTCAAAGACTTGTTTTGAAAGTTTGATAGTGTTTAGATACTCTACGTTCGACCGACCCCGAGTGTTTACACTTCAATTATTTGTCTCGATGAATGAAAGATGGAATGTAATGTGTATGATGTTAATTTTGGTCTCATCTATGGTGTGTTGTGGTTCACTTTTCATTCCTCCCCACCACATGAATGTTTAGTGCCAACCTAACTCAAATTGTATTCGGCTAATTGTCTAGCCGAAAATTGGAGACTTCACAAGTTAAGTATTATATAAATAAAGATAAACTATGATGGCATGGCACATGGCATGTGTGATTTTGGTGCAAGTGTGTACTTATGCGAAGAAGATGTATGAAAGAGGATCTTACTCCTTGCATGTCTGAGATAATGTGAAATGTGATTGAGGACATTGTGGATAATCAATTGTTCGCTATCCAAAGTAGTGAACAAAAGATCAGTTGGTTGATTTTTTGGTGTGCATCAGCACTAGATCTATTATATTTTATCCTTCTTTTTCTAGGCAATGAGCGCTCTTACAGTGAGCCTTCTTCAAGCAGCGAGCCTCTAGTAGTGAGCCTATAGAAGTGAGCATTTTTTCTATAAAAAATCACCTTAACTGATGTCACCCTAACATATGTTCTTATATTTGAGAATAACCATCTATGTGGTTTTTCCCTTAATAGGTTTTTCCACATAAATCTAGTATTTCATGTGTTTGATGGTTTCTATGCTTTTCATGTTTATATCTTTCTGTAATTAAAAGGATTAAAGCACTGTGGTTGGTAAAATTGATTAATGTTTTAAGAAGGTTTAAAAGTTTGTGGACAACTGATTTACTCCCACCTCTCAATTGTCTTGCATATTCATCAAAAGAGGCAAAATTGGACTTCATTATTCAACACACTCTTGGGAATAATGATAGTTAACATAAAATTATTATGTTTGTGAGTGATAATATAGTGATCTATGCCCTCTCTTCCTAATTGAATAATTTGGAATGATATATCTCAAATAAATTATGCATTTTATCTTAAAAGCTCAACATATTTGTAAGCTTTGTAATAACAAAATATAATCAGATGAGTATTTTTTGGTTGAGTTTTCTAGGTATTATGAGATTCATGATAGTTTATATGGTGAGAACTATGGGTTTTATGGTGTTGTGTTCCTTATGAAGATTAAAGATGTGTATCTATATTCAAAGATAAAGAAATGACCTCACATAAAGTCTACATTCTCAAGTGGCATCAACATAAATCTTTGCCTCAGTTACTTTTATCAACCTCAATTCATAGATGAACTCATTGTGATTTATGATTTATCTTCATTGTCTTCTTGAACTTTCATATAAAATATATTTTACTTATGAAATTATATTCACTTGATTTAGTTAGTAATTAATAATAATTAGAAATTAGAAATTTTATTTAATACGTAGTTTCTATTAATATAATGAGAAAAATATTAGTAATGGGTATGTGCAGGATCATGGTATGCCAAACTAGGCCCTTAAGTGGCAATGGAAATTCAGAAAATCAGGTATAGGCAAGTTGACATAAAAATTTGAACAAGTTATAAATATTATATCAAAAATATGTAAGAAGAGAATCTGTAGAAAATTGAATTTAGTTTCTAATATACTAGGCCTTATTTCAAAAATAATTATTCTATATGTTGAAAATTTTAAATTTCAATGTAGTAGTACAAACATTTCTAGAAAAAATAAGAAGTGGGTGTATGTCTGACCACCTTAAACACAATCAAATGATAAATTTTTTTTACAAGATTCTAGATATAAGTAGTGGACTCATGTCTAAATGTGACATATTTTTTTGTAATTTATTTCCAAGTAAATAATTAATTATGATTTTTCTTTTATAACTTTTTCAGAATACAAAAACTCTCGTGTTTGACCACATTAACTTAGTCTAAACTTTATCAAATTGATTTTTTTTTAATTTTTCTTGTAGTAGGAAAATCATAGAATGTGACACATGTTTTTTATTTCAAAAATGTTATATAGTTTGAAAGTTATAGCTATTTTTTAATAAGTCTATCAATCAGGACTAGAAATATAACAAGTAGGTGTATGTCTAACCACATTAAACAAAATAAAATGATAATAGTTTTATATAAGATTCTAAATAAAAATAGTACTCTCATGTATAGTTGTGATGTATTATTTTTTGTATTTTTTTTCTAAGTAAATAATTAATTATGATTTTTCTGCTACAAATTTTCCTGAATATAAAAAATCTCGTGTCTAACCACCTTAACTTAGTCTAAACTTCATCAAATTGAAAGAATTGTTTGTTATTATTGTACTAGGTGGAGCATAAAATGTGATGTATATTTCATATTTCAAAAATGTTATATTGTTTGAAAGTTATAGTTATTTTTCAAAGAGTCTATCAAGCAGGACTTCTTTTTCACATCACCACATTTTGGCATACCATGATCCTGCACATACCCTAATATTTGTTAAAAATATTGTATAACAGTAGGGTGACAACATAATAATTTTTCCTATTTTTTTTGTCTAAATGAAACACTCAAATTATAATTCTTATCCTAAATTTTAACTTTTATCAATTTATAGCAAATTGAACATTAATAATTTGAAAATAATGTCACTTAGTAATTTATTTAGCTTTTATCTATAAATTTTAAATTGAAATATTTTCTTAAAAAACTTAAATCCTTATGTGTAAGTTTTAAACTCTTTTTATACCCCTTTTTTAATTTATTTATGTTTAATATATTATGTTTAATGAATGATATTATCTATCTAGCATAGTTTTTCCCTACAAACAAGATAAATTCCTAATTTCTTAAACATGTATAATTAACACCAATATCTAGAGTATGCATTTTTTAATATTTTTTTCATAATTAATGTATTTAAATTTTATAATTTAGTTTACTTATAATCTAAAGTTAAGTTATATTATATTATCTAGCATAATCATTTTCTATTTTTCCAATTTTTGTTATTGAGATAAAGACACTAATATGGAGGACATTTGTTCTTTTTAAATTTTTGACATGAACCATTTTTACTCTTATTTTTTAATTACCTACCTTCATGCATGTGTGCCTTGTTCTCCACACCCATTTGTAGTGGCAAGTACTCCCTTTTGCATATTCTAATAGTGTTTTTTCCCTCCTTTGTCCAATAAATTGTCAAAAATAGTTTTAGGCATATGTCATCCCCCCTCTTAATATTATGGGGGATTTGCATGATATTTGTGCTAATGCTTCCTTAGTTTTATTTTATAGTGATCTATGTACCTAGTTTGTGTTCCTATGTGCTAAGTGGATGTACTAATCAATTACCCATGCATTTAAATCAAACGCAACAACCATATACACACTCTCGTATTCCTATTTTGTGGAGGCAACCCTCTATCCTCATTTAATTAGATTCTTCAAGCTATTGACACAAGTTTTCATTCTACATTTTACTTTTCATTAGTTGAGTAGTGTCACAAGGACCACTTGTGCAAATTTTTGTGTCATTTGTGTCTTTTACTTGATCATTTTTTGACTAGTTTTATTAGGGACTCTCATGCAAAATTTTATCTTCTTGATCTCAATCTCCATTCTAGTTTCATAGATGGTTCTTTAATTTTAGTGCAATCTCAATCATTATTGATAATTCTTTGTAGATTTTTACATTCCAATAGTATCCATCACGTCCCTATTATAGGGGAGGCTTCTTAGTAATTTATTTGTATTTCCCTCTTTAGGAGAGGAGTGTCTCCCATGAGGATTTCTCCTTTTCTACACTTGTGAAGATCTTTTCATTTGTACAAGGGTGCCTCGTGAGGCCTAGTTTTCACAACCCATCTTTTGTAATTTATGTATTCATCATTGAGAGGTATTATCTTCACTTGGGGGGTAGATTACTTATTAATCACGTATGTCTTTTTTCATTCAAGCTACTTAATTTTAATAAGGTCAAATATTTTCTTGTATCTCAAGTCATATGATAAAGACAAATAATATGATGTATTTCTTAGCCTTGCCTAGAATTTCATATAAGGAGGTTGTTTATTTTTTTGTTATAAGGATTCTTTATTGTATTATTCATTCATAATTATCGGTATTATTTTGAATCAATAGCTCTTGGTTTTCATAGCTTTATTTTCTTCTATTTTTGTAGTATTTTTTTTATTTTACATAAGTGATTCTTGAAAGTCATATAGTTGACAAATAAAATCCAACTGATGTTGGATCACTTCAATCAAAATTAATTTTAAAAAATCATTTATTTTCAACTCCATATTTTCTACATTTTAGATATTCCCTCATATTTTCTTGTATATGAAATTTTCCTTACCATATCAATATATTTTTCAAAAGATAAGGATTCTCTCACAACTTCAAATTGATTCCAATATTTATCCATTAATTTATTCAATTTTTTCTTAATAGGACTTAAGGATTTTGAGAGGGCATCACTTGTTATATTTTTTTAGTTTTAGGTTCTCCTTTCCTTAGATATTTTCTATGCTTAAATTTTTTATAGTTTCTTGAATAATTCATTTGCCTCTTCTTTCCCTTATCTAAACTCCAAAACTTTCTTTAGAGAATTCTTTTTTTTTCTTCTCACTAACCATTTTTTTATTCTCTTTTACCTTCTTTAGTCATATTTTTTCTCTCACATCCAAACCTTGACTATCAAAATATTTTTTTATTAAAGGGAATTGGGAGTTTAGCTAAACATGTTGAAGTCGAGTTCTTTATAGGGAGAACCCCTCTATAACCTTACAAGAAATGTGTAATAAACCCTCATCCAAACCACTTGTAAATTGAGAATTAAACCCATGAAACTGGCTACATTTAAAGTAGTAACCAAGACCAAGGAAGCTAATCCCTGGGGTCAATACCAAAAAATTCAACATGTGATTTTCTCTAGTCTTAGATATATAGCCTCTCTATCATAAGGAATATAAATCACTAAAATACCTTATAAATTGGTAGAATATTCTACTCTAATACCTAAAATCCTAATTTTTAATTTTAAATTAAATAACTTATATTCTAATTAGTTTTAGAAACCCCCCAAAAGTCTAAATATCAAATTCAACATGTGATTTTCTATAGTCTTATGATTTACCTATAATTTTAAAAATCAAATCCAACATGATTAAATCATTGATTAACCATGGTTTATAAAGATGTTAATAACTCAAATTTTGAGGAAGAGAAAACATTTATTGAGCTTTCATTAATAGTAGAGTCTAAAATTATATTTTAGTACATGATAATGATAATAGACAACATACAGATATGATTATAGCTAGTACAAACATTGTAGTGGCAACAAATACACTAAAAGTTGGTTGCTTATGACAATTTGTCAAACAATTATAACTTTAAGAAAACCCCTAGAAAAATCTTGGCAAATCTTTCATTTCTAGGGAAAAAATAATAATTTTATCGGCAATCTTTTAAATGGATAAAAATTTCTAGAAAATGATAGTGGATAATAACAAAATGTAATCAAATGAATTATTTACCAACGCAAATCGTTCCTTTAAAAGAAATTAAATTCCTATGAAAAGGTAAGGGCTTGAGGGTGGTAGTGATTGACTAATTTAAGCTCTAATGTGTAGTGATCATGGCTACAATTCCTTAATTCATTAATATTTCAAATCAAAATTGAAAATTATAAATTATCTTTTTTTCATAGTTATTAATTTTATTTATTATTTATTGATTTGGGTTCTATTTTATTTATTATTTATTGATTTGGGTTCTATTTTTAGTCACATCTTAGTGAGTATTTTTTGAGCCAACTTAATTTAACCTTGATCATTAGATTATAAATCTTTGATGATCCAAATATAATTTTTGACTAAATAGAAATTAGAACTTCATGATTATATTTTAACCTATAAAATACAAACCCAAACATTATATTATAAATAATATTAATTTCAACAAAATATCCCCTTTAACAACAATATAACAAGATAAACATCACCAATTCTACCACTTTGAAGGTTTTTGAAATACTCCTTGCAATAAGTAATCACGGATGGGATGGCCTGGTTGGGATGGGCTACGAAAAGTAATGACGGCGGAAAACAAAGGCTTTGAGTGCATGAACGAATGAGACGGCATCTCATGGCATACGATTTTTACAGTGTACAGATGACATGGGTATCCTCAAGGCACTCACATTCTTTTACCATATGAAACAATCTAGTCTCCAACCTGATCAGTTCACACTTGTCAGCGTACTCCCAGCCTGTGCCAAAGTAAGAGTTTTGGGACAGGGTATGTCCATCCATCGAACCATAAAGAATGGCGGATTTCAATCAGATGATGTAGTTGCAACTGCCCTGGAAGACATGTGTGGAAAATGTCAAAGTTTAGACAAGTCACGTGAACTGTTTGACAAAATACCTCAAAGAAACGTGTTCACATTCATTGCAGGAAATGCACAAAATGGATTTGTTGTTGTTCAGAAAGGCTTAAAGTCTGACTCCTAAACTTTGCCAGCGTTCTCCCTGCCTGTACTAATATAGGGCTTCGGACCAGGGCATGGACATCCATCAAAATATAGAGGTAAGGGGATTTTTCTCAGATGTTACAGTTGCAGCACCCTAGTAGACATGTATTCAAAATGTGGCAGCATAGACAAGGCACTTGAATTGTTTGACAGAATGCCCGAAAGAAGTGTGGTGTCGTGGACTGCAATGATATCACGATCTTCACAAAAATGGATGATTTGATTTACAAGGCTTTGAAATCATTCAAGCAAATGCAATCGGCAGGAGTAAAAGACAGACTCCGCAAACATTGCCGGCATCCTCCCTGCCTGTGCAAAACGGGAGCTTTGGAACAGGGTATGCGTATCCATCGAACCATAAAGGATAGAGGAATGCTGTCAGACGTAGTTGCAACTGACCTGGTAGACATGTATGCAAAATGTGGAAGCATACACAAGGCATAGGAATTGTTTGACGCGATGCCTCAAAGAAATGTGTTCTCATGGACTGCAATGGACGCAGGATATGCACAGAATGGATTGGCTGAAAATTTCATCCTCTCATGGCTTTTTTATCAATCCAAATCCACTCTGCCATTCCTGAATATCAAATATCATCTTTTGAATCATCAAGCCAACTTTGTTAATCCCAAATGTTAGGAAAGTGACTTTTCTAGCCTGGGTCACTTCGGCTGCTCCTATGATCAAGTGTTTTTAAGTTTTATTCACCAGAGAGTTATTCCTACAATATTAAAGAATGCCGCTCTATATTGTTCAGAAAGGTTGGTCTGTCAGATTCTAGCAAGAAACTTCATTCAATTTTCCGTTCCTTGGTATTGAATTCCAGATTTTAGGCAAACTTTCTAGATGCTTTTAACACTCTGAGAAAACTCGCCAGTTAGCAATATAGCTCATTCGTCTTTAGTGTAGACTGGTCATCCCTTTAAGTTGATACTTCGTCAATATCCCTGACAGTGCTCTATGCGGATTTCATTCAATAGATGGATTTTCCTAAGGACCAGATATAAGCTTCATGGCTAAGTATAGAAGATTTTAGACTTCAGTTGTAAACGAGCTGGTGTGGTCGAAGATAATACTGTGTTTTATTAGATTTTGAAATTCTATCTGTGGCTCCACAATTCCTTCATGGGCTGAGCTCCAAGACAATAGACAGCGATATTAATGGGTATTTAAGATATTGTTTTCAAATAGTGCTTAATGTTTTCAAACCTGTTTCTATGAGAGTTTAACTCCTCAAACATGAAGCGTAACCTGTCTTTGGTTTCATCTTTAGTCTTTTCAAAAAATTTGGTCACAAAAGATAAAATTGATGAAAGGTTGTGAAGTGATCAAATTTCAAGACAAAACTTTGTAATGGAAGTAAGATGTTGGCGATTTGTTACTATATAAGGAGAAAGCAATGATGGCCAATCTGTCATAGCTTTCTCTCTGTTATATACAGTCAGTTTGTTCTGATACTTTTTTAATCACTTGCTTACAGTAAAGTAAACTTGTAATCACACCTTCCGACTTTCTAATTTTTCTACCCACTTAAAATCTATTTTCCTGAGCAGCCAGATTATTTTTCTGAGTTTTTCTTATGAATATCTCAATAAATTTCTTCATCCTTAACTTGTTAGATATGCTCATTCATAGATTGCCGTTGCAGAAGCTTTTGTTGAACATGTGAGTAGGATTTCAAGTATTTGGTATTGTATGAGAAACAGGGCAGTGCCAACCCAACATTTTCACTTAGTTTTGCCAACCCAACATTTTCACTTAGTTTAGACGTATTAATATGTTTGCAAATTTGCTGTAACTTCAAATTAGAAAGTCCGTGATTTGCAGACAGCAGCGTTCATGGGCATTTAAGATATTTGTTTTTAAATTGTACTTCATATTTTCAAATCTGGTGTCTTGTGAGTTTAAGATGCTCAAACATGAAGGGAAATTTGTCTTTGGTTTCCTCTGAGACCTTTGCAAATTTTTGGTCATATTTCATTACGTAACAGATAGAAATTTGAGTTTGCACTCTGTTGTTTTGCAGGCTAGATGGAGAATCTGAGCAATGATGAGATGGGGTTAATACTGAAACGGATAATCAACAGGGTTGATAGGAAATCCCATGCGAAGGTTTGCATTCAATGGAGAAGACTTGAAGCCTCTACCAGGGAATCCCTCAAAAGTGTTGGACTCTTAGATCTTAAATTCTTTTCTGCCAAGGTGCCAAAACGTGCTTACTCTTCAAGCAAAGGGAGAAGTTTATGATTTTGATTTGGAATTAATTGCAGAAACTTGCCCTGCTCTTCAAAACTTGAACTTGAATTTTTATATATTGAGAAGTTAAAACTAAGAGTTATAATGGTGGTACATTACACACCTCCTGATGTAGGGCTTTGTTCAATAGCTAATGGTTGTAAGGAATTGACAAATATGTGCTTGAAAAAGATAAAGGGCTTAGGCAATGTGGGTGTCACATCTCTCATGGAATCATACCATAGTATAATGCATTTAGACTTAGGACTTTGGAATAGGATAACAGATCAAGCATTAGAAGCAGTTGGGCTTAATGAATGCTTCGAAGTTCTTTTATTAAATGAATGTAAATTGGTGACTGACATAGGATTAGCGTCATTGGCATCAGAGGCAACTGCCACAACATTGAAAAGGCTTGACCTTTCTCATTGTAATCGAATTATAGATAGGGGTGTTAGTCTTCTGCAGCACAAGTGCTGAGTTTGGAAGGATGTGGGCCAGGAGTGACTAATGTTGATGGACTGAACCTTCGAGCTATACTTACCTTAGAAAAAATAAACTTTTCATGGTTGATTAATATCTAAAATGTTGATGTCAATATCCAAAATTGCATCCCATTAATACTGCTTGCCCCGATAGGCAATTCTTTGATCCATTTGGTTTGTATCATATATGCAAATTCTGGAGGTTAAGCGTGAAAGAGTCATAGTAAACAAAGCAGAACATCAAAATATCTGGCACACTTACCATGAATAAGTCCAATTCAAGGCTAAGCTAGCATAGGTAATTCCTGGGGTTTAGCATGAAAGAACCCACAGTAACTTAAAAAGAAGATAAAAATATCAGGCGCACTTAAACATTATTACTTTAATTGAAGGCAAAGAGTACTGGCAGAAGTAAACGAAAGAACTTAGCTTTCTTCCTTGCACACAGCATTGGCAATTTGTTTTCTTCGAAATTTTATCTCATTTGTAGTTATTTTTTAGGATAATGTTGTAGGAGTAGAAATTAGTAACCAAAAATGAGCCAGGATTGATTGAAGCAGTTCTTCAAGCTCAAAGAAGCAGCAGAGAGGAAACATCATGATCTCCAAACCTATTAATTCTTAGGGTCTCTTCCTTTTCTGTATTCTAATGGCACTAACAGGTATTTAGACAAGTATAATTTATATTGGCAAAAATTACTACATACAGATTTTGTGTGTCATACAGAGTGGCCAGTGGTGAAAACACAGAAGAAATAACGGGGGAATTGAAAACATAAGTTCGAATGAGACCCACTTGAATAGGAACAGGATTCCGGTTTCCAATACCAAGAAACCCCTCTTCTTCTATGTAAATCATTCCAAGGTATGTAAATCACAATAAAAAAATGACCTGTATTGTTTTTTCTCCTCCAGATGGATTCCTTTTGTGTTCAATGGCTCCCCTGGCTTCGATTGCCTTCTAAAACACAGCATACCCTGCTATCAACGTAACCGTTGCACCTAATTGATAAAATTGCTATTTAATTATATTTTCAAAATATTTAAAAACTTAATAAATTAATAATAGTTATTTTTAAAAAAATATATACATCCCGACTTGTTCGAAATGTTTGCGTAACAATCTATGCAGCAAGGAAAAAGAAATTCTATTCTATTCCCGGTTCTTTCACGTTTTGAGGGAAGCGCATGGACTGGAGACATTTTTGTCCAGAATAATCTTTTTAAATTTTTATTATTATTTGTTTGATTCTTTGATTTTTAATAGTTAAAAATAGGACATTTAAATAGAAAGTATTTGCACGGAAAGAATTGGGATCTTAAATCTCTGGTAAGTCTGATACAGCAGGCTGAAGTGAGTGCGTTGGTCCATAGTAGTCAATAAAGTTAAGGTCAATACATTATTTGTTTTGAAACCCTGACCCACTTACACTTCAAGGAAATACAGTCCAGCAAACCGATTATTTAGTTAGAATATCTGTTGGTAAGTATCTAGTATATTCTTTTGGGATTCATGATATGATTAACAACTTTGTGTGAGAGATCAAAGATCCTGAAATGGTAGCTGTTTCTGAATAAATGCATCTTCTAGGACAACTAGAACCTTGACCCACTTACGGTCCAAGAAAATTGGGGAACTTACGCCTCTGGAGGCAATAAAACGAGAGATAATGCTCTTTTTTTTTATGTCTGATCTTGCGTTCTGAGCCTCAACTCTCAAAGTATTGTTTGAGTAGTAAAAAGTATTATGCACGCTTGTTCTGTGTCTTAGCGTTATAAGAGAGTGAATCAAAACGGTTTTAGAGTCTTTCAGGAGCCTTTTGCATTCGAAAATGGAAAGGGGTCTTTGGATGTTTGTCCTGTTTTTTCTTTTTCATGTGGCTTCGTCTGAATCTTCTCATTCTTCCAATACCAAGCTGCTTCTGTCCCTCAAATCTGCCATTGTTGATCCAAATGGGTGTCTGGATGGCTGGACAGAGGCAAATTCTAGCCATTACTGTTCCTGGGCTGGGGTTAAATGTGATGCTTTTGATCGTATCATAAGCCTGGATATCTCAAACATGAATCTTTCTGGACAAATTGCGACCCAAATAGGTGGCTTTCATAGTCTCATCAATTTCAGCGTTGCAGCCAATAACTTCACAGGCCCATTCCCTTCAAACATCACCCATGCCATAAGTCTAAAATCCTTGAACATCTCCAATAATATGTTTGATGGGAATTTTCCCTCAAATTTCTCCAGTTTAAGGACCTTGGAGATTCTGGATGCTTACAATAACAACTTAACAGGTTCCTTGCCTTGGGAGGTATGCCACATTCCTATAGTGAGACATCTCCACCTGGGAGCGAACTATTTCTCTGGAAGTATTCCTCCCCACTATGGTAAGCTGGAACACCTGGAGTACCTTGCAGTCAATGGAAATGGTCTCCAAGGGAAAATACCGGCAGAAGTTGGAAATCTCAGTAAGCTTCGTGAGCTGTATGTAGGTTATTACAATAATTTTGATGCTGGAATACCGCCTGAAATAGGGAGGTTAAGGAACCTTGTAATTCTTGATATGGCATCTTGTGGGTTGTTTGGCCCTGTACCTCCCGAGCTTGGGAATCCAAAGCATCTCCATACATTGTACCTGTTCAGAAACAACTTATCTGGGTCTATTCCTCCAGAGATGGGGAACCTCCTGAGCTTGAAATCCATTGATCTTTCAGAGAACAATTTGACAGGAGAAATCCCAAAAGAGTTCTCAAAGCTCAAGGAGTTGACCCTGCTGCATCTCTCCAGGAACATGCTTCATGGTGGAATTCCTTCTTTTATAGCGGACTTACCCAAACTCCAAACTTTGCACCTCTGGAATAATAATTTCACTGGTGGGATTCCGCAGCAGCTCGGAAGGAATGGTGGATTGCGGCAGATCGACCTTTCCTTTAACAATCTGACTGGTTTGATTCCGCTGAATCTATGTGTTGGTGGGAGGTTGGAATTACTGAGACTTGATTACAACTTCTTGTTTGGCCCCATTCCTGGAGCGCTGGGCAACTGTATGTCTCTTATTACAGTATTTATGGGTCACAATTACCTCAACGGGTCCATTCCTCAACAGATCGGAAGGAATGGCAAATTGAGAAAGATGGATCTATCCTATAACGAGTTAACAGGAGAAATCCCAAAAGAGTTCTCAAAGCTCAAAAAGTTGACCAAACTATATCTTTCCTGGAACAAGCTTCATGGTGGCATTCCTAAAGGCTTATTAAAGCTTCCCAAATTGGTGAAGATTGATCTTCGGGCTAACCATCTGAGTGGCAGAATAATCATCTGAATTAAAATTGAACGGCCTGTGGTCAGGGGTGGTGATGATTGTATAGTCTTATTCTATGTTTGATTGCTTGTTGGATGCAGCTCTCTTGTACAGCGAGTGATCTCCAAACTCCTAAGAACGTTGTGTTGATATCTCTGTTATTCCTATTTATAGGAAATTCAAAATAGTGGGTGTTGATATTACTTTGAATGTTCTTCTCAGAAGAATTGTTGTGTAGATTGTAAATAGTGTACTATTCAAAATAGTTTCGTGATTCTCTCTATCGATTTTCCAAACATGATAATTCATCTGGCTTATAATGATTGCTTGTTTAGACGATTCTCAAGGTTGGTCGCCAAATATTAAGCCAAAAACAGTAGACTACACGCAGTTCGTTCTTTCTTTAGAAGATACACAACTGTAATGAGTAAAACAACCCATTCAGTGAGTAAATTAAGACTCGCACTTTGGTGTCGAAAGGTTATATCGAAGAGATGTGAAAGCTCAATTAAAATAATTTTTTTTTATATATTTGTGCAATGAATGGGGTCAATTTGTAGACCATTTATCAAATAATTTTGTTTATGCAGTATAAGTCCTAAGTGATAGCTTCACATGAGATATGTATCAACTTACAAGGATCTAAATATAACTGAATCAAAGACCTTAAATCATAAAAATAATTAAGATCCATTACCAATAGGAGAGGAGAGATGAGGATAGAAAGAGGGAGCAAGAGAGAGGTACAGAGACAGGCAGGCTGTTAGAGATAGGAGATGGAGATGGAGAGAGATGTAAAGAGGATAGGGAGAGACACAAAGAGAGGGAGGAGAGAGGGATAGATATATGTGGAATCTACACACACACAAAGATCTTCGTAATTGTGCTTGAGTTGGAGTAGTACTAGGATGAGAGACCTTTTGGGAAGGGTTGATTCTTCACCTATGTGAACATCATCTCGATGCAATGATTGCAAAGTGTACCATTATTTCTTATGAGAGATGGGTTCTTGTGAACCCTACTCATGAAACATAGATCTATAATTTTTACTCAAAAATTACACAATTGAATGTTGATACCAATATCATAATTTGATTTGTTGTGAAAAATATAACATGTACTTATCAATTGATGGGCTAAAGGGCTAATTAACAAATGGTTCATGAGTCACAAAAATTGATGAAGGTTTTGTAAATGAGGTAGCAAGCCGAGTGGACCATACATTGGAAGAAACTTTATGGTTAAGCGTTCTTGAATTAGAGTAGTAATGTGATGGGTGAGCTCCTAGGAAATGCATCACCTCTATGAGAATCACCTAGATGCAGTGAGTGTTAAGTGTATCATTCACTCCCGTAAGAGATGAGTTCTTGTGAACCTTGCTAATGAAATATGGGTTAATTAGTTTGACTTGGAAATTACACTCTAAAATCCTAATAGCAATATCATAATCTGATGTATAATTTAATATATGATACTTCAAATTTAAATTATTAATACATTGTAAAAAAATATAATATTTATATTTATATATTAGTTTATAATAGTTGGTATAGAATTACACATTAATTTAAAATATTTTTTAATTTTTAGATCTACATTATAATTTATTATGTTAAAAGAAAATAAAGTATTCTACTTGAGAAATAGGACAGAGTTTTCTTCAAGCCTTCCGAAAAACCAAAATTGCAATGAGAGGAGCCAGACGGAAACTCCCCCCTCTCTTTAGGAGATGGATGTGTTTGTCCAGAAATGCGTATTGGAAACTCAAATAAGAATCATAGAGGAAATTGCAGATCAAGAACTACCTGCAAGAGAAGGAATAGTAGATTAAGGTCAAATCTTTGAAGAGGTGTCAAATATGGATCTCCAAAAAGGTAATACCACAGATTTGGAGCAGGGTCATACACATCTAGTCCAAAGGAGGTTAGAGGATAGCACGATAGAGGCTTATCCAATTGAAAGTATTGGATCAGACAAAGTAAGTTTAAATATTTCAGAATTTCATCAATTTATTTCTCTAAGATTATCTGAAACTAGTAGCATAGTAGGAGATTAGAATTGTTACCATAACTGATAACAATGTTGAAGATTGTTTGTTTGATGGAGCTGATGATGAAGACCGACCAAGATCAGAGGAATACATGATAAGTAGAAAGGTTAGATCAATTATAGTCTTTTCATTGATGTCAAGCAATTGATTTATGATTAATATTATGTTGCCATATCATTCGATAATGATATAAGATGAATGAGTTAAGGAGAAGAAGAAATGAGAAGTTGAGAAGTTGAAGAACTTAATTGGGCAACTGATACAGATCAGACAATGATTTTCTACTTAACATATGAGTATGTTAAGTCGGTAAAGCATGGTGATAAAGTTTTGACAATTCGGTAAGTAAAGTTGTTTTGGCTACCGAGATGGAAAAGTCACTCGGTAAGGTAAAGAGAAAAAGATAGGTCACTCGGTAAAATAGAAAGGTTTAAGCACCAAGTGATGTAACCAAAATTCTAATAAAGGACATTGAGCGAGGAACAATATTAAATAAGGATGGAATCAACATTTAATGATTAGCTATGATGAGCTGGATGATCATGATGATGAGGAAAGTTAGTTACAAGAGATCTACGGACAAAAAAATTCAAGGTGAAGATCTATCACAATATCTAAGCGGCAAAAAGAAATGGAACAAGTTTTTAGAAAAGTTCAAGTTCCTAGGTGAAAAGAAAACGTGTTACCGAGATCCAAATCCAATGCATAATGAATCAAACGACCAAGATTGATTAAAGGAAATCATAATAGATGAGATTAAGAGGCAAATGAATTCTATATAAAGGATGATCTTATATGGACAAATGGCTGGCAAACTGAATAGTTAAAAGGTTACCAACTATTGCAGAGAAGAAGGAACAGAGAGATTTTGAGTGAGAAAAGAAGGATTTGATGAAGTGTTGATGTCAGTGGATGATGAAGAATTGAAGTGAAGACAGAAGAGCGCACAAGGATCTGATTGAGCAAAGATAGTTGCAAATTAATAGGTCAATTTTATTATTGTTGCTTAATAGCATTTGTAACAGAGAAATCTCTTAACAGAGTGGACTTAACAATCTTATTGTAAAATCCTTGAAAAATGTGACATTCTAAAGAGTGTGTAAAGCCCTCTAACAAGGCCACTCCTAATAGGGTGAAGATCCTAACAGATCTAGGGTAAATCCCTTAACCGGGTCACACCTAACAGTGTGTTTTGCAATCTTTAACCAGATTGGCTCTTAATCGAGCATACTTCAGAAGAGTATTTTCTTAGTGAGTGACAATTCCCACAGTGGTTTTTCCCAAAGCTGGGTTTCCACATTAAATATTGGTGTTACACATTGTGAATGATTTATTGATTGTTATAGTTTATTTACTATTGTCGGTAAATAGTGAACTATGTTGTTACCAAGTTAATCAGAGAAAAATTTATTAAGGTATTTGTGATCAGGATTACTGATTCACCCCCCTCTCCGTAATCCAACATAGAATATCATTGGAAATTAAGAAGTCAGCAAGATGAAGATCCATCAAGATTAGACCCAATTTAAAATTGTCAAAGAAATGCAAAATCAGGACCTTCGACAAGGTGATAATGTAGAGTTGGAGCAGGATCAAACACATCTAACCCAAAGGAAATCAAAGATTAGCACAATGGAGGCTCTCCTAAATAAAAATATTGGATTGGTAAAAGAAAGATTGAATGAGCAAGTAGAATATTTTTTATGTCAAGAAGAAAAAGTGGATAATCATGTAATAGAGGTAGAGGGAAGATCTGAGCTTCATGTATCTCCATCTGCTTCAAATAAGAAAGGTTGGGGACAACCTTCAGGCATAAAGGGAAAGAGGAATATTAATTTAGCTGGAGATCAGTTGGGGACACTGGAGGGATCCTTGGGTTATTCGAACTCAAGAAAGAGGAAATTGTTGAGAATGAACGAAAGACTTAACAAAGATGGATCTAAGTCCCCTATCAATTCTAGACTCAAAGATTTTGTGGTGGAGGATTCTTAGAAGATGACGACTTTAGGAAGCCCTGTCTTAAAAGAACTAGACAAAAAATAGGTCTCATGAATCCCCAAAGTTGGATGAGGAAACACTATCTTCAATTTTACAAAACATTAGAAGACACAAATTAGCTCCAAACAACTCTCAATAAATAAATATATGTGGTGGCCTTCTTCCTTTGAAGCCTAGGAATATGAAGCCCTCCAACTGGAATGAGAGAAAAAAAAAAAAGAGTGAAAAATAAATAGAAAACTTAAAATCGTTGGAAGAATACTCTATTGATTTGATTGAGATGGAAGACAGGCTTCTAAATGAACTTGAAGTGGTCTATGACTTGTTTAGACTCATGGATCGAAATATACCTCAGGAGAAGGATGATATTGTTCTCAAGTAGTCTTAGATAGAAGTAATTTAGGATTTAGACTCAAAGGAGTTAGAAATGGATAAGCATCATATTCCAATAATGGACCCAAGGTATACACTTGATAAAGAAAACCAACTACTGGGTCTATGGAAAATGAAGGATTGTTTTCCCAAACAAGATTGTGAAGTTGCATGTAGGAAGAAAAGTGGTAGGAAATCCTCGTCCACTCTCAGGAAATTAGATGGAGACAATCCATATCAAAAGAAAATTACCTCCTTTTGGAAATAAGGACTTGTTTCCAAGGCAATAACATATTTTTCGATTAAAAATTCTCATTACAAGTTTAGAAGAATCTTCATCTAGGGATTCAATCGAGGTATAAGGATTTTCATCAAGGAATTTGGTTGAGGCAGTTCTAAATCTTCTTAATGATCAGAGGTGATAATTATTAGACCAGAAACAATTGGAGAGGGGACTAATTTGAAGAATGATTTAAAAGTATGCTGAAAAGATTTTGGTTTTAGAACAGTATAGGTGGCATTTAAGTCTGATTATATACTACCCCCACATCCTCAATACAGACACGGGGAAGATTTAAAACACAACATTTTTGAAATGATCAATATCTTATGAAAATCATTTCCCAAGATTGTGAAGTGTCATGATCTGTCATTTCCCAAAAGTGTGAAGTGTTGTCTGATCACATGTACACGGGGTTGGTTATAATTTATTCTTTATTCTTTTATTGTCATCAACACTAGAAAAGGAGACATTATACCCCTTTCAAAATTACTCTCTTCATTATGCTTGTGTTTGTCCTTCTTTATAGCCTGCGAGGTATTCTTATAGAGTCTTCCATTTGCCTTAAGATTGTCAATAACATTAGACAAATGGCCTTTCTGGGAGAAATTCTCCCAAAGAGATGGAGTAGAGTGCTAAACAAAATTGATGATCTTGTGATGGGGGTAGTGCAAATCATACTTGGGGAGGATTTTATAGTAACGAAACATGCCTTTAGGGTTAACAGTGATATCCCTGTGGCATTCCTCTATGTTCTTTTGGTGATGAGTTTTGACTAAAATTGAAGCAACTTCACTATGCAGAGACATTTTCAAGAAAAATCTTTTGGGTGATATGGATAGAATGGTAAGGAATGTGGATGGCAAATTACAAATTCCATATCTGGTCTACATTGACAAGGCTGGTCACGAGGAAGACATATCTAAGATGCATATATCATCAATGAGAGATTAAAGAGCTTTTGAAGCTCTTCATCCAAGCTTCTTGAGAAATATCATTTTTTTACAAATGCAGTTTGGGATAATGGTGGCGGCTAACCCAACATGGTTGAAGGTTTACATGCTAAGTGAAGAATATGTTGCTATTGATGAAGGTAGTGAAGTGGGGTGTCACTAGTGTGTTGAATGTTTTTATGGTTGACAACAACCTTAGGAGAGCATACAAAACAAAAGCAACATAGGAGGGTTTTAAGCGCTCTAACGGTTCAAGGAGGTCCCAAAGAAGAAGTGTTGAGATTCTAGCAACCTCTCGAGTTGTAATAACTTTGTGTTCAAGGAAGAAGAGTTTTGCAATTGGGAGCAGATTCGAGAAGAAGAAAAATTGAATTCTTCCTTTGTAGAATGGCAGTTTCCTTTGATAGTAGTTTCAATTTATATGTTTAGAATTTTGGTAGTTTGTATGTTGGCTTGAGGGCTTTCCTCTGTGGTTTTTTGAAGACTATATTTTACCAAAAAAATTACAAATTTTGAAAAATTCTCCCTTGCTTGGGGCATAACTTATTGGTTGGTTTTTTAACAGACATATTTAGCAATGGCTTTGCATAAGCTATCTTTCTAGGTTAACATTTTTTCTTATTATATGGTGATTAATATATTTCGGCCTAGGTCCTTTACTGATAAAAGAAAAGTGAAATAAAGTATTAAAATGATAATGCTTGTAATGAAATTGTTTAATTTTTATAAAATCAAATTCTCATAAAATAGAGAAGATTATCTCTTTTGTACTAATTTAATGATGTGCTTTAATTTAAGTTTGTTTTTTTTTTTAATGATATACTACTTGATTTAGTTAACTATATTTTGAAAAACAATTTTTTTTTAAAAAAAATCTACTTTTGAAATATATATTAAAAAAAAGCCACAAAAATATATCATTCCTAAAAAAATCTCAAATGCAAATGATCTTTACACAATCACAAGAAAAAGTATTTTTATAAATTATAAAGTTAAAAATTTTACATGTTAACTTTATAAAATTGATTTTTTTAAAAAATATAATAGATGGAAAGCCAATCTATTAATAAATAGTTAATTCCTAAGTGAATGCAATAGTATTGCCTATAGTAGATACTAATAATAATATTTGGTTAGAAATTTATTATATATTTTGTGACTAGTGTTTAATAGTCATTTGTTAGTATGTAAAATGTTTAGTACATTGACAATTCTTCATATCTTAGCATTACTTAGTTAAGCATTCTGAAATCTAAAAACCTAACAATTACACCCCAACAAGATGCAATGGTTACACCAATAGGAAGATATACGTGAGTAATATAATGATGTCTTCATACTTTGAGTGAAGTGCAATGTGATTTACATAATTTTTTTAAAATATAGGTATGCTAGTCTAATTATTGTCTTAGTTGTAATTCATGTATAAATAGCCTACAATGTATAACTTGTATACTTAGGTGAAACTAGAATTCAACTCATAAAGCTCCATAAAAATATTTTTAGATCATTATAATTTGAATAGAAATGACATATCTAACAAAATGATTTTGCACATTAAATGTGTATTTAGGTTTTCCTTTTTGGGGCTATTTAATATTATATTAACATGTTTAAATTAGCAGCCCAAGGATCCAAGTCACAAGTAGATGATGCAATACGGATGCTCTTATAATGCTCCTTAAATGACTATGCAACTAAGAATGAGAGCTAGTTGATGATATGTAAATAAATTATTTTTAGTTCTCAAATTTGACTTCAAATGTGACAAGTGAAATATTTTTCACTTTGTCAACACATATTGATTAAATTGAGGGAAAGGTGGACTCATATTTGAATTTGAATTTTAAGAATTTTGGGTTTATTTCTAGAAAAGCACAACTAAGTTAGCTTAATGACATCAACTATAAATTTGAACCTCAATAGAAAATAGATAAATTGAGAATTAAGATCGGTCTCTTGGAATGGCTATATATGGGATTAGGTCAAGCTCAATTTATGTGCTAACTTTCAACAAAAATCATGTCACTTGTACACTTATCATTACATAAGAGATAATTGGGTCAAAGCCAGCCCAAACCAAAAAGAAAAAGTGGAAGGCATACATTTTTTACCGTTATAACTATTAAAGAAACTACTAAAAAATATCTGTTATAACAAATGAGTGTGGAAAAAAAATAGTAATCAAAAGTAGTTTTTACAATGATATATGACAAAATATAATAGATATTCCACCATTTTTCAATTTTAAATTTTATTTTGTACTTAAAACTTTAGAAAGAAAATGTACAAATCTTTTGAAATTATTATTATTTTTAAAATCAATATACTTTCTACAAACCTAATTAATTTTATTTTTATGTCTTCATTTAAAAATAATTAAGCATACATTATCTAATATACTAAAAATTCTATTTTTAAAAAAAAATATACAAATACAAATAACCCTGTTTTTACTTCCTAAGCCTGCATGTTCTCCTTTTGTAAAATCTTGGAAATGATTCTACAACCAAAATAGACCTCCTATGATGAAGATAATTCCAAGGGCCTGCCATGAACAGTTTCTTGTGATAACCCCCCAAAAAAACAACAAAAAGATGAAGATATTCGAAGTACCGGTTTCTTATGACTACATTATAACTTACATTTGTTTCTTATGACTGCATTATAACTTACATTGCAACGTTTAGAGAGTATGTTATAGAAAATATCGATCAACCTGCATAAAGACAGTTCAAGTTCCTCGTGCCCTCCGTTACAAATGGCCTTTCAAAAACAATATAACAATCTGACAAACAGAAGGATAAATGTGGTTTCATAATTGGAATTCTATATAAATGGAAATAAATTCCAGTTTTGAGTAATCCCATAACAATTCTATATTTCAAGCGTGTCACTAGAACTTGATTGTTTTTGTTGATAGAGGAAAGATGTCTTCAATTACCATGCCTGTGGCGCTTCCAAGTGTTGAAGAGGACTGTGAGAAGCTACAGAAGGCTTTTCATGGTTAGTAAATTTGCCTCTGCCAGAATGCCCAATATGCTCATTTTTTATGTTAGTTATGTTGTTTACTTTATTATTGATTCTTTCATTTTTCCCTCCTCTACTGAATGCCACATTGATTCAGTTAATTGATTGAATGTTATTTGCAATTGGGGTTTGCATCTTGAGCTTGGAATCTTTGTAATCTCATGAGTTTTATCTTTGTCCTTTATTGCTTCATGAAGCTCTGTGGCTTCAGACCTGGCAAGATGCATATCCATCTTCACACCTCCATATCTGAAGGAAATAGCAAGCACAAAAAGTAGCTTAAACACAAGGATGATTCAACCATGTCATGTGGGCATATTCATTTTACCAAATTTTGATATCTAAATTATAAATTCATTTTCATATGAAATCACCAAATTTTGAAATCTAAATTACAAATTCATTTTCATATGAAATCACTAAATTTTGAAATCTAAATTAAAAATTCATGTCAATTAGAATTGCAACTGAACCTTAAACAACAATTGGTATACAATGGACATAATCAATAAGCAGAGAAAAGGAAGGCTTCTGTCATTTTGGTTCCTATATTTATACTTAATTTTGATTTCTACTTCATTGTTTCATTTTTATTTTTCCTTTTCCTTTCTCTTTCATTTATTGGGTACCTCAGATTTGAATTAGATTAACTCACTTTTGAAGGAGTACCTGTACATCTACTTCCACCTAGCTTCATCCACTAGGGACCTTAGATTTGAGCTTCTCTTCCCCTCTCCAACAAACCTAGTTTCTTGGTTTCTTGCCTTTTTCTTTGTGTTCAGGACCGCTCAATTGTTTGAGGTTCTGTTACATCACTTAACTCCCAGTCTGATTGTTTCTGGTTTTAACCATTCACCAATATTTCATCTTGATAATTAAGGGTAACGCTCATCATGATGTTATTCCAAAATGACTCCGGTCCTATGGTTTAACTATTTCCTATCAACCCATAACATTTTTTGTTTTATCTGGTGTTTTTAATGGTTTCAGAGTTATTTCAATTTGACCTTTCAATTGTGGGTTGATGGTTCTACATTTGAATGAGTTAAGAACAGTTTTGATGATTAAAATTTCTGAACTGCAGATAAAACTGTTTCTGTAAAGACTTGAAAATATATATATATTTTTTTAAAGCTATTAGATTTTCACAATTCATATGAATGCAATAAATGTTTTTAAGTTCAATTGTGTAAAAAAATTTATCATCAACGGCTACGTGATCCATCATCAGAATACAAGAGAACATAAGGAAAAAAGCCTTTAATAGATTTTATACTTAGTTTTTCTTAATAAAATGTTTCCTTATTAATTTATATTTTATTATTAAAGATCCTTCAGTAGATTTTATACATATTTTTTAATAATTCAAACTGATTTTTCTCAAAATATTGAGAATTTTTCAAATTGAGTTGTTAGTGTTGAAGGGACTTTCCTAGAAATACTTGCAGACTGATACAGGCAGGGGATGTCCCTGCTGTCCTGAAGTCCTGGAAATGGGTATGGGGATGAGGATGGGGTTTGAGAGGGAGGATGCTTCCTTTTGTAACATTGTTTTCCTTTCGAGTGTGGGGATTGGTCCTATGTATTCGATCTCTTATAAGTCTTTTTATCACAGTTTGACGCCCAATATGCTGCATCTGCATATTAATATTTCCTGTTATTTATGCTCTTACCGCTGTAATTTGCAACCCTGATTTTTAACATGGGAAGCCCTTTTAACATTTTCAACTACAATTCTTTTCATTAAGTTTGGATAGTTGATTTAACTTCAGAAGCCTCTTCCTTTTGACCAATTCCTCTATAGCCCAAACATGGACTAGCAGTGCATAATGGTGCAAAAGAAATATATCTGTTCATTATCAAAAAGTGTGCCCACTGAAGTGGGCGTTGTTATTTTAAATAATGGGAGACGGAAGTTTCACAGATTAAAATTTTTTGAATCCTAATAAGACTTAACGTTGTTTTCAACTACAAGAACATGGCTTCAAGATTTTTAACAATTTCTATTGCTAGTTTTCCTTGATATTTCAACAAACTTTTGCTTCCTATCCTCCTCCTGTCACGAATGGAATTGGTGGACCCGGCTCAGACTGGTAATGAATTTTTCGCATTTACTGGAATGGGGTGATTGTTTCTGCTATTATGTTTAATCTATCATCAAGATTGATCGGCTTAAAAAAAATTAGTCCTGGATTCTATTTGCCAGTGTCCAACAACTTCCCCAGCCCAATTTGATTGATGGATGGGGGTTTTTCATTGGATCCCTTATCATTGGGTATACAAACCAACCCTAGTCTTGGGATGCATGGAAAACCTGCGAGGTCCACATTTTGGCAGAGAGCTGAGCCATTTAAGGTTTGCTATGCATGATAGCATTTCTTAAAAATTGAGAATTCATTTTATAACCCAAAAAAAAACAATATGCCAAGATCTTTATTCATTACTACCCTTTTTCCATGATAGGACAGAAATATAGTTTAAGTAATACATCCATCAATGTACCCTTTTGTAACTGATCATCTGTTGATTTAGTTTCTTCTATCACATGGAAAACAAATAGCTGCGCCTTAGTCAATATAGTAGATTTCACTTCCACTGCCTTGTCCCTATAATCATCTTTCCAAAAATATATTTATGGGAACTAGATGAGCTTAAAAAGTCTCTTGTTTGTTATGTAATGTGAGAAGCTTATTGATTGAATTTGGCCTATTTTTTTTCTCAGATCAATTAATAAATTTAGTGTTAGTACTTAGTCTAGAGCATATGTAGTAAGTGAACCTATTGTTTACTTCTCATACATGATGACATGTAATTTGCTGAACTACTGTTTTGGTTTCTTTCAAGGATTTGGAACAAATGAGAAGGCAGTCATAAACATATTGGCTCACAGAGGTGTCTATAGGCGCAAGTTGATAAAGGAAACATATGAGAAAATGTACAATGAGGATCTTCTAAAGCGGCTAGAATCAGAGCTTACGAGAAAATTTGAGGTTCTGTTCTTCATCTCCTCATTACTTTACTTTTCTTTTAATGCCATTTTTTAAGGATACTAGCTAAAGCCATTGGATATGAAAATAGTCTATCTCACAATTGTTTTTAATATTTGGAAAGAGAGCTATGCTTCTGTGGATGTTGGAGCCTGCTGAGCGTGATGCTGTTTTAGCACACGAAGCCATTAAAAAGTGGAGTTCAAAAGACAGTGTTTTGATAGAAATTTGCTGCTCTCGATCTCCAAGTGAACTGCTGCTGGTGAGAAAAGCATATCATCTCAAGTATAAAAAGTCTCTGGAAGAGGACATTGCTTCACATACAACTGGGGATTTCCAGAAGGTATTGCATGTTGCCATTAATTCTTCATATCAAAGCTAACTTCCATTAATGAAATTGAACATGAAGATTTCTAAGGTTTAAGACAAATAAACACTTCTGATAATGTTCTTTGGCAAAGTGAATTGGATTTAGTATATGTTTGTAAAGATTACGGATTGTAGAGGCTTGAATTCTTTTCTTGTGTATATTTTTGAAAACAAAGTATTTGTATATGCTTGTAATGGGAATGGCTGGAAATTGTAAGATAAATGATATGTATGTTTTATAGGACTTTCAAAGTTTCACAGGAATAAATTATTAAATGTATTGGTTTGGAATACAATTAATTATCGTATGTAAGTTTGTGGATCTGATTGTGTGTAAGAATTTTAATTTTAATCATTCTGGATCACACTATATGATTCATCAGCAAGATGAATGAGAGTTCAAGGAGATGTGAGATTCAATTATTGTATGTAAGTTTGTAGATTTGATAGTGTGTAAGATTTTTAATTTTGAACATTCTGGATCACACTCTATGATTCATCAGCAAGATGAATGAGAGTTCAAGGAGATGTGAGATTCAATTATTGTATGTAAGTTTGTAGATTTGATAGTGTGTAAGATTTTTAATTTTGAACATTCTGGATCACACTCTATGATTCATCAGCAGGATGAATGAGAGTTCAAGGAAATTTGAAATTCGAAATGATGATGATTAAAACACAATCAAATTCATAAACTTGTATATCAAATCTAATAGCATTAATAGAATTAATCGTTTTACAGAACTTATGTTACCTACATTTCTAACTTTTTTAAATGTATACCCAATCATTTGTTTGAGGTTCTGTTACATTTCTGGTTGAAATGAATTCATGACTTACCTTTAGACCATCTTAAGAGGCACCCACCCCTGTCCTCTAGAAGAGTTTCAACATTTGTTTTGTTTTTTCTGTGCATGAGGTATAGTAGTTTGTTTATGTGTTATGTTTCTTGGTGTTTCTTACTATTATTTGTTAGTGTATTTTGTTTTTGATTAGAGGTCAAACAGATTTTGAAAGAATCCAAAACCCTCTCACATGCAATCAGCAGCCAACCAACAAAAGAAACTACAAAAGTCCATATCCACTGAACTACAAAAAAAAACAAAAACTGACTGTTACAACATCAGGGATGCAGCCTTAAAGCAAACTTGCTCGGAAAATAAACAAATCTAAGTCTAAGAAACATTAAGGAAACCATATAGAAAAGTAAAACTTTTGTCATATGAAAATGAATATGCTCACATTGACTGAATATGCGTTTCTGGATTTGTTGAATGTGTGAAGTCCAGCATTTACCAACCACGGTCTTCCCCCGCCTCTTTATTTCTTCCTGCTGTCTCTTCCTATTTGGAGATTTGAAAAACTTTGGCAATAAGTGATGATGATGTAATTTGTAATCTGATGTAAGTAATAATAAAACATAGATTGCCCTGCTTTTTCTGAATCAAATAATTGTTGTGTTGTGTTTCTTTTCTATGTATAACAATTGTTCGTTATTATTAGAGTTTGTATTTAAAATAAAATAGCTCTAATTTATATTTTTCGACATTTATTTAAATAAATGCATTTAAGATATATATACTAGTACTCAACATGCATGACATGGTTGAATCATTATTGTCTTTCAGCTGCTTTTTGCTCTTGCTAGTTCTTTTCGATACGAAGGTCCTGAGGTGGATATGCATCTTGCAAAGTCTGAAGCCAAAAGTCTTCATGAAGCAATAAAGGACAAAGTGAAGACTGATGATATTATCAGGATAATCAGCACAAGGAGCAAAGTCCAATTGAATGCTGCATTCAATCAATTAAAAGATGATTTTGGCTATAGTATTAACCAGGTTAGATGTACTTGAAAAAGATTTAAGACCCATATCCTTTCTTGGCTTCTTAAACTTTTTTTATAAGGTCTACTACATAAGTTTGTCAATAGCTTCAAACCGTTACATAATCTGTCCTTAAGAATTTTGCTAACACTAAGTAAATTTGACTTGCTTAGCTTTTGAAGAAACACAAGTCAGAAGATTTTCAGGATGCAGTTCAAACCGCAGTAAAATGTATCTGCTGCCCTATCAAGTACTTTGCAAAGGTATGAAGGACATGGTTTAAAATTTTTATTACTAGTGCTTGCATCTTTGAGAGGTGCAATGGTTGCGTCGATAGTAAAATATATCAAATGATAATATTGTGGCATATTTATGGATCTTTATCCCTCTCTATTTCTATATCTATGTCTCTCTCTAACTCATACAATCTCCCTATCTACCTCCCTATCCCTACCTTTATATCTTTCTTACTCACGCACATAGACACTCCTTCTTTCTCCCTCCCTATCTCTATCTTATCTTACCCCTCTCTTTACCTTTCACCTCTCTCTATCTATATCCAATTTCCTCTATTTCTCTTATATCTATCTATCTATCTATCTATCTATCTATTTATCTACTGTATGTCTGTCACCTCATATATCTTTATTGTTCTATCTCTTCATCTCCCCCCTCTCCTCTCTCCTCTTCCCTTTTCTCTCCCTCCCACTCCCTTCCTTTTTGTCTCTCCCTTCATATCTCTCTCACTCATACACACACACACTCTGTGGCATATTTATAGATCTATATCCCTCTCTATTTCTATATCCATATATCTCTCTCTAACTCACACACTCTCCCTATCCATGCCTTTATATATTTCTTACTCACACACATAGACACTCATTTATCCCTCCCTATCTCATCTTACCCCTCTCTTTACCTTTCACCTTTCTCTATCGATATCGCATTTCCTCTCTCTCTCTCTATTTTGCCCTCCCTAGATTTGTATCTCTATCGATCTTTTCACTTCTCTATCTCTCTTCTCTCTTTCTATTATTCATCTTACTTACTCTCTCCCCCATCTCCCCTTATCTTTCCCTATATCTCCCTATCCCTCTAACTATCATTTCTTATATGAAATGGACAACATATCTTTTTGAAATCAATAATTGATTAATTACAATAATAAGCAAAACAAATACTAATTATAATAAAACTATATTTAAATATATTTATTTTTTTACTCTGATTATGTATCCTTTACATAATAAATAATAATAAAACAACTACTAATCTTTTAAAATTAATTTGTGTAACTTAAATTTTGTATCCTCTTAATGTTTCCAGTCTCTATTATAATAATGTTGATGAACGAAATAGTTCATCTTGGCAGTGAAACTGTTGTTGTAATTAATTAAGGGCCCGTTTGGCACCTGGAATAAACTAGGAATAGGCATTAGTTAATACAGGAATAACTTTATTCGTTGTTTGTTGCACTTTTTCTTATTCTCGAATTGGGAAAGTTATTCCCGTTTTGGGGCTTATGCTGGAATAAAATAATTCCAAAAAAAACCTGGAATTCATTTTATTCCAGAATAAGAGTATTTCGGGAATAACTTTCTTAGACCAAATTTTATAAAATTGTCGGGTCCGGTCGGGTCTGTGCGTTAGGGTTTTAAACAAAAATCCATGGCCGCCCTGGATTCGAATTTCAGGGTTGTCTGTCGCGTTCGAGGACCCTGCGCTTCGATCCCGTAACATGTCGTTTGTCCGTCATTCCTCCTGTTGAAACCCTCGATGCGGAGGAAAAAGGTATTATTTACTAGTCCGCGCCTGTGAACGTGTCGGACTGTACAAAAATACTAGGGATTCACCATCGCCATGCCGTTGGCTGGGAAACCATGGCCGCCACCCATTTTATATGTCGATTTACAAACACGAAGATGACCTGTTATTTCGAGATAGAATGAAACCCAACGATTTCTGCAGTGAAAATATTGCCGAGAAATGTTTCAAGCAAGGAGATTTATAAAGGCGATTTTCTATATCATTGAATTTTTGCCCCTTATTTAAATTTATCAATGTTTTTAAATTTAATTATATCGTAAATTTTATTGTTGAATTTATAATGATGAGATTATTAATTTTATTAAGTTATAAAGCTTAAATTTTTAAATATATTATTATAAAAAATATATAATCTTTTATTTATAAATATAAAATTTATAATTTTAAAGATAAAAGGAAAGGAAAATAAATTTGAAACATATTTGTTTCATAATAAAAAATGCAGAAATATTTACATCTAAGTTAGAAATACATATACATTTTAATTAAAAAAAAATCAGTAACAAAATTGATAACTTAAAAATAAATATTGTTCAAATTAATTTAAAAAATGCAAAATAATCCTTATTCCCATTCCACATAATGGGATCCAAACACAGAATAAATTAATTTCCAGTCATATTCTAGGTGCACCAAACAGGTTCAAACCTTATTCCAGCTTTCGTTTTGAGCATTAATTAATTCCAGAATAGGCCCTTATTTTAGAATAGGCCTATTCTGGATAAGTTAATTCCATCCACCAAACGGACCCTAAATAAACATGTGTAATTTGTAACTTTTCAAAATAGCTAAGAATCACTGTGCACATTGGCTGCCGACAGTTTGTGGCAATCCACAAGAATCACCATTTTCCCACAAGACATTAATTCTTTCGCTAAATTTGTTGAATATGTGACAGTGACAAAAATCCTCTGCCCTTTCTCAATTGGGCGCATGTTTCATCGTTGCAAGAAAACAAGACAACCCAGATTTCAATATGAGAACAGATTCAAAAACCCAGTAGATTTCAGAAAATTTTCCAGTCACCCAATAAGATATGATCTGAAAATATGCAAGACAAACAAAAATCCATCTCTAATTTCTACAGTATCGCATGGTTTCTTCATATTCCCGAAGCAGAGCCCTCTCAAACCATCCACACACACTTGTGCAGCCATCCACCACCTTCAATTCACTTGGTCACTTCAAATTAATATCTCTATTGCAGACAATTGTCTTGCGGTTTTTGTTGGAAAGAACAACGGTCATCCGTAGGTTGAATCCATTGACTAAAAAATTGAGTGGGAGACTTTCCGACGGCCGGTCCGATGTAAGACATCCGAAGAAACTGGTCAAAGTCTCCTCGAGAATAAGCCTATCAGCTTAATAATACAATTTTGAAGCAAATTGGTTATAGATTATAATTTGTTAAGGTTTGATTTTTTGTTTGGTATCGATCATCATACCTTTCATAAACAAATATATTGATGAACTCATGAAAAAGGCCAATGTAAATTGGGATTTGATATGCGTTGTCCATGGCTAAGAGTAGACTCTTGTACATGTTTTATGTTGATTTAAAATATATTATTAATTGGTTGTTTGTTTTGGTTCAGTCAATCGGGGAAGGGCTCGAAGCCAACAAGAAAAATAACATCAAGTCTTAGAGACAATTTGAAAGAAATTCACAAGTAGTGAATTCAACCAAAACTAAACAACCAGCAAAAGAACCAAAAACAAAAAACCAGAAATAGGACCAATCACGAGAAATTAAACAAGGGGAAGATTAATCCCTTTCCAGTCTTCATTAAGCTCCTTGAGCTTATCTACAAAAGAAGTCCTCTTGGGAGGATGCACAACAACATCGAAAGAGGTCCCTTCTTTGCTTGAGAGAGTAGCCACCTGTAAATTTTCCTCCCTCTTCCTTTGCTTGGCTCTCCTTTCTTCCAGCTCGACCTATAGAGTGTTGATCAAATAGCTGGTCTTCTCCATCATTTGTTTGTTGAAAGAAACCATATCCTATAGCTTTTTATTGACCTATGATTGATTAGCTTTTAGCCAGAGCACTGAGCATTTCCTTCTTCTCCTCCTCTAAGGGAATGAGGGCTTTGATTTCACGAATTTGGTCTTCCATAATCTCTCAGTTGTCCAATTTTTTCTCCAATTCATCTGCCACCTCCCAAACACTGTCATCCCTCTTGTTGTGGGTCCAATCCCCCACCTTAGATTCAACCTTTGCAATAGCTTTGAGTTTGTTGATATTTTTCATGGCAGTGTGTAATTACACTATCAACCACTTGATAATGGTGTTATGTATGTTGTAGTGGATACATAATTCATCCACCTTGTTCCCAATCTGACCCAAATCTGAAAGCTCAATAGTAGGGTGGCCTTTATAGAAGTTGGATGGGAAATATTATGTGGGATCTCACGATCACCAAGGTACCCTTAAGGGACAAAAATAGGGGACGTGGGGTTGTGGGACACACTAGGGGATTTAACAACAATATTCTTAGGGGTCCATTTCAAACAAGTGGACCACAAGGAAGAGGAATCCTCTGACACAACCACTATTTTCTCCTTAGTCTGATGAACACCAAGGGCCTTATACTTTTCTTTTTTGAGGGGATTAACCCTAGTGGACCTGGGAGACGGGGGAATCTTAATAGATGATGGGATACACCTTCTCTTGAAATTATTAATATCCACAATCAAACAAGGATCGTGGCCTACATGAGGTGTCAAGGCCAAATGGAAATTGTATAAACATAGGATAAGCCCTTGGTGTAAAGGAGGGACCCCTCTACTTTTGGATTTTGAAACTCGATGAGAGATGGACGAAAAAATCCAAAATGGAAAATTTAACTTAATATTATGACGGAAGTGATTAAGCATAAGAAAAATATGAGTGTGAAAATGTTTAAACCTACCCTTGAGGGTGATTAATTTGATCAACATCATCACCACATCCTTCCACTCTCTTGGAAAATCCTCTCTGTTGTACGCATTCTACAACCAGGGAATTATTTCGTCGAGGTCAAGGAACCTCTTAATATCATGCTTGTAGTGGGCATTTGAGTTTCTGGGAATGGTCTTTCCTTCTGCAACCAAACTCGTAGCCTCCATTATATTCTCCACAGAATCCACAAATGAAACACCACTAATAACCATCTTCTCATTGTCTCGAGACTCAACAAATTTCTCAGACAACTCCTATTTAAAGCCTTTCACCCCCTCAACATACTGGTCCACATGCCCAGCATATAAAATAGGCCAAAGGGTAGAATTGTTTTTTAATTCCTCACATGTATTAGGTTCACTGTGAATTAGGTTTCCCCCCATAGTAGCACTGGCAACAACATAACAAAGAACAATGGTGGGAGAGAAAGAAGTGAATATAATGAGAAAAACTAGGACGTTTATCTCAAATCCCACAACCCAAAGATAATGATTATTTCCTATCATATTAATTACTTGGGGGAAAGGTATTATTATTGTCGCAGGTGGCAATATCCTTTTCAATCTCCATTAATTGGTCATTTGTTATAATATTTGGGTATTGGGAATATATTGTACTTTATCAATATTATTAATATCTATATCAATATTGTTAATATCTATATTAATATGATATGATAGTTGACTAACTTTTGATGTTTTGCTTATGTTTATCTATATTGTGATTATGACTTTTTATAATCTTCAAACTAAATTGCCTTATATAATCTTTAAAAGTGTGTCATTCAAATATATATTTTATTTATTAATTTTTAACTTTTTATTTTGCTAATTTCTTGACTCTAATATTCTCTAACTTTTTATTTTTCTAATTTCTTAGCTTTAATATTCTCTAATTCATAATAAGTATTTATTTATATAATAAATATAATTATTATAATTATAATTATATAATTTTAATTGAATTTATGATAATCGTATCTATAATATTATGATAAATAGAAAGATTAAGTTATACATAAATATAGAAAGATTAGGTAATACATATAAATATATGGTATAGAATATATGTAAAAGAAATACAGGTAATATCTATTATTTATAAATTGTATGGAAATTGAAAGAATAGAAAACAATACAAAGTACAAACCAATAATAATAATAATTTATAGATTATATGTAACATATTATATATATTATGAAAGAAGATTTTTTCTATAATATAGAAAATTAAATGATTGAATAAAAATTATGTAATGTTGACTAACTAATCTTAACAATACATGCAATTTGTTTGGTGTGCATCATAATTATTGTTGGGGAGAACTTGAAACAAATCTATAATTTCTTGAAACTTGTCAAGAGCTAGGACATTCTTGAATATATTTATTATTTGATGTAGCGTTGTTAAATTGCAGGTTGCAAATTTGATAGCTTTGGGATTTTCCTCTATTATTGAAAGTGACATGGCATATTTTTTAATTGAACTTTCAAGAAAATAATATCGAAGTAAGATTGAAACTACAACTAGAAGTTGACTTCCAAACATCAAAAGAACTTGCACAGTCTAAACTTAAATATCCAGCTAATCTATTATTCTGCTACTTTAGAAATTGAAGACCATAAAATGTCCCTCTAATATACTTGCAAATTCTCCTAGTTGCACTACAATGTCTCTCCTTTAGTTTTGGCTTGAACCTAGATGCTAAACCCATCAAGTAGATAAGGTTTCAATTAACTTTATATAAAGTGGGGTTTGTAGGATTTGATTTGTCTGAGTTCAACAAATAAAATTTAGCTTTAATAGGTGTTACAACTATTTTGCAACCATTCATTTGAAATCTTTGCAAGATATTTGAAGCATACTTTTTCTGAGACATGAATTTTTTATCTACATTCTTTCATGCATATCCATATCAATAAATCAATGCATCTATTAAAATTGCCATCTCAATTCTAAAATCATAATTGCCCAAAAATTTGTAAATAAACTTAAATTAATCTTATTATAGATAAGCTCATCCACATAGAGAATTAAGATAAGAATATTATCACCTAAGTTTGTTTCATAAAGAATAGGATTCAATAAAAATAACTACAAAACTCTTGTGTTGTAAATATTTATTGAACTCTAGAATGCATCCTCTTGGCACTTATTTAAGATCATACAAGTCTTTCTTCAATTTGTGAATGTGTAACTTTTAAGAAGATATTTCAAAATCTTTAGATTTTCCACATAAACATTTTCATCAATATAACCAATCAAAAGATACTCCTAACATTTAATTGATAAACTCTTCAATCCTATAGAACTATAGAAACTAATGTTAGTGTTATGGTAACCATTCATGATACAAAAGTTAATGTGTCAATGTAATCACTACTTTTCTTAGTGTACCCTTTTTGACTACCAATCTAGTTTTGTTTTTATTAATGCTTCCATCAAATTTGTACTTATTTTTGTACACCCACCTTGCCCCAACAACTTACTTACCAAGAGATAACTAAATCAAGTCCTATGTGGCATTCATTTGAATTGTTCCTATTTTACCATTTATTATTTCAACTCTTGATAGATCACCTTTTATAATGACCTTTGTGTCATTTTCTCAAAATCCAATGAAAGAGTTGCTAAATGTTTTTTTAATATTCTCATTATATAAATTTTTATATTGTATTATTCCTTCATTCAAGGATGCAAGTTCTTCTTATTCAATTTTATTTTTTCATTTTATTCTTTAAAAAAGGAAATCAATACTTAGAAAGAATTTATAATATATATATATTTAATAATAAAAAAATTATTTATCATGTTATACTATGTGCGTCATTTAAAATATTTATTTTCTTCTCTTTTCTTACTATTTATATCTTAATGATGAATCATAGAACAAGATTTAAAAAATTGATGAAAAAATGCTTGCGCGATAAAGAAAAAATTTACATTTTGTCAATCTCATGGTCATCTATAATATAAAATTTTACATTTGGGGTTGATCCATACCACCTATTTTATCAATATTTCAATATAAAACCATTTAAGTTGATATAATAATCACAAAACCATCTAAAGTGAAGTCTATGACTAAAATGCAGGTTTTAAGGTCATCCATGGAGGGCCTAGGAACAGATGATGAGACCTTAACTAGAATTGTTGTGACAAGAGCTGATGTTGACATGAGAGATATCAAAGCACAATTCATGACAAGAACCAGCTTATCTCTCAAGAAGGCAATAGAAAAGGAAACAAGGGGACACTACGAAGATTTCTTGCTTGCATTGGTTGGTGAATGATATGTTTTCAACTATTATTATGTCATGAAAAGGGCATAAGCTAGACCAACTTTTAGATGCCAAGCGTATTACATAATATTTAGACTAAAATTATATGGATTTCTTGTTTTGTATTATGTTAAATTTCATGCACAAGGATCATAAGTTATTATATTTTGTACATGTAATTGATTTATTTATGACATCAAACTGCATTCTTCTGAAAAATTGTTTTTTAAATAAAATGTGTGTTAAGTTATTTTAAGGCATTGCTAGTATACTTTTGGATATGATTGTGTGTAAATTTTTAACATCAATCTTTCATATCATAATGCATGGTCCATCGTAAGGATGTGATATTTCAAGGATACAAAAGATCATAGAATATGATCTGAAACGTTGATGTTAATAATTTACACACAATCATAGATCTAGAAACATACTAGCAACACTATCATAGATTGTAGAAATATTCTATCATTATTTTAAGATGGTTAAATTGTGATTATGATTAAATTTTAATTCACCTTTTACTAAATTATGGTTTTTGCATTTTATACTATAACATTTAATTGTAAGATAAATGATGATTATTATGTCTTATTTAAAACAAATTAAAAGACTTAATATATAAGAAAATATACAAGAAAGTTACAAATTAAATGAAAGTGGGAGGAGATACTCATATCATTGTGAAAGCTTTGGAGAAGGGGTCATCAAATTAGTGGCTCAAATAAACTTTATTATAAAAGAGTATAAAATAAATTGGTAGATTATATGGATAATTTAAGGAGACAAATTAAATGAGCCTAAGGGAAGGGAATCTAAGGTATTATTACTCAAGTTTCTCTATTTCAAAAGAATTAATCAATAATAAAAAATAGATACTTAAAGAATATCTTCTATGTGAATTATGAAAACTAATGCTAAGTCAAATTGAGCCTAAGGAAGGAAATATTAGGTGTTCCTACTCAAGGTTCTCTACTCTAAAAGAATCACCTAATAATACAACTATAAATTGATTCTAATTGTGTAAAATATTACAACCTTTATAATATTGGATTGCATTAAAGAATCTTGTCAAAATGAGTCCAAAGCTAAATTAAATTTAGATCAAGAAAATAAATTAATATTTGTATATTCAAAGTATAAAATTTAATAAATCAATAATTTAAAATTTAAAAAAAATAAAATTAGACAAGTGGATAATTATAAGATCATAATGAATTAATGAATTAAAAGTATAAAATTAATGATAAAATTGAGAACAAAGTTAATAAAATTATACTTTTTATAAGGGTAAGTGCACAAAGTTGGGAGATCAAAAAGGGGTATAAGTTGTCACTTTTTTATGAAATTAATAAATTATGAACTTCAACGAGAAAATCAAGATAGTTACACTCAAAATTTGAAGATGCTACAAGAATAAGAGTTGTAGTACTCAATGGGCCTAGCTAAGTGAATCTAGTTGTTGGTTCCATAAAGCATGTGGTGCGGGAGAGACCTTCAGAGGGATGGTTCAAAGTTAATTTTGACTAGGCAACTAAAGGGAACCCCAGACCATCAAGAGAAAGTGTCATTGTTCAAAATTGGCAAGGTAACACTATGGATTTTGGCGCTAAAAAGCTAGAGGAGGGAACCAATAATATTGTAGAGGCAAAAGAAGCCTTGATGGTTGTTAAGTTGGGCAGTTTTTTGGAGCTTTAAAAGATACACCTAGAAGGAGATTCTTTAATAATTGTTCAAACAATCATAAATGGTAATGTAGTAGCATGGAACTTACATAACTTCATTTGAGCCATTTTGGATTGCCCAAATTTGATGAAGTCAAAATAAGTCATGTCCACAAAATGGGCAATGTAGAGGCGGATCGATTATTGAAGTGGATACTATCCTTTAATAATTGTGGCAAAATCAGATTGGAGGATTTTTAAAATTGTCTATTGAAGGATGATTTTTAATGGAGGAAGAAGAGGAGACTTTTTTTTTGAAAAAATTCTAACCCTTGACAAAAAGGTTTAAATTGACACATAAATAGGTTTAAATGACATGTCGATTTCGGGTAAGTGCGACTTTGAATAGTTATAACAGAGAAATTATACATCAAAAACCAATCTTTCTCTTTTTCTACATTGGCTATACATGTCATTTAAAACATATTTCAAAATCAGAGGAAAAAAAGATTTTTAACATATAGCTTTTTGGCGGGAGGTAGACTCATTGATTTGCGATATTTTTCAACAAATGAAAAACTGGCTTTAAAAAGTTAAAAAACATATCAATTCTTTTTTTAAAAAATTAAAAATTATGGGCATAAACTTCATCCAGTTTTACACATTTCGTCAGTTTACATCATCTTCAAATTCCAAACAGAACTATCACTTTTATGTCATTGAAGTTGAACAGTTTTGGTGTTGTTAGCCTTCTCATTTATAAAAGTGTGACACATAACTGTTCTATTACCCCTGAATTAACTAACAATTAACAATGTATTATCTCTACTCTCAAATAGTTTATAATATCAACCATTATTTTGATTATATTAATTATTCTTTAATGTTTTTTTGTTACTTTTGTTTAAGATTGGATTCTATCTCTAATCAAAATCATTACCATACTTCTAACCCTTATGCTCAATCTAATTGTATCTCTAACTTTAACCCTAATCCAAATTCTATAGATCTACTCATAATCCTAATTGTAACCCTATTCAAAACTCTAACTCTAATTCTCACCCTATCCTAACCCATACCCTTACACTAACCATAATCTTGTTCATAACCATAAACCTAACACTAATTTTATCTCTCATCCTAAGACTAATGGTATACCTAATTATATCTCTAAACATAACCATAATTTAATTTTGTCATTATGGCTAAATCTATGAGTATATAAATCAAAACACTCATACCCCAAAAGATATGGAAATGTATTATGTGGATGATGTCTTGGATTTGGTCTCTCATTCTCAATTAGCAAATGATACTATTTTTGTTTGGAGAGGCCTCAGTGAGGAAGGCTAAAGTGACGAAAAATGCTTTAGATGTTTATGCACAAGCTTCAAGATAGGTTAGTTGTTTTTGAATAAGGTAAAAATAGGTTTTGAATGGAACCTGAAACCATTTACATCATAGCAAAAAGATAAAGCATTAAAGTTTTTCAAAATGATACGCCTGCTGGAAAGAACAGAGCAGGACCCAAAAAAACACTAGAAACGACAACAAAAGCAAAGAAAACAGATCTAGCAACACTACCAGCAGTACCCAACAATGAACAGGACAAAACTAAATGCTTATCATTTTGTCCGCCTTCATTTTCAGCTCCTCCATCTTCTAGATAGCTTTTTTCAGGTCATTCAGCTCCTTAGGCTTCTCAGGGATCTTCCTCTAAATACACCCTCTGGTTTTAGTACCTAGGCCAACACTCCCGGCATTGTCATCAATAGTAATGGTCATATTTTCTAGCTGGTTTTTCTCCAGGTAGTTGTGAAGCATATCCAGGTTGATGACAGCCGCATTGAGTCCTTCATTGATGTGGCTCAGGACTTCATTAATCATTTTCCCATTGTTGTTAACTTTGACCTTAATTTCCTTCACCTTGTTGTCAAAAATTTTGTTGATCTCGGCAGTTATCTCCTCCTTCCAGCTTTTATTGTTTACCTTATCTAGAATCTTGTTCTCCAGCTTAATATTCAAGGTTTTCGTAGTTTTCTCCGAAGAATGAAGGTGTAGCTTAATCTCCTGAATCTCCTGATTGATCCAATCCTGAGGAATACTCTGACCTTCATCTTTGTTAACTTTGTCCATGATCGTAGCATCCTCCAAGGGAGCGGTGAAATCATAGTTTTGACTTTTTTCTTCCTTAGTGGCATTCTGATCAGTACTAGCTAATATAGAAACTAGTGGTATTCTTCTTCAACACCAAGAAAGCCAATCAAAAGAGAATAGCTAATATTCTTGATTGCCCCATATCATAGTTGTCCTCAAAATATCTTGGGGTTCCTTTATTTACAATGGTTTCAAGATCCTCACTTTTGGAAGATATCATAAACAAATGTAATGTAAAGGTCGTAGCTTGGAAAAATAAGTGGTTGTTTTAGGCAAGAAGGATCCTTATGATCAAGGTTGTGCTATTGATGATTCCTATATATGCAATGTCATGCTTCAAACTTTCTTCCAAACCTATCGCATCCTTGGAGAGCTTCATGAAATAAAATTATGGGAGGGTGCAAAAGATGAAAAGTGGATCCCCTTGATCAACTAGGAAACAAAGTGCATGAAAAAGGTAGATGGAGGGGCAGACCTAAGAAGGTTGGAGATATAAAACTTATCCTTAGGTGCGAAGTTGACATGGAAGATCTTCAAGAATCCTTAAAATCTCTGGTGTAGAATTGTGACAAAAAAATACTTGGACAATGATGATGCAAGTAGAACATTAACTATAGGCGATTCTTCTGGTGGATCGATTCTTCTAGTGGGTCTGTTGTCTAGGGATTCATTTGGGCAAGAAGATTCATAATTATTGATCATCATCTTTCCTGGAAGATTGTGAATGGAAAATGGGCCAAAGTTTGGCACAATTCCTAGAATGAGGAAGTAGCTATAATAAATTTGTTTGAAGATGACGATTGGATTTTAGATATTGAAAGGTGCAATAGTGAATATGTGGCATACTATGTCAAGGTCTTGAACGACAATAGGTGAAAATTCAAATGGTGTTATATTCTAAAGCTTAACATTCCTAAGTGGATAGGTCATATATTGTCTAAAATCTTTTAAAAAAAGAAGGATGACACTTTCAAAAGAGGATGATGAAGTTATCTGGTGCGCCACAAAATTTGGAAACTACTTGGCTAGGTCGAGTTACATGGTTCAGTGGAGGTAGATGGTTAATATGGATTGGTCAGCTAATCTTTGTTAGCATAAGGGTGTTTCCCGTCATGCGACGGTTTTCTTGTGGACTATTTTACATGGCCATACTCTTACTGTAGAATGGTTAAAGAAATACAAGAATGTGGGACTAAGTATTTTTCTTATGTGCTTATCTAATGAGGAAACTCTCAATCACTAACTCCTTCAATGTCCCATTTATGTACATTGTTGGGATTGGTTATTGTCCTTAATTGATTGGAATATTGGTAGGAATGAACTCTTCAGCTTCTTGATCAATTGGCCTCTCGACAGAAGAAAATCTTTGAGTGGAGATGTTCCCTTAATGTTAGTTTGGCAACAAAAGATTTTTTTAATGATAAGTCAATGTCAGCCAAAATAATTATTGAAAAAATTGAGGATGGGATATTTTAAGTTGCTAATGCCAAGGTAAATAAAAAAGAATTGAATGTGTCAGGAAATGGGATGAGGATATTCACAAGACATGGTGTAAGCTTAAACTTCCTATGATTAATGTTGACAGTAAGACTATTGAGAGAAGTGGGGCTAAGTGGAAAGTTCCCAAAAAGGCAAATACAAACTAAATTTTGATGGGGCTTCTAAAGGAAACCTTAGGCCTATAGGTGTTGGTTGTATATTTTTTAATTTTGATGGAAATTGATCTTGGATTCTTTATTGCTCCATTGGTGAAGCTACAAACAACGAGGCAAAATTTGAAGCTTTTGAGCTAGAGGATTATGGTTGTGTAAGGATAGAGGGATTTAGGTGGTTGAGATAGAGGGTGATTCCCAAATCACTATAAACGTAGTCACTAAAGATTATACCACAAACTGGAAGTTGAAATGTTGGGTATAAAAAATAAAAGAGTGTCATAATGAATTATGTGATAACAACACTAGGGAGAGTACCCAGTAGTTGAGCACCCTAATTTTGCACTTCTCAAAATCCTACGTGGAAATTTCAAATCACTCCCATTTTTTTATAGTAACTTACTTTGCAAGTCCCATGTTTATAACTAAGGTGTAAGGGCCACATCGTCAAATATGATGCCACATCAACATGTTTTTTTTCAGCGGCGGCTAAACTCTCAATAAAAACACATAAAAGACAAAATACTTAGATTATTTTTTTCCAGATCTACGAAAGCACAGTGTTTTTTTTTTGTTTTCGATTCAAAATATGCAGATCATGAAGAACATGAAGAACAGATGCTAAAAATTTCGCAAAAATCTATTGTGTTTTCAAATTTTTCAAATTTGGTCAATGGTGCATTTTGGATGGAGCTTAGACGCTTCCCTTTTTGTCAAGGTGTCCAAAACAGCTCCCCAAAAAAGTGACCAATGATCGTGCAAAAGGGACACCCCTACTTGTGTAGTTGATGTGGCATGACATGATTGGTTGTTTTTTGCAACTACGGGTACATTTCATTCAGTTACATGACTAGTCATCATAGCAATAACAACTTTAAAATTATAACTATTGGTATAATGTTGTCAAAAAATTTGGGTGTTAAATCAACAAGTATAGATAATAAATTAATAACAAGTGTGAATATTAAATCAACAACTCCTATCACAACTGTTAGAACGTGTTGAATTACTAAGGAGCATATATAAAGAATAAATCTTGTTGTCATGAATACCAAAGAATCAATATTTAGCTCTCCAAAGTTGTGACCTAAATTAGCAAAATTAATAAAAAATGACAAACCGATGAAGACAGGACAATTGCGTGTTATTGTTGGCTAAGTGGTTCCGTATTGCAGTCACATTGATTTATAGATTGGCGCTCCTCATCGGGAGTTGAGAAAGTCTTTATCCTTGTTTTATCATTTGGAAATGAAGGCGGTCAAACTTGTAATCTCTGGCGGACGAAGGCTCCAAAGCCACATTTATTTTGGATTGATTAAGATTTTGAACAGTCATCCCTCTCTTTTCTTTGAAAATGGTGTCAAGAAGATTTTGTATACGGACTCTTGTAACTATTTTCTTCCCTATCACTTTCCTTAGGGACTTTTGTAACTATTTTCTTTTTTTGTGAGTTGGGATGTTCACTTTCCTCAAGATATGACGAATATGCTATGTAATATTTTTTATTCTAATATTGGAGGCCACCCTTATAAGGTAGTATTTAATTTGAGAAATATTATATAATATTAATAACAAGATTCTAATAACTAATAATATTAAAATCTTCTTTATAAAATTAAATATTATTATATTATTATTTAAAAAAGAATATTCTATAATTTTAATAGTAATATTCTAAACTAAGAAAGTTTTGGAATGGATTGTGTAGAATTTTTCATCAAAGTTTTCAATCACATCATTTAGATAGAAGAGAGCTGAAGAAAACATACAATTAGAGCTCAAAGAAACTATTGATTGTCAAAAAAATAAAAATCTAAAATTAGAAAACAATTATAAATTGATAGTAATATATAGAAAAAAATATTCTATCAAATTTGTAAATTATATTTCTTTTTTCAAAAGATTCTAAATTAATATAAATATATAATATTATTACACATATATTACACATGATAATTAATTATTATTATAAATTCATATAAAAAAATAAACTATTCTAAAAATTGATATTAAAATATTTAAAAAATTAGAACATTCATATCTTATATTTTCTAACATTCTAAAATATATATATTTTATTTTTAAATATTCTTATATATAAAATAAGAATTTATTAATAATCTATCAGCATGTCAATTCATATGATCTAATCTCAAAGTGTCATATACGATCCAAAGTAAAAAGAACCATCAAATTTAAGGCTGAACTGACTACTAATAAATATTTCAAAAATATCTCCCAACGATATATACTGCAAATTATCCATGCAAAAAAACTTGTGGCCACAATTCCTTGTAAAAGCACTCACAAAAATACCATTGAAATAAAACCCAATCACCAGCCAATGGAAAGACCCTAGATGGCAAATGACACGTGGCGTCCACTGAAGGCTGTAAGCAACGACCAAAAAAACTCATCGCACACTTTTTCACCTCCTTTTTTCTTCAACATTTAGTTTGCGGCAGCATTAAATAATATTTCTCAATGTTTTTGGGTGAATCTTTCTCAATATTTTGACGGAGTTGGGGGAAAGAAATTAAGTGGTTTGAAATTTATTAATATATTTATTTAATGTGAGGTTCTATATTTATTTTTAAATTACAATAAGCAGATTATGTAGATGGTATTTTATTTTGAGATAGAAGATTCTAATATTGTTGGAAAATATATACTTTAAAAATCAGATGATTTATTTCTATTAAGTTTTTACAAGTTAAGTGATCTAAAGGGATCTAATTCATTAAAGTCATTCATAGTTCGAACCTAATTTAATTGTACTTCTAGAAGATTTGAATCTTTGTGTATGACATATTCAATGAATGTATAATAATCTCATCAATTGTGCTCAACCAGTTGAACAACCACGTGATTGATATTATGACCAATAAGAACACTAACAAATGATCATGTCACATTTAAATATATGTCAACTAGCCATAATACTAGATGCCCCTATTAAGGTGAATAAATTAACAATTATTATTCTTTGATCATATTTCTTACATCTAATTTAATTGTGGATGAAATTAAAATATTACTACTATACTTAGTAATCTAGAATGTAATATTTGTCCATGAATTTATAGCGAGAAAATGCCAAAAGGAAAGTATTCCTTGAAAAGTGTAGAGTAGTTAAATTCTAATTTCATTCTCACCAATGTAAGAGAGCAGTGAGACATTTGCGTGATACAATTTGATGGATAGAATTGTGTTCACGAGCATTTTTTTATGTTGTCATTCTAATGAAATAAAATTTAGAGGCTCTAATACCTAGGAAATTGAATATCTTCATGCACATGACAACCTACTACTCATATAGACAAGTTATGTCAATATGTGACCTTGTCCATCAATCATTGACCCTCTATTGACTTGTCTTGTCATAGAATATGTAAAATATAATTTACATTTAGCTACTTTTGTTGATCTCCTATAAAATTTGTAGGTGAAAGTCCACTTTTCAAAGGATTTCTAATACAAATTTGAGCTTCATCAATTGGAAGGGTTTGTACACTAGAAAGGAAGTCTTGCACACAAGAACTATGTTGGTGTTTGCTTTGCTCTACTTATTTCTGTTAAACTTATAATGATTGGGCATAGAAAATTAATACAAAACCTTCATTGAATGGTGTCATTTTGTATAGTTTAGGTACCCCCAACATAAATAACAGTTTTTGGAGTCCAATTTTACTGTCATTTAGTGCATGACTAGCCACATTAGTCCTATTTATATCCCCTTCAGATGTTGCATGCATGATCAACAACAATAGTCCTCTTTCCATAGCCTTGGAACATTGCAAAGAGATAAAAGTCAAGTGAATATACCAAAATTTATTCATGTTCACTAATGGTTGTTTATCTTTGTCAAGTTTTTAGTCTTTGCTTATGTCATGTTGTTGTTACGATGTCATAATACACCCTTGACATAAACTTTCTTATTCTATCACATTTATTTTAGATTTTATTATTATGTCTTTTTAATGGTCTCAAAATTTATCAACCCAACTATTTATGTTAGTGTTGATAGTTTGATACCCCTAGGGGAAGATTCCTTTGAACAAGCACCCCTAGAAATTTGTTTGTAAGGTGTTTCATGATGTATAAATTTTGATAGCACTCTTCTTGATGTGGTTTTGTCCATCTTGAAGTTTGATAATTTACATATTTATATAGATTTAACCTTTTACTTTAATAATTTACCTTTTTGGGAGAATTCCCTTGGAAAATGTGTTTAGAGATTAGGTTAACAAGAATTGGTTCTTGTATGGGGTCTATCTTAATATGGTCTAATATTTATTTTTTCCTTTTATAAAATTAGCCATGTAAAGGTCACTCTTAATCATGGTCCTTGGTATGTTAGTGTGTTTATTTTGGTATTTTCAATCTTACACTTGAAACTATATAGGCTCTAATGAAAAGGATCTTCATGTGTCAATTTATATAGAAACCTCACATTTACCTTTAAGTTGCTAGAACTCTTGACCACAATTTTGAGCTTACTTGATAATTTTATTTATCTTGAGTCTAATATATTCTTCTTTGCTCATCTACAAAGTGTGTTTGTGTTTAGTCTTACCTCTCTAAATATTTTTAAAATATTATGAATATTCAAATTGATTATTTGCATCATGATCAATGTGTCCTTTGTCCTAACTTTTTAAAACTTGATTTAGATGTATGTCCTCTAGAGCTATAAAATCAAATATCGTCCATGAGTCTCATATGGAATTTTCAAACATTTTTACTTTATCCGGTGCTTATAAAGGTTTGGAATTATTCCAAATTGACCTCTCATTTGTGGGTTTCTAGTTCTACATGTGAATGACTTAAGAAAAATTTTGATGAAGAAAGATTCTTAACTATATATAAAACTACTTCTGCAAAGGCCTAAAAATATTTTTTTCCTTGTTAATTTGTATTAATTATTAATGAACCTTTAGTAGATGTCTCTAGATTTTAATGTCCCAAATTTAGAAAAGAAACTTGTTGGTTAAAATACCCTAAAGAACTATCTTTGTAATCATACTATCATTCCTAACCACATTAAACCAATCTCTATTTGTTTATAGCCTGTAACAAAAAAAGCCTTTTCCTCTTGACCAATTGTTTAGAGCTCAAACATGGACTAGAGTGCAAAAGAAATATATTTGTTCATTACCAAAAAGTATACTTGTTGAAGTTAGTTTTTTTTTTATTATACATCATGTCAAATAGAAGTTTTACAGATTAAGAATATTTTAGTACTAACAATACTTGTGTTGTTTTCAACTCTAAGATCATGGCCTCCATCTTTCCTTCTACTTCTCTTTATCCCTACTTATATTTATCTACCTCTTCCTCTCTCGCTCTATCTTCATCTTTACCTCTATCTTCCTTTCTCCCTTTCTATCTCTAGACATATCTCCCTCTCATTATCTATTCATCTCTCTCCTTCTCTACTTCCCTCTCCCACTTCCTAAACCTCTCTCTCTCTCTCTCTCTCTCTCTCTCTCTCTCTCTCTCTCTCTATATATATATATATATATATATATATATATATATATATATATATATATATATATATATATATATATATATATATATATATATATATATATATATATATATATATATATATATATATATATTTCTCTATCTATATATATGGGCCCTCTCTATATGTTTATCTATTTTATCTCAGTCTATCCATCTATCCTCTCTATCTTTATCTCTTTATCTCCTCCATCTCTATCTCTATATCTTTCTTCCCCTATCTCGCTCTCTCTCACTTCCTCCCTACTGCAAAAATGCATGATCCTGCTAGTAATAGAGCCTGATTATCTTCCTAATTCAAAGGCCTTTCTATATGGCCTACTAATTGACCTCATGTTTTACATAAATGTATGAAAAAAATCACATTTTTTCTTAATTGACTTGCAACATCTATTTGGCGTACACACTATGATGCAATTGCTAGTTATAATCCTTAATCAAATCAAGTCACAACCAAGTAGACCAACATTGCTAAATCTTGATTCTTAACAAAGAAAAATATTGTATTTATGATACTGCTATAAATAATAATAATAATAATAATTTAATAGATTTTACAGGGACCTTTATAATCCAATTGATTATACAAGATTCCACACTTCATAAAAATAATTCTAAAGAATCTAAAAAAAATTGTATTTATGGTATCTCTACCTTGAACGGTGGTGAAAACTGTAATTATTAAATTGAGTTTTGTTGTGAACCAGTAAAGTCATAGCACCACTCACAAATAATCTAGACAATAAATTAAAAACAAAACCTTTACAAGATGAGCTAAAAAGTAGCCTATTTTACATTAATATACTTGTGATCCTTCTGCAACAACCAAGTTAATTAAATCCACGGGTTTGTGATTATTGGAAACCTAAATATTTTGATTGCAAGAGCAAGATATTACAACTATAAATTTCCATGTTATGCATCACACACTTTTCCACATACATGCTTCATGTTTTTCTTAAGAATGAGGACGTTGATATTGCAGTGGCAATAAGCACACAATATTAGCATGATCTGACAATATAGAATGGATGTGGCTAAGCACTGTTGACCAAATATTAAAAAATGAAAAACACAACAGATTTTCGTGAAATTTTCACCATCTGCTCTTCATGATCTGCATATTTTGTGGTCGAAAACCACAAAAAAATCGTTGTATTTTCGTGAATTTGAAAAAAAAAAATTGACTTTTTTAAAAATCTTTGATACATTTTGTAGAGAGATTAACTGTTGTCACTCTCTAAATAGAAGGGAATTATGAGTCATACATGTCACCATGATAATTACCAATCCAAGGAATAATTATTAGATCATTGACTTGTAATTAACCAAATTTAAAACCTAACATTATTAATAAAATTACTCATTAGATAGTCAAATAGTCAAATAACTAAATTTAAAAAAATCATCAAATAACTGTAACTATCTTTACAATATAGAAGATTAACAACAAACTATATTAAAAATATAAAAAATGAAGTTGACTTTATACGTATTTGAGTCAAATAATTCATAATTTTGATTATGTTGCCAATGCCATTTATGATTGATTTCACGCATTCTGGTCGTGTACTTCAATCGCGAGGCTAAGGGTTCGAAAGAGATTATGAAGGCTGCTTGGGAGTTCGTAATGAACATTTTTCTGGATTGATTAAGATTTTGAACACTTGTCCTCCTCTTTTCTTTAAAAACGGTGCCAAGAGGATTTTATAATATCAAAAATTTGAAACAGCATTTACTTCTATCAATCAAGTAATTCAGATCAGTTTATATACCTCACACACTTGGAGGGATTTAATCTACCATCAACGAGAGACAAGAATCACGAGTGCAACTATATTCTACAAAACTTATCAGAGTTTGGTTGATCCGTTTATATAGTATAATAGAGCGCAGCATTGTGGAATCCACTTCCAATGATCTGTGGACAATCCTATTTTTATAGATATAATTGAGCTCTTGATTATGACACCAAAACTTGGAGTATAGGTTGACCCCTGTTGTAGGGAGTAACACAAGTTGGAACGATCTTTGATGTGTGCATCTTCAAAAAGCCAGTTACACTTAATCATGCAAGAAACATCAATTTGTCATTTACTTATTGCAATAGTACTACCCATATGCATATGCTCTAATAAATGTTTATATTTCATTTTATTCCACCATATTCAAAAACAATTATGTTGTCTTTATGTATTTTTACGGGTTCTTTGTTTGATGTGGACTTCACATTTCATCATCTCGCTAGAGATTTCCTTATGTTGATGTTTCAGTCAATTACACACTACAGAGAACGATCAAAGAATAAAAATAGTTTTAAATCTTAGTAAATTAGGGAGGTGTATAAATAAGTAACAGATTGTTTAGCAGTTTCCAAATCAAATAGGGAATTACTAAAAATGTCGTACAAAATAGATGTATATTACAACATATTGTACAATAGGCGAAAGGTCGGATGCCAAAAGGATATACCAATTTAATTACAAATACTTTTTGTGTGAGAAATAAGTAATTTAGTAGAGCTTTTAGATTAAGCAATTATGATTCATGATTTATAGGTAATTTATAAACTCACTACATATTGACAAAAAAAAAAGTGAAAATCTATACATGACAAAAAATGATCTATTGGCATAATGAAGCCTCACTTGATGCTTCTATTAGATCACATCAATATTTCAAAAAAATCTGATACATGAAATTTATACATAACTTTTAAATTTATTGGTGATTTATAATTTACTTTATTAATATATTTCAAATAATATAATCTTAAAATTAAATTAAATTCATTATTAAATTTACTAAAATTAAAATTTAAACTATGTAAATTAAGTTATAATTTTTCTAAATTAGAGTTGATAGTTTTTCATAAGATTAAACAATTATGCTTTAAGAGTAATTGTAAAGTATATTGACAAAAGGAATGAAACAAGTGAAAATTTATATATGACAAAGAAATGATCTTTTGACATAATAAAGTCTGATATTGATGTTTTGTTAGATTACATCAATATCTACAAAAGTAAATGATATGAAACTTATACATATAATTTTAAATTTAAATGGTGATTTATAATATATTATATAAATATAATTCAAATAATATAATTTTAAAATAACAAGCATCAAGTATTAGATTTAAAATTAAGTTTATTATTATATTTTATTACTAAAACTTATATTATGTAGATTAAGTTTAATTGCAATTATTTATTTTGTTAATTAAATTAGAATCATAATTTTACTTAATTAGAATATGATTAATTAATTTGAGTAAGAAGTGATTTTGTAAATTAGAGTAAATAATTTTCTACTATGTTAAGCAACTATAACTCATAATTTTAGACTATTGTAAACTCACGTATTGACTAAAGGAATGAAACAAGTGGATATTTATATGCGAAAAATAAATGTTCTTTATTAGTGCTAGGTTTGATATTGATTTTTCCTTTGGATCATATATATTAATATCTTAGAAATGAATGATAAGAAACTTATGAATATAATTTCAATTTATATGTAAATATAAGGATGTCAAGTATCTCTCCTTGTCTACACATACACTCACATCTCTTTCTATATCTTCCAATCTCTCATGTTCCCTCTCCCTCTCTATATATTGAGTTATATCTATTATCTTCTTCCCTTTCTCCCCCTCTTTCCATCTCTTCTCTCTATTCATCCTTCTCATTTTCTCCCCCCGTCCTACCCCTCTCTACCTCCTCCACATATCTCCCTCCTTTGGTACTATTTTTTCCATATATCTTTATCTTTCTCCTTCTTTTTCAATGTCTCTAGCCACCTCTATTTTTGTATCTCTGCCACTTGGTCTTATATAGTACACAAATGCTCTACTAAACCACAAAATTGCCTAATTGACCTTCCAAACCTCTTCGGCATACCCATTGCACACCAAAATGCGATTACTAGTTATACAAATATAAAATGTCATATGATGTAGCCTCAAACTTACCTACACAGTCCAAAATAAAAATGGCGGCCGGACCGACTGCTAATAAATATCTAGAAAATATCTCCCGATATTATATACAGTGACGAATAGTCAAACACCGAATTAGATAGCAAAACATTTATCCATACAAAGCCAAAAAAATTATCCATTCAAAAAACTTGTGGCCACATTTCCGTGTAAAGTTAAACCGACACACAAAATCACATTGAAATAAAGACCAAATTCCAATCACCAGCCAATCAAAATACCCGACATGACAAATGACACGTGGCGTCCATTAAAGGCTGTCAGCAACTTATCACACACTTTTTCACCTTCTTTTAACTTCAACATTTAGTTTGCGGCAGCGTTAAACATTCAGCTTAAACCTTTTCATATATTTTTTTGGTGAATCTGCTGCTTTATACCTTAGCGCGTTTGCTTTACATTTTGACACTGCTGGGAAAGATTAGGTTGTTTGAAATTTATTAATGTATTTATTTAATGTGAGTTTTTATATTTATTTTTTAATTACAATAAGCAGACAATGTAGATGGTATTTTATTTTCAGATAGAAGATTATAATATTGTAGGAGAATATGTATTTTAAAAATAGATGATGTATTTCTATTAAGTTATTATAAGTTAAGGGATTTGAAAGGGTCCAATTCATTAAAGTCATTTATAGTTCGAATTTAATTTAATTGTACTTCTAGAAGATTTGAATCTTTGTGGATGACATATTCAATGAACCTATAATAATCTCATCAATCATGCTCAACCAATTGAACAACCCCCGGATTGATATTATGACCAACAAGAACACTAACAAATGATTATGTTACTCTTAAATATATGTCAACTAACCATAATAGTAGATGCCCCAAATAAGATAAATAAATTAATAATTATTATTTTTTAATCATATTTCTTACTTCTAATTGTGGATGAAATCAAAATATTACTACTATACTTAGTAATCTAGAACGTAATATTTGTCCATGTATCTATAGCAAGAAAATGCCAAAAGGAAAGTGCTCCTTGCAAAGTGTAGTGTAGTTAAATTCAAGTTTCATTCTCACCAATGTAAGAGAAAAATGAGACGTTTGTGTGATACACTTTGATGGATAGAATTGTGTTCACGGGCATTTTTTTATGTTGTCGTTCTAAGGAGATGAAATTTAGAGGCTCTAATGCATAAGGAAATTGAATCTCTTCATGCATGTATGACCATTGCTACTAATATAGACAAGTCATGTCAATATGTGACCTCATCCATCAATCATTGACCCTTTTATTGAGTTGTCTTGTCACTGAATATGTAAAATATAATTTACATTTAGCTACTTTTGTTGCTCTCATATATTTAGTTGATCTCTTATAAAATTTGTAGGTGGAAGTTTGATTTTCTAACGATTTATAAAACAAATTTGAGCTTCATCAATTGGAAGAGTTTGTACACTAGAAAGGATGTCTTGTGTCTTGCACACAAGGACTATGTTGGTGTTTGGTTTTCTCTACTTATTTATGTTAAACTTCTAATGATAGAGGATATAAAATTAGTACAAAATCTTTATTGAATGGTGTCATTTTGTATAGTTTAGGTACCCCCAACATAAACATCATTTTTTGGAGTCCAATTTTATTATTATTTAGTGCATGACCAGCCACGTTAGTCCCATTTCTATCCCCTTTAGATGTTGCATGCATGATCAACCACAATAGTCCTCTTTCCATAGCTTGGAACATTGTAGAGGGATAACGGTTAAGTGAATATACCAAAATTTATTCATGTTCGCTAATGGTTTTTCAACTTTGTTAAGGTTTTAGTCTTCGCTTATGTCATGTTGTTGTTACGATGTCATAATGCACCTTTGACGTGAATTTATTTATTCTATCACATTTCTTTTAGATTTTATTATTATGTATTTTTAATGGTCTCAAAATTTATCAGACCAACTATTTATGTTAGCGTTGATAGTTTGATACCTTTAGGCAAAGATTCCTTTGAACAAGCACCTCTAGAAATTTGTTCATAAGGTATTTCAACATGTGTAAACTTTGATGTTCTTCTTGATGTGCTTTTGTCCATCTTGACATTTGATAATTTACCTATTTGTATAGATTTAACCTTTTACTTTAATAATTTACCTTTTTGTGAGAATTCCCCTCAAAGATGTGTTTAGACATTAGGTTAACAAGAATTGGTTCTTGTATGGGGTCCATCTTAATGTGGTCTAATATTTTGTTTTTCCTTTTCTAAAACTAGTTATGCAAAGGCCATTCATAATCATGGTCCTTGGTATGTCAGTGTGTTTCTTCTGGTATTTTCAACCTTACATTTGAGATTATTTAAACTTTAACAAAAAGGCTCTTCATGTGTCAATTTATATAGAAACCTCATGTTCACCTTTAACATGCTAGAACTCTTGACTATAATTTTGGGCTCACACAGTAATTTTATTTATGTTGAGCCTAATAGGTTCTTATTTTCTCATCCACAAAGCATTTTTATGTTTAACCTTACCTCTTTAAATATTTAAAAAACATTATGAATATTCAAATTGGGTATTTGCATCATGATCAATGTGTCCTTTGTCTTAACTTTTAAAAACTTGCTTTTGACATGTGTATCCTCTAACTATAAAATCAAATATTGTCCATGAGTCTCATAAGGAATTTTAAAACATTTTTTTGCTTTATCTAGTGCTTATAAAGGTTCATAATAATTTCAAATTGACCTCTCATTTGTGGGTTTTTGGTTCTACATGTGAATGAATTAAGAACAGATTTGATGAAGAAAGATTTTTAACTGTATATAAAGCAATTAGAAAAATAGAACATCAGAATAAAATAGAGTAGCAGAGATAAACTTGACAAAGAAATAGATGAACTCACATACTTAATTATATTGAACATGAAATGCATATTTATACAATATCTATTGAACAACCAACATTCCTAAATGACTGCTAAACAAATTGACAATAAACTATTATGTGTTTGACAACACAACATGTGAAATTGACAAGAAGTTGACTCTTGACAGTTAACTCAATCTGAGAGATAGATCTACAGTTAGCTATTGTTTCAAAATAAAAGTCTATGACACATACATGCACATCTCACTTAAACTAAACTTCTTCTTCCAACAAATCAAACATGATTTGCTACATGTGAAACATTCAATTTATGACTTATTCTAGCATTCCCCCTTAAGTAATAACTGGATTTTGTTTGACTCCTAACATATCTCTAAATGTTACAAACTTTATTTTGCCCAATGACTTGGTGAATATATCAACTACATTGTCATTGGTGTTACACTAATGCAGCTCTATCTCTTGAGATTGAATTCTCTCCCTTACAAAATGATGTTGAGTTTCTATATGCTTTGATCTTGCATGATAAATAGGCTTGTTTGCAAGCTTCATTGTACTTTGATTGTTACACATGATTGAAGTAGGTCCTTCTTGCTTTTGTCCTAAATCTTCATGAATTCTCCTTAGCCAAACTGCTTCACATGTAGCACTACACAATGTTTTGTACTCAACTTTAGTAAATGAAAGTGAAATAGTTGGTTGTTTCTTGCTAAGCTCCAAGAAACAACACTTGATCTTATGTTGAATGCATAACTAGTTGACCAAGGGAAAAAAGACCTCCCTAGGGGACCAATGAAGATCCTCACATGGAATGTCAAGGGACTCTCAGCCCCTCACAAGTGATGCATCATGGTGAAGTGCTAGTTAGAAAACCTATCAAGTGTTATAATTTTATTTCAAGAAACAAAAATTAGTGTAGAGGAAGGGCTCAAATTTTTGAAATATTTCAAATGACAAGAAGGAATCTTTCAGACATTTATTGGTTTGTCTGGAGTATTAGGAATTATTTTTGAATCCAAACTCAACCTAGGCTTGTTTAGTGAATGCAAATAAAGGTTTGCGACTTTACAATATCCATTGTAGCAACACAAATTTGGTTCTCCATTATTCGAAGTCTATGGGACCAACTAGAAGGAGGAAATGGTCACCCTTTGGGAAGACCTTATAAATAAAATCAAGAAATTTGAAGATGGTAGATATATCCATGGGGACGATTTTAATGTCATCTTAAATCTCCTAGAGAAGATTGGAGGGATTAAAAAATTAAAAAATTCATGATTGATTTCAAAAAGTTTGTCAAAGATATTGGAGCTATAGATTGTCCTAAAAAATATGAGCTTCACATGGACCAATCGCAGAATTGGATTCACAAGTATTTCAGAGTCTGGACTATTTTTTCTTGGGTTCCTCTTGGATGAAAGAGAATAGAGTGTATCTCAGTATCTGATCATTACCTAAGTTAATTGGATATTGGACAAAGTCTTAAATTTGGCAACAAATAGTTCAAGTTCAAAAATATGTGGTGGTGGAATAAATCTCTGATTGACTACTTAGAGATTTGATGGAAAGAGAGAAATATATTCATTGGCATGACCAATTTTTTTCTTAAAATGGATGTAATTTGTGAAAAACAAACTATGGGTATGGAACAAAGAGATCTTTAAGAACATCTTTGCTAAGAAATAAGTTTTCGAGACTGAATCAACATCACTAAATGAAAAAGTCATCAAAGACAACATTTTCGGTGAACACTATTTGAAGGGAAAAAAACTAAAGGAAAAACTATCAGAGCTTTTGGCAAAGAAGGAGATCTTATGGCGGGACAAGGCTAGAGAAAACTGAATCCGTGTAGGTGAATCAAACATCAAGTATTTTCATGCCTTAGTCAAGTCAAGGTGTGCATAAGATTGAATTGATGAGATAACAATGGAGGATGGAACAAGGTGTGAGGTGATAGAGTTGGAATTGGGTAGATGGTGGCTATTTTTTTCCAATCTTTGTTGGGAAGTGGTATTCGATTGGATAAAAGTAAATGGGTCGAGTTGTTGGATTACATTCCTTCTATTATGAGTGAGGAGGAAAAACAAATGCTCATGGAATCATTTTCAATTGAGGAGGTTCGTGCAATGATATTCTAACTACATCCTGAGAAGACCCTTGGCCTAGATGGGTTTTTGGCCAAATTCTATTAGGAATGTTGGGGTTTTTTGGGTCATAACATTCATAGGTTGGTTGAAGATGTTATATGTATCAAAAGATTCATAAAAGAATTAAATAATGTAGTGCTAATATTTTAATCCCTAAGAAGAATGTATGCAAATGTTTGAATTATTATCATCTCATATCTTTGTGTAATACAATTTACAAGATTATTTCTGAAGTTGTAGTAAACATATTAAAAAAAGTAATGGGGACATTGATATCAGAGGAACAAAATGATTTTGTTTTAGAGCGTGAAATTGCAGATAGCATAATTATGGCTGCTAAAACCATAAATTCCATATCTTCATAAATAATCAAAGGTATGGTAGTGAAACTCGATATATGCAAGGCCAATGAACGATAAACTCAATTGGGATTTTTTGATCAAGATTTTGGAAAATTTTGCATTTACAAATAATTGGATTAATATTATTAAAGCATGTATCTCCACCTTCAAATTTTGAATTCTTGTCAATGGTTCACCATTCGATTTCTTTAAGGCTACAAATGAACATCGCCAAGGTGACCCATTATCACCCTTCTTTTTTGTCATTATCATAGACTGTCATGTCCCCATTTTGGCTGACATCGTTTGGCATGACGGATTTGCCTATCATCGACTCTCATAGGCAAATGGTTTGGAGAGAGGGTCATTATGTTGATCATTTGATTGCATATTGCTGACAGAGCCTACATTTGGTAGAGCCTACATCCAGTTTGGGCCTACATGCAGTTGTAGTGGAGCCTACATCCAAAGTGAGCCTACATCCAGTTTGAGCCTACATCCAGTTGTAGTAGAGCCTACGTTCAGTCTTGAGCCTACGTTCAGTCGTAGTTGGGCCTACATTCAGTTATGAGACATTTGGGCCTATATTGTTATAATTTTGAGTTGAAAAATGTACTTTATTATTATAATGTTATTTTATTATAAAGTACATTATAATTGAATGTTTCTAAAAGTTCTAGCAACTTCTCAAGGAAAAGAATAAATAGAGGGCTTGGGCTTTCATTTGGACATGCTTGGATTTGGGATTTCTTCTACTTCTTCCATTGTGGAGCAATTTGTAGTCTTTTGGTCTACAAATTTCATTAGATCTTTGGGAATGATAACTCCCTTGGATTTGCATAACTGAGGAAGTGAAATATCTTCTGAAGGGTTGCTCATTGGAGATGGTATTTAGCCATTTCATGCTAGACTTATTTGAGGATTGATTTTGAGGGTTAGAAATTATTTGTATAAGGGTTTGAATTTTAGATTGTTCGAGGGTTTGTGTTTCAATGGTTGGAAACTAAATTTTCATCTACATATCAAGAGGATTCCTTTGCCATTGCTTGGGAATCATATTCAGTGAGTTTTGGAGATCATTGTTGGAAGGATCGAAAAGTCAGAATTGACCACGTTTTTATTCATTGTTGGAACTTGAGTAAATCTGAGACATTGCGTAGACATTTCCTGCACCTAGGCGTCCTTGGTTATGCCATTTTCGGCACTGTTGGAGGAGCATAAAATTCCTTTCAAGATCGTACAGGGCCGTATAGGTACGGTTGTACCTGCAGATAATACATTTGCAGGTTTGAGGACAGACTGGGGTTGCAGATCAGTCATTTCATCATCGGCATTTAGACAAGATCGTCAGCAATATTCCAGGTTCCATTTCATCGCACTTGGTCATAAAAAAAATTGCATATGTAGTATGTTGATTTTGGGAAAAGAGTCCATTATGTAATCAGTCACTGTTATCAGTTGAAATCAGGGATTTGTAATTTAGATCATCATAGTTAATGTATGTTGAAAGACTATCAAATTGGTGCATTGTTAAGGTCTCAAACTTGCATAGTTACAATTGTCAATTCATTGCAATCTTTGGAAGTAGACAAATTTGAAAGTTGTAATCAGACATTGCTATATTGTAGTTAGGTTGAGATAGTGCATTGCAAGGGTTTGTTCATGTGTGATAGTCATACACTCTCTTGTCACAATTCAGAGTTTGTAACAGTCATATATTTATAGAAAACCAGTCTACTGAACATTGTGATCTGATTTGGAGAAGTATATGATACATTGGCATTTGGGTCTTTTGCATTGCTATCTAGAGTTCTATTGTTGTTCCTTGTATTACTTTTCAATATTGGTACTGTTATCTCAATTGTACTTGATGCTCAAACAACTATCACACTGAAACACAACATCTCAAACAAACAATTCAGTTGCTTGCCAAGTGTTTGACGAATTGTCTCAGTTCAGATTTGAGGGTTTTAGTGATCCTATTAGCAAGGGTCATTACATAGACACATTGGAACACTCAAAGTCCAAAAGCTATGGAAAGGCATTATTTTGAATGATGCCTTGGATCTAGTCTCTCATTCTTAATTCATGAATGATACTATCTTTGTTCAGAGTGACCTCAGTGAAGGAGACTAAAGTGATGAAAATGCTTTAGATGTTTATGCACAAGCTTCAGGACAAGTTGTTAATATGAGAGAAATTGGTGGTATTCTTCTTTAACACCATGAAAGCCAATCAAAAGAGAATAGCTAATATTCTTGGCTGCCTCATATCATAGTTTCCCTTAAAATATCATATGGTCCCTTTATTTACAAGGGTTTCAAGATCTTCACTTTGGGAAGATATCATAAACAAATGTAATGTAAAGGTCATAGCTTGGAAAAATAAGTGGTTGTCTCAGGCTGGAAGGATCTTTATGATCAAGGTTGTATTTCAACAATTTTTATATATGCAATGTCATGCTTCAAACTTTCTGCAAAAGTTATCACATCCTTGGAGAGCTTCATGAAAAAGCCTTTTTTGGGAGGGTGCAAAAAATGAAAAGTGGATCCCCTTGATCAACTAGGAAACCATGTGCATGAAAAAGGTGGATGGAGAGGCGAGCTTATTAAGGTTGGAGCTACAAAACTTATCCTTAGATGCAAAGTTGACATGGAAGATCTTCAAGAATATCAAAAAGGTCTAGCGTAGAATTATGAGATAAGAACTTGGACAATGATGGTGCAAGTAGAACATTAACTCTAGGTGATTCTTTTGGTGGGTTTGATGTCTAGAGATTCATTTGGAAGAGTGGGTTTATAATTATTGATCATTTTTCCTAGAAGATTGGGAATGGAAAACATACCAAATTCTAGGATGGTTTCTAGAATGAGGAAGTAACTATAATAAATTTGTTTGAAGATAACAATTAAAGATTTTAGATATTGAAAGGAGTAATGGTGAATATGTGACATACTATGTTAAGGTTTCACGTGGTAGCACATGAAAATTCAAATGGTGTTTTGTTCTAGAAATTAATAATCCTGAGTGGGTGAGTCCCATATTGTCAAAAATCCTTAAAAAAAGAAGGATAACACTTTTGAAAGAGGACGATGAAACTATCTTTTGCGTCGCTAAATTTGGAAACTACTTGACTAGGTTGGGTTACATGCTTCAGCGGGCACAAATGGTTAATAGGGATTGGTCGACTATTCTTTGTTAGAATAAGAGTGTTGCCCCTCGTGCAAGGGTTCTTATGGACCACTTTACATGGTCGTACTTCACTAGAGAGAGGTTAAATAAATATGAAATTGTGGGGTCAAGTGTTTTTCCTATGTGCTCTCTATTGAGGAAACTCTCAATCACTCACTCCTTTGGTGTCCCCTTGTTGTACAATGTTGGGATTGGTTATTATCCTCAATTGGTTGAAATATAATTAGGAATGAACAACTCTTCATTTTCTTGATCGGTTGGTCTCTTAACAGAAGAAAATCTTAATGGGGTGATATATGACATGTCACTCCCTCGATGTTAGTTTGGCAGGTTTGGAAGGAAATGAACAAAATAATTTTTAACGATAAGTCGATGTGAGTCAAAAGAGTTTTTGGAAAAATTGAAGATAGTATATGTTAAGTTGTTAAAGCCAAGGTATATAAGAAAAGGATTGAATGTGTCAAGAAATAGGATGAATATATTAAAAAGACATGGTGTAATCTTAAGCCTCTCATGGTTAATGTTGTTAGCAAGGATATCTAGAGAAGTAGGGTTAAGTGGAAAGTTCTACAGAAAGGCAGATATAAACTAAATTTTGACTTTGATGGGGCTTCCAAAGGAAACCTTGGGCATACAGTTGTTGGTTGTATATTTTTTTATTCAATGGAAATTTCTCCTAAATTCTTTATTGCTCTATTAGTGAAGCTACAAACAATGAGGCATAATTTGAAGCTTTGGCCAAAGGCTTATAGTTGTGTGAGGATAGAGGAGTTCAGGTGGTTGAGATAGAGGGTGATTCCTAAATCACTGTAAATGTAGTCACTAAAGATCATATCACGAACTGAAATTGGAAACCATGGGTATCAAAAATAAAAATGTGACATAATGAATTATGTGATTACAACATTACCCATGTATATTGGGAGGCTAACAAGGTGATCGATTATTTAGCAAATATTGGTGTCATTCCTTTTACTTTATCTTTGACATCATTTTTAAGAGCAATTCTTTTACTATACATGCTTTCTTTTAACATTTGGAAAGGAAGGTCGAACTTGAAATCTCCGATCATGCTCAAATACTCCACACTAAGTTATCTAGATAGCTCAAAATTTATCCATACAAAAAACTTGTGGCCACAATTCCTTTTAAACCGACACACAAAATCACATTGAAATAAAGCCCAATCACCAGCCAATCAAAATACCCTACGTGACAATGACACGTGGCGTCCACTAAAGGTTGTCTGTCAGCAACGACCAAATATACTCATGACACACTTTTCCACGCTCTTTTTTCTTCAACATTTTGTTTGCGGCTGCGTTAAACAGTCAATTTAAACGTTTTCATATATTTTTTTGGCGAATCTCCTGCTTTAAACCTTAGTGCGTTTGCTTTACATTTTCACAGATTTGGGGGAAAGATTTAGGTGGTTTAAAATTTATTAATGTCTTTATTTAATGTGAGGTTTCATTGACATTATCTATATTATTATTTTAATTACAATAAGCAGATTATATAGATGGTATTTTATTTTTAGACAGAAGATTATAATATTGTTTGAGAGTAGACATTTTAAAAATCAGGTGATATCTTTTTGTTGAGTTATTACAATTTAAGGGATCTAATTTATTAAAGTCAGTCATGGTTTGAATCTAGTTCAATTGTATTCTTAGGAGATTTGAATCTTTGTGAATGACATATTCAATGAACATATCAAGAATGTAATATTTGTATATGTATCTATAGCAAGAAAATGCCAAAAGAATTCATTCAAAGTGTAGAGTAGTTAAATTATAATTGCATTTTCGCCAATGTAAGAGAACAATAAGACGTTTGTGTGAGACACATTGATGGATAGAATTATGTGTAGGGGCATTGTTTTTGTTGTCATTCAAATGAGATGAAATTTGGAGGCTCTAATTCATAAAGAAATTAAATACATCCATGCACATGACAATTCTTGTTACTCATATAGACAATAAATGACAATATGTGAGCTCATCCATCAATCATTGACCCTCTATTGAATTGCCTTATCATAGAATATATAAAATATAATTTACATTTAGCTACTTTTGTTGCTCCCGTACATTTATTTGATCCCTTATAAAATTTGTAGGTGGAAGTCCAACTTTCCAAGGATTTCTAATACAGAGTTGAGCTTCATCACTTGGAATGGTTTGTACATTAGAAAGGAAGTCTTGCACACAAGGACTATGATGGTGTTTGATTTTCTCTATTTATGTATGTTACTTCTAATGATATAGGATTCAAAATTAGTACAAAATCTTTATTGAATGATTTAATTTTATACAAATTAAGTACCCCCAACATAAATATCCTTTTTTGGAGTCCAATTTTATTATCATTTAGGGCATGTACAACCATGTTATTCCTATTTCTATCTCCTTTGTACATTGCATGCATGATCAACCGTAACAGTCCTCTTTCGTAGCCTTGGGACATTGTAAAGAGATAAAGGTCAAGTGAACCTATCAAAATTTATTCATTCACTAATGGTTTTTGAGCTTTGTTAGGGCTTTAGTCTTCACTTATGTCATGTTGGTGTTATAATGTCATAATGCACCTTCTGCTTGAACTTTTTTATTCTATAACATTTATTTTAGGTTTTTCTATTATTATTTTTTAATGGCCTCAAAATTTATCAAACCAACTATTTATGTTAGTGTTGATAGTTTAATACCTTTAGATAAAGATTCCTTTGACCAAGCACCCTAGAATTTTTTAAGTAAGGTGTTTCATGATGTATGAACTTTGATGCTCTTCTTGATGTGTTTTGACCATCTTGAAGTTTGATCATGCCTATTTAAATAGATTTAACATTTTACTTTAACAATTTAACTTTAGGGATAATTTCCCTCGAAAATATGTTTAGAGATTAGGTTAACAAGAATTGGGTCTTGTATAGGGTCCATCTTAATATGCTCTATATATTTTTTCCTTTGCTAAAACTAGTCATGCAAAGGCCATTCTTAATCATGGCCCTTGGTATTTCAGTGTGTTTCTTTTGGTTTTTCAATCTTACACTCTAAACTATATAGACTCTAATGAAAAGGCTCTTCATGTGTCAATTTATGTAGAAACCTTGTGTTTACCTTTAACTTGCAAAAATTTCTTGACCATAATTTTTTGCTCGCTTGGTAATTTTATCTATGTTGAGCCTAATAGGTTCTTCTTTGCTCATCCACAAAAATGTGTTTGTGTTTAGTCTTACCTCTCTAAATATTAAAAAAAAGCATTCTGGATATTCAAATTGGTTATTTACATCATACGCAATGTGTCATTTATCTTAACTTTTCAAAACTCGTTTCAGATGCCTTTCCTCTAATTATAAAATCAAATATTGTCCCTAGTTCTTCTAAGGAATTTTCAAGCGCTTAGTTTAGATAATAAGTTTTGAACCTCAACTTCTTGAAGACCCTCCTAAAAATAATGAAGGGTAAACTATAACTAGAAATTGTAAAAATAAGTGAAACCCCAATAATATTGAAGCTCAAACCAAAACTTCAACTAATAATGAAACTCAAGCTATTAAGCTACAATTTGGTGCATCTTTAAAAACCTTCAACAAAAGAAACAAGGTGCCTCCCTCTAATAGTGAGTTGTCTACTTGGCTTAAATTTTCTAGAATGCTTCCAAGTCTATTTTATCTTTGTGATTGGAGACTATTTCTTATTCTCCTTCCTCCCCTAGATGCTCCCATGTTGGTTTTGCAATTCATCAAGGCATCTACAAGGAGGATATTTTTTTATAGAGAAAAGAAGAATGTAAGTTCATAAACACACAATTGGGTCATTTCTCCCAAGATGAATTCCTATAAAATCATTATTCTACTCTTGATTACTTGGATACCTAGGGTACGCCTCTTGATTCTTTCCTATAAATTTTATCTCCTAGAATTTTTAAGGTCTTACTAAAATGTGGTGGAATAGGTTAGGGGTATGCACTTTAGAGTTCAAACCTACTTCTATACCTTTTAAATTCATTAGTGGGGATTAACACTTGATTCAATTTCAAGCCAATGAAGACAAACAAGAGCTAAATGCAAAGAGGTTTGGGAAGATACGGGGCCCATTTATTGATTTAATTGATCTATGATTATGAAATAAGGCTAAATGAAAGATATGAAATTGTACAATAATCAACATGAATAGAGAGCTATAGGTTCGATAGAGAAATACATAACACAAATCTAAAAAGTATAGTTAGAGAGGATATTGCCACTAAAATTTGAGCTCAAAATGGTAGTACTAATTCACTTAGCACCATTGTCCTATTAGACCCAAAAATGATATCGTCTACACATCTAAAACTAGAACGTCGCTCTGATGCATCCCCTAAAAAATTCCAAAAATGTGTTGAACTAAATCTATAAGCATGGACTATGTGTGGAATGTAGAAGTGTCCTGGTCCCCATTTCAGATTTGGAATCTTCTCATTTTAATCCATATTCTCTAGATCTGCAACATTTTATCTCTAGATCTACAAACTTGCACACAAGAGAGAAAAATGGTGTTTGTGTTGTATCTAGGGGATTGCCTCAGTCAAGCCTCAAGATGATTAAACCTTCCCCACAATAATAAAGTTTAAAATAATCCTTGAATCTGAAGTGAAGAATGTTTAATCATAATTATATAACTTATCCAATAAATTGTCCTTTTCTTAAAGCCTTCATGGAAGGTAATGGGTTCTAGAAAGAAACCTCTTTCATGTCTTCACTTATGGAGTAAACATAAGAACTTGATCATGAATGCCACCTTCAATGCTAACTCCTTCAATGTTTGAATATTCTTCTTCAATGCCTTAGAGATGACTAGAATTATTACTTAATGCTTGATGAGAGAGAGCAATTGCAATGTGTGGATATGAAAATGGGGAGGGGGGGGGGGGGAGAGCTCCTTTCATACTCAACTTCAAAGAAGCATGTGAAAACCATAAAGCAGATCAACATGGATAATATTTTCCCACTCACCAAAATTAGACCATTGAAATATTCAAATTTAGACCCTTTTTGGATAAACACTAACGCTTAACACCGTTGTCTAAGGGGACTATGCAGCTTAACACCATAGTCCATTGGGACTAGGATGTTAGGCCAATACTAGAGGGATAAATTAGAGGTTGGGGGAGCTAGAAGAATACTATACACATAAAATGAAGCCTTAGGATGAGCAAGATGAGTCAAATCAGAGGGTACAAAATCAAGACCACTAAAGTCAGGGCTAGGAGAGCATGTACCTGTATGAAGATGTATTTTACAACACTACATTTAGCCCACACTTTAGTGCAAGTATGAACTCATGCTCATACTCTCAGTAAAGTATAGGATAGTATCAAAAAAAATTTACTAAGACACAAGAGCCCGGACAAGAAAACACCAAGCTCCCAAGGACTTGGGATCTCATCTATCTCAAATGACAAGACAAAAGAAGTGCAATGTGATCAACACATGTGATATACACATGGAGCATACAAGAGGATAGAAAAGAAGGACATGTGGCTTCTTGGGTAAGGTACTGCTTACTATGAGCCATATAAGAAAAGAAGAGATAAGACATGACTTCCTGGCTTAGTGAGGTGCTTCTTACTATGAGTCATGTAAACAAAAAAAGATTCCAATTGGTCTAGCAAGGTTTCTTTATGTTAGTTGATTCTAGAGATTATAGAGAAAAAAATTGGTTTACCAAATAACATTGAAAAAAAGTGACTGGAAAATGGGTGTTGTAGTATATGCCAAACATAAAGATTACAAAATGAAGCCTTCTCTTGCAAATCAATATGAAAAACCCAACTCCAAATGGGTGCTATAGTGTGCACCAAACATATCATGGTGTGCTATCAAAGTGTACAAAGCACACCTTGTATACACACAAAGTGTAAACATATATAGCATAGTGCATGCCCTTGCATTAAATTGATTGTGTATGTCTTATCGAAAGAAATAACTTTAAGGTAGCATACATATATCCAAAAGACAAGCATGATGCTCAGTGCAATGCCCCAAGATAGAGGCAAATCAAGGAGTGATAAGCACAAAGGAGCACATAAGGGATCCAATATCTAGGGGTTAGTGTGCGCATATGATAAATCATATATATTAAGTATGATTTTATTGAATTGACCTCATCACCCCTAGGTAGTGGAACTACAAGCACAATAGAAGAAGAGCACATAAGAAGATCAACACAAGTATTTTTGGGTCAACATGGAAGAGACCAAAAAGAGAAGAGATCTCAATGATTTGCATTGTTCGTGACTAGACAACACAAGACCACATGTACAACAAAATAATATTTACTACATATGTATGTACAACGTATATCTAAGAATGATGATAGAAACATGGGAATATCATAACATGTTTAATCTCTTTGTTGCCTTGCACCAACATTTACATTCGACATATATTCATTTTTATTCATTAGCAACAGAGATTGATGAGCCACTAAGGAACTTACATACTTTTATACTTAAATAATCTTCCCATGATGCTATATATCTTTAAAGAACAAGTGAGTAAAGGACACAAAAATGCTCTAGAAAGATATTATTTTAGACATGACTTTATCTACGAATAAAACAAAATTTAGAACAAGATTGTAAAGATGTATATAATGTTGATTCAATTCCAAATATCAAATTTCAATTGTAAATCCTTATTTATATAAAAAATTCAACTATTGACTAAAAAAGAACAATAAACAAGACTACACAAATCCTCACCCTCTCTTTATCATTAACACTTATTAATCTTAACTTTAAATTTAAGTCGCCTTACTTATTATTTTATATGAGTTAATTAGACCATAATGAAGTTATTTAAGGCCACTTTCCTTTACACAAACATAAATATTTGATTTTGATGAATATGTGATTCCACATAAGTCAAAGAACATGTGTTTGAACATCATATACAAACTTTATCATCATTAAAATGAAATGATTTTAATTACACATACAAAACCAAACAATTTATGGGTCCACCTCTATTGCTTCAAGAGCCACCTAACAATTCAATCACTAATATAAATATTAAATCCATTACCCATTATCCATGAGCTTTTAACTTATTATGTGTATTCAAGTGGAAATTAGAGCAAAACATAAAAAAACAGAACCATTTTAACAAAAGCATTTGATGGATAATAAGCATACAAAATATGAAAGTGTGATGTGTCCTCCTTATCTTAAGTATTTTTGGAAGATCGGGACTTTAACCTCGAATGATTTTCAGAATCATCAAGCTCCAAACATAATATATTTAACATGTATTATTCAATGATGAAGAGTGTGAAATTGGAGAACTAGTGAACAACCTATTTGGGTTTAGCCAAAACAACATGCATATAAACCTGCAAGCACGTCTTTGATTGTAATTGCCCTACACGACTCTCCAACTACCATGCACAACTCTTCGACTGTATAGAAACACCTCTCGACACAATCATTATAAAATAAAAAACAATTCTTTAAAACCACATACGTTCACTTAAAAAATATAAATTCTTATTTTTAATTATATATATATTTTTCTTAATATTAAATGCTCTATTTTTAAAAATATAGAAAAGAAAAACCCATATTAAAATTATAAAAATAAACTAAAAAATAACTTATCCAGGTAATCATTGCCCCCCATTTAGATGCAAGAGGTTGTAATAATCAACTCACGGGTCTTCACCATAACCATGTACTACGTAATAGTCTACTTCACGACTAACAGGCTTTACCGGTGGATGACACAAAAACATTATCTCTAACGACTTATTCAAAACTAAATACACAGTCAATAAAATGCACGCGACCATATTCACACACACCTTGGAATAAAATAAACAATTTTGGGCCACAAACTTTGCACGAGATTTAGCTCAAAGGCGGGCCCACATGATCAGCAGAGAGGAAAATGTTGGGCCCACGTGATCAGCGGGGTCCACGTGGCGGTTACACGCGTCCAAAAAACTTGTGGCTAGAAATGATATGAAAGAGCAGCCACTAATTCATTTCCACTCTGGCTCATGAGAAACGCCCTAAAACACATCGAAATTAATGCACACTCCGGTAGAATGAAATGAAATTCATTATTGGCCAATCATAAGCCTCCAGTAGATCGGATCGCCCGGGGAGTCTCTCGTCCACCAGCTTTGATTCGCAAGGACACGTGGAAGCAAATTAAATGGTGTGAAAATCATACGTGGCATGCCCACTACCAGTCTCTGTATAATGTTTCTTCTACTGGTCATTTTTTCATAAGCAAACATGAAACCCCAACACGAGAGAAATTGAAGGAGGGTTTTCAGATTCTTCTAGAATTGTTTCGCGGCTGGTCTCCTCGTACAGTTTGTTCGATCGGAATTTCTTTTGCGAACTTGTTGCTTCAAACCTTGGCGGTTTTGGTTGAGGATTGAGAGAGTTCTGTGAGAGGTTTTGATTACGGGGTTACTGCTGTGGAGATTCAGGGTTTCGTCGTCTGTTTGTCTGTTCTGAGACGGCTTTTTGTTTGCGCAGGGATTATTTTGTTGTCGCTGTGGCTCGAAACAGATATCTGGGCATTTAAGGCCTTTGATAATCATGTCAGGTTGGAGCATAGATGAGGTAGACAACTCTGTGTTTTTCTGTCTTCAACTGTTTTCTTAGTTGTAAGATAACCCTGTTTTGTTTTTGGTGTAAGACATTGACCGACTGGGCCTCAGACTTAGGACCTCCCATTGTCATTGTTGGTAGGTGGATTCGCCATGCCTGCTTTGATTTGGAGCTTGGTCATGAGATCGAAACCCAGGGAACACACAACTTTGAACAATATAGCAGATGTACAAAATTTGAACAGTATATAAGGTAAAGTAATATGAATATCTGACCTTGTGGCCTTAAAGTGGTCTCATAGGCCAATTTAGCAGCTTGCTATGGGATAAAAATCACCCTTTACCTTTGCATGACAGAAATTTGGCCACCGGGTCATAACGGGTTGGGCCTTTGCAGGAGATGTATTAATTGTACAACACGTTTAATCTTGGGAATCCGCAGTTGTGCTGAATTTGTCACTTAAAATGGGGTTTGTAAACAAATGAACTTAGAAAAAAGGGTTTATCATGCAGGGATTTAAAAAGAACAGTAAACGCATGCAAGAAATCTACATTTTTAACGGATAGATCTCAAATATCAAACATAAGTAATAGTGTTGGTACAATATATTTTACATACGTTGTTTCCTCTGCTGAATTTTCCTACCTAAACACTTCTAACTTATTTATTTTAAGAGCTTGCACAAGGCAACGGTCACGTGCAGAGGGGCTACCGGTGTTTACTCAGGTGTGAAAAAATTAATAGTAAGTTGCAGTGAAATGATCCCATGAAAACGGAAGTTATTGCTCTTGCTCTTTTTCAAGATCCACACTCAAAAGTTCAAAACTGCGAATAATGTACTACACGCAAAAATTTGACTGCATGAATGCTACGGTTTGGAAAAGCAATATCCCGAAACTATTTTAGCAGGAGTTCCAAAGTTCCAGGCCCCATTTGCAGCAGCAGCAAAAAGTTTTCTGTTAAAACCAGAACTGCCGTTTTCAGGATAAGTTTCTGTTTTTGTACAGTTCTTTCAGTTTTAGAGGTTTAATGTGTCAACCGTAATGAAATAAGATTAAAGCTGCTGAGTAAAAACAAATACACTGAAGCAAAAACTCTTATAGGAGTAATCCTTTCAACTATGCAATACTCAAGCATCTCCTTAATTATAGCCAGGTACATCAAACAAGCTAGTTTACTAAAATAATTATTAACTACTAATTGATTTTAGTATGCTTCTATACCAGATTAGGACCAAGTGAACAATATAATGTTTCATTGAGTGAGATTAATAAAACTGTGTAAGATAACCTTTTCAGCAGAAAATTTCCAAAAAGTAGAAGCTTATGGGCAGGTACCAACCATCCAGAATTGGATCCCAACTCGTGGATCTGGCACTGGTTTCTGAATTTTTACTGCTTGATGCCTCATATGCCCAACACTTGTGGGCTGATGGCTGGAAACAGTCTTCTCTGCAATAAACACACAACCTACATCCATCACATCGTCTTCTAGACTTGGACACATCATGTTAAACAGAAGGGCTGCCTTTTATCCTTTTAAAGAAACAAGGAAGTTACAACAACCGAGCAACAGAAATATATTGGAAGTCTTGTCCACTGAAAGCTAGAGAAGCTAACATCGAAGCCTTTGTCCTGTGGGGCCAAGATTTCATCTATGTTTCTCTAAGTTTCCAGTTCTAGGAAATGGGAGGATATTTTCTGTTTTGGCAATTAAATTTGCATTTTGGTTGTTATAGGGATGGGACACCTCAAAAAATATACAATTTATAGTTCTTTATTTGCATACTTGAGCATCACTTAAGTTTTTTCAGAGCTGCAATGAAAAGAATAAACATAATATTCACAGCATTGAACATTGAAAATGGAAATGAGTTTGATAAATACAAACACAAAATTTAAAATGTTTAATTGCGGTAAATATCGTATGAATCATGGATAAACAAAAGTTGAAAATATAACAATTATATTTGAGCCATGACTAAATGCTAAACTGCAAGTGTGAAGCAAGAAGCTTGATAAGCAAAGTTGTCATATGTTGTATGTGCTTTTTATTTTTTTATTTTTGAAATGTTGTTGGCTGTTAGGAACTTCTAGGCATTAGAGCATGCTTAAAGGGCACTCTTGGCTGCCAGGATTATCTGAAATAGTTGATGGATGTCACTAGAGCATTTCGTGAACTCTTAGACATCTTCATAATGCCAGTAAAAGGAGACGGGTGGAACAGCTTCCTTCATTTAAACCATAGGTTAAACATGCCAACTATGCAAACCTCTTTAGGCCTAAGATATGACTTAGACTCAAGACTAGGCAAAACTTCCACAAAACCTGGCAAAATTTTTTACCATGTAAAAAACACATCTGTTTACAAAATTATCTTAAAATTATACATAAACTGACTTTAGAGAACTGATATGCAGTATCTTGGGTTCCTTTAAGTATCAAGAAAAAAGTTCAAAACACATCATAGTTTTATATGATCATAAATTACCAAATCCTTGTTCATATTTTGCAAATTTCTTCTATGGTAAAACTTCTAGGTGGCTATATGGATGCCCTTGAAATTGACAATAATGATTCCTTGAGGAAGAATATCTTCCTTAAGCATATCATGTGCAATTGCATCCACTAAAGTCCCAACTAGCACCTCGCCTTCTGCCTCCTCTTGTGCTGCTACATTTTCTGCTTCTCTTGCAAGATTGGCAATCTCCTGTGCATAAAAGATGGGCTCCACATCATCAGCAATCCAATCTAAATATGGATACTTTTCATCAAGGTCAATGGCTTAGTGTGTACCCCTTTTATCCATCTTTTTGGTCTGCAAAACAATATTGTACCACTTAGAAACAAGGTGACTACCCAATCTTTCCTCCTTTTTGTTATGCAAAAATATATTGTATCATTCAGAAACAAGGTCATTTAGGTGATTTTGAGTCAACATGTTGTGCTTCTTGGTGTGAATGAGACTGTAGTAAGAGTAGCATCTGAATACGTGGTTCTTCTTATATGTGTTCCCCTCGTACTCACATCCAAAAACACCGTAGGGCTGGGACAAAATGTAGATAGTGAGTTTCTGAAGGCAAGGTGTTTTTGCACTGTAATCTTTTGACCACAAATTTGCAAGGACAAAATTTATAACTTTGTAAGCAACTTAGTTAATTGAAAGAATACTAAAATTTAAATTTATTTAATTAATGTCTTAGTTACCAATGAATATATTTTTTGTTGTACTTGGCTACAAACTCATTTTTCTGCATACATAAGAAGTGAAGAAAATAGCCTTCCTTCCTCAACTGCTGCAATTAATCCAATCTATATTATTACATATTTATCAGCTCTATATTATTTTTGCAATGTTTCTCTCCCAAATCTATGTCATCCTTAAAGCTCTATTATTCTTTAATTGGATTTACCTAAATATAAATACTCGGTGAGAGGCAATCAATACTATAGTAAACATGCTCTTTATGGGAAGTTTCTTGACACCAATCCATCCTCTAATATTCTTGAACTCTAGTTTAAAACAAGTATATGATCTAGAGGGGAAATATAAACTATCTTATGGGCAAAGAAGATACTTGTGGTAAGATTCTTTCATGAAGACCCTTACTTCTATGGAAATATTCGGTTATGCCTAAGAGTTTAACCCCTTGACTTTAATCTTTAGAAGGATAATCTCACTTGCATCTTAATTTGTGTCAAGTTTCATCCACTTCCTCAAGACTATACAAAGGAGGATACCCTAGGGGGGTATAGAAAATATGTTGGGACATTTCTGATGGTCCTTAATCAAAAAAGGTTTACTTAATATGCTAGGATGTGTACCCACTATTACACAAGGATGCATCCCCCATAAAAACCCTGCATCCCCTGCAAGGGGATGTTTCAGAGATTTGGGGACTTAGGGAAAACACCCCCCCCACAACACCACCACCTCTACCACCTCGATCAAGCACAGTGTTAGGTTGCTTGCTATATGGCACATGTCATTACATACTAGTTGCAACCTTTAACTTTGTGAAAACTAGTTTTCCTTTCATGGGCCACTCGCCACTCGCAAATATGTTATATTGCATATTTTGCCTTGAAGATTTCAATTCACTTTCATTTGTATATCAACACTGTTCCCCAATGCCACACTGTCATTGTCCCCCTGCCATCCCCTCGTCGTACCTAAATTTAGACCCTTGGTCCCCCCATTCCCAAAACCCATCCCCACGTCCTTTCATCAAGAAAGTGAAATGATTTTTTGGAGCTCTTAGACCTTGCAATCTCCTTCTTTGTTGAATTTATGACATGCTTGACTACAACCAAACTTGCTTTGCACAATCAATTCTAACAAGCCCCTTCTCTGTTGAATTTATGACATGCTTGACCACAACCAAACTTGCTTTGCACAATCAATTCTAACAAGGATATTTTCAATTGGTCAAATTAGTGAGACATGTTCAACTATGGTCAACCCTCACTTCTGTTTTTCCTCGGATAGGTTCAATCCTATGTTGAAGCAATTCCTTACGTTACTTTTTCCTTTATTTTTTTTGGCAAATAGGTTTTGCAACTCGTGCCATTTTTTCAAGCTGTGTGAAGCATAAGGAACCAGCTATAATGAGAGCACTAAGTGACCAAGTTAGCCTGCTTGACTAACTCAATTTTGGATCACCAATGGTTTAGATATGTAAACCTCTCTTGGATCTTGATCTGATTTTAAACATTCATCAAAATGAGCACTTGGTTCTTAGGAGGGTTTAAATCTCTTAAGAAATATCTATGAGAAACTTGATTGCCATCCCATTTTTAGCCAATGCAAGCCTTTGATAATTTCATATAATAAGCTTAAATCCTACGTTACAGGATTCAGACCCTGGACCCGCGAACCAGGTCCGGATTCGCAGACCGGTCCACGCCGGATCCGGGCAAGGTCTGTGTTTGGACCTGTGGGTCTGTCCAGATTTGCGGGCTCGCGGGATCTGGACGGACCCACAGGTCCAAACACGGACCCTGCCCGGATTCAGTGCAGACCCGGGGGGATCCAGCACGAATCCTTAAGGGTCCCGTGCGGATCCACACCAATCCCCAGGGACCCGCGGCATAAAGTGGGTCCAAAGTTTAAATCCCTTGGATCCTACCGTTGATGATGAAATTTTTAAATGGTTCAACCTATGTTGCATGGGTAGTCGTACCCATAACCCTGGGACATGTACCAGGTACTAGTACACGTACCCAAGTACCGGGTACTCAATGGGTTCTTAGTGTACTTAGTGGAGAGCATCATAGCTAAGGACCTTGTTTAAGATTGCTGATTTTTGTTTTTGTTTTTTGTTTGTGTATCAGCTTGCTGTTTATCAAGCTTAATTCAATACATAATCAGTTTGAAACTTTGATACAATACTGATTAACAGTAAACTTTATCACTTTTCAAGTCAAAAGTTAATCATTTGCAATATGTCATTGTTATATGATTTATGATCTTCTTGTTCATGTTTAAAGTTTGCCTTCTCTGTTATGCATCTAAACATTTAGCATATATTATTATTACAAACATATTTCAAATCTGAAACTGAAAACAATACATTACATCTGCAAATTTTATCACTGTTCTTGTTTTGAAAACTCATTGTCATGACTCATATTTTCAGATCTTTTATAAAATATTGAATTATATTAAAATTGTCATGACAATGAGTTTTCAGAGGTCAGAAAGAAAACTAAGGGACAAATTAACAAATTGTTTACAATGTACAATGCCTATTCTGTACCGACTCTGATTTCGTTTTTAGAATTGGCCCTATTTTTTAGCGATTTGGAAATTTCATGAGGTTTTCTAGGGTTTTGTGGGTTTTTGCAACAAATTTTTCATGTCTTTTTGCCATTTTTGGGGATCTTAACATGGTTTTAACACGATTTAATAGTGAAAAATTGTTGAAAATTGGATCAACGATTTTTTCACGAATCATAATTTTTTTGGGGAAAAAATTGGCTGGCTCAACGGTTCGCGATTAATTGTGTATAATCACGTTTTTTGGCAGATTATTGCTTGTCTTAACCATTATAATGATCTGTTATGTAGATCAAGCTAAATTTCTCCCAATATTTTGTACAATTCCATCAGAATTTTGTATCAAGGTATGTTGTGATATATTGTGGAAGTTTATTATGAATGTACTCCATAGGGTAAGTTCAAGGATAATTAGAACTTATTCAACAAAGGAGGGATTTCCAACAAAGAGAGAAAGCTATTGGATGCTTTTAATCTCTTCAATCTATTGATCTAGTGCTCTCCTGGTGGTAAAGCTCGCACTAAAAAAGATTTCTATGGAGAATTTTTCCCAGTGGTCTGAACTTTTTGAATCGTGTCTTGTTGCTTAACCAGAATTGCCTTTGGTGGTTTTCGATGAGTCCTCCTTGGCACTTTCTAATGAGAGTCATGTTCAGTCAGGTGCTTGCTATAGAGAAGTGAAGATTGTCGAATGTAGTGGGAAGATGATGAACTGTGTTTCACGAATTCGCTGTTTTGTTTTTGTTTACAGATCATTTGGGTGTGGAAATGTTGGAATTTGTAGACAATTTACTCCAGCAATGGGATTTCTAATTTTAGTTTGAGCATATGATTGGTTGATGAGATATGTTCAGCAGTCAAACTTTCCAACCACTTTTGAGTCTAATGAGTAAAAGTCAGTGTTCCAGGAACAATCCTGGCTGGTTATTGTTTGGAACTTTTTACTTGGGGGTGTTGAAGTATAGAAGCTATGCACTCTGGCTGTGATGTATTTAGATTGCTGTGATGATTTGAGTTGGCTAGTTAAGCTTAGGTATCTAAATATGAGACACAAATAAAAAGACTTGTAATGTATAGATTATCTCTGAAATATTAGAAACAAAAATCCTATTATTGTCTGCACTACTCTCTTTACAAGTGTTGCACAAATCCTTTTTTTCACGAAGGAGAGCTGTAGGGAACCATTAAAAGTCATCTCAAAATGGAGGGGGACTTTTTAATCCTCCTCTCAACTTACTCCCTACTTGCCCATCATTTGTCTCAAATCATTATATTTGGAACTATATCAAACATTAGGGGATGTTCTTTTCGATTTGTAGACTTCTATTTGTGTTATTTTATGTGTTTTTGGCCACATTATAAATCTCTTTTTAGATAGGCATACATTTGACTTTCTTTAATGATCTAACCATGAATTAGGAAGTTAACTAGTCATTTTGGTAAAGCACTTGAGGGAGCAACAGAAAAGTTCTTACCTCTTCCAGCCAGGATCTAGAAGCATCCAGAGGGAAAGTAACCCCTCTACTCCAGGTTATATAAGAATAGTCAAAGAGTGTCCTGTAGATCACTTCCTCCACCCCAATATCCCACATAGTACAATGACAAATTTTAATCAGGTCTATTAACCTATAGAAATGCATTATTACTCTTTTAACTGTTCTCATAAATGCTCACACTTTTAAGATTTACATAGCTGTCTGTGCATTATTTTGTACCTCAAGAAACTTGTCATTTTCCATGAAAAATATTGAATCAATAACATTTATAAAAACTTCCTTTCTTTTGTATGCAGAAATTGTAAAACCTTAATACAGAATTCTTATATTTGCACTGGATATTGGTTTCAGATGGATGATATGTTCTGGGAGGATTTCAACCAAACAAAGGACCATATTGTACCTGATCCTAGTGATGCAAAAGAAAGTACATGGACAGTGAGTGGAAAGCAGTGGAAGAAGTTACAGTGTCAAAATTCCAATATGCTGGCTAACAGTGCAGAGCCAAAAATGGTAGGAGTAAACAGTGTCTTTGAGGGCAAGGTTTCAGGTATGTCTTGTTCAGATAATAAGGGTGAGTTATCATCTCAGCCAATAAATGTGGATACATGGGTTATTCTACATGATGAAGACTTGGCAACAAATGCATATGATCCCATGTGTAACAACTCATCCATGGGAATCAGTTCTCAAAAGCAGGGAGTAAATGGCGGTTGCTGCAAAGATTTGAAATCAGTCAATGCTGATCTAATTCTAGGGTACAGTAAAGAGGACCCTTTATTGCCAAGTAGAGATGCAGATGCAGTGACTAATTCATCTCATTTCTTATTGAATGATATTTCTCCAACAGAGGGTGATCTTGACTTTTTCGAAGGGGATCGCAGAAGTGAAACAAGCAATAGTATACTAGAATATGATTGGGAAAACATGGGCAACTTCGAGGAGGTTGAAAGACTTTTTCGGTGAGTTAAAACCTCATGCTTCATTTTTCTCTATCAAGGGCTCCTGATTTTTGACTGTCTAAAAGTTTTTATTTTCTCAATGTGTAATGTAGTGGGATTACTTATCTCCCACCATTCATATTAATTCCTATCCTGATGATTATTATCTCTTAAAAAGCATTCCTGACTTGTGGCAGTCCTAAAATTTCTTTTATAATGATGCTTTGTTCGCACTTGCAGTGCCTTGTTTTAATGTCACATTATTACTCATTTAAATTTTTGGTTTTGTCATATTTGACCAGAAATAGTGAGCCTTCCTTGTCAGAAGCAATGGACAGAAGTTCAGATGAATTGATATGGCATACAGCTTCATTTGTCTCATCTAATCATAGTGATCCAAGGAATATGTATCAGGGGATGAATTCATCAAATCCAGAAATGACAAACATGGGAAGATTGCAACACACTGAACCTAAAGTAAAGATGGAGTGTGTAACATGTGACAGTTCATCATCCTTTGTTTTCAATCAGAAGGATGACTCAGATGTTGAGCATGCCCCTCATAATGACCAGACTTCACATCATTATATACCTTTGAAGAAGCCATCTATGAGTCACATGTTGGCATCACGTGGAAATACAGAGAATGTGCCTGGAGCATTATTTGAAGAACAGGTATCTAAATACCTCTTTCCATGGCTTTGATAGATAAAAGATAATTCTACTTAATAGATATGCTGGTGATGTACATTCAAGTCTACATTGCATTTATTGCATTTTTAAATTGATAAAGATATTGCTGCATTTAAAAAGATCTGCTATTTTGAATGACAGCTAAGATTTTCTAATTTAGCATACTTAAATTGAATTCTAGAAGAGCTTAATTTGTTGGATGTGTGCTTATTATTTTATTGAATATGCTGATTGACAGAAATCAAAGGGTGGTGGGATATCAGAAGAAGCTATACAATCCCAATCACCATGTCAAAATGAGCAGTCATGTACAACTTATCAGTCTACAAATAAGGTAAGCCAGTTGGTCCTTCACATTTTTTATTTTTCAGTTGACAAGTACTTTTTAAGCTTGTGTAAACCAGAATATATCTATCATACCATAGCAAGTTAGTAAGTCATCCATTCTACCATTGAAAGAACAAACAAATGTATATCACAGAAACAATTATTCTTCCTATGTGAGACCATCATTAGATATTATTTTCTAGAAAGAGATATATCCTAACAATTCGGTGACAGTATTCTATTTTTAGGCAAAATTTGATATTTCATTTTATAAAGCCATTTTTTTTGACTTAGCAATTCCTATTTTTTGAAGATAAGCTGCCTTTGATTGACAAATCATATAGCAATCCAATTCTAAACATGCATGGAGTATATACGTTGCTATCAGCTATTCTTCTCCTGATGTGTCTAGAAAAGGAAACAAATAGAATTCAAACTTATAAGAGAATGCTGTTTAAAGATGTGTGGAATTATTACATTTAGACCAACAAGGGAAAGGAGTAATCATTGGCAGCAATCAAGTGCAGCTTGCACTCTTTATACTCAAAGCATTGTATCTGTCTTTGGATATTTCTTTTTTTTTGTTTCTAAATGCAAACATACACATATGGGGGGAAGAAGGTTTTAGAAGCTTCTTTCCTTTGTTGGCACTTATTCTAATTTGGGCTGCATATCCATATTGACTTTCTTTGTACTCCAATGTCATTGTGCCAGGTTAACTCCAATCTATTGCAGACAAAGGACCAAATAAAATTTTCTGATGAGGATATGGCTCTTAATTCCCAGAAGGTATTTTCTTAATCTGAAGAATTGATTGTACATGTAAAATTAATTGGTTCAGTATCAGCTCTACAAGGCTTTGTTCTCCGCTACATGTCTTGTAGAAGACAGAAGTGATTTAGTTCTTCTGTACATGTGCATCCTCAGGTTCCATATTTCCATGCAGACTATGGATACCCATTGCATTGTCTGGTTACTATGCCATCTTCCAGTCCAGGGCCTCATGGAAGGCAACCTCAGCCATATTTTGCTGCATACCAGCTGCCAGAAGGTACATCCAATGAACACCGAGCTTTGAAACAGCATTTTGATATGACTTCTGGCCCACCGATGATGACACCACAAGATAAAATGGAAAAGTTAAGATGGTGCCAACAGATGCAAGACAAGCTGGCTATTGATCACAATCAACAAAACAATTCTATGGATTCTTCTCTGCTTCATAAACACCCCCATAAATTACAGTATCAGCATGAAGATGTGAAGCCACAAGAAGTAGCTGACAGAATTTCAGAAACATCAATTGAAGAGTTAGATCAACAGGAAAACACATCTGCAGATTGTGGATCAGCTTTTGATAATGAAGATTCCTCTATGGAGGCAGCAATGCTTCATCAACTTCAGACTTCAGTGATGGAGGTATAAAGATGAATGTCCAAGTCTTGCTATCTTTGAGGAATTGTCTTCATTGATCATACAAAACTTCTATCATGTAATGTTAATTGAATCTTGTTTGCTTTTCACAGTTAGACATCGGCACAAGGCTTAATATACGAGATGCTTTATACCGTTTGGCCAGGAATGCTGTGCAACGGCACAATGTCAATGATACCAAGGATAACAGTGTAAACAGAGGAGAGGACATTGAAACATGTCTCCAGGAGACATCTTGTATACAAGCTGACAGGTTTGACATCCTTATGAAATTACTTAGTAGTTAATGTTTTCATGAGATTCAAATAGTTTTCTTCATGATGCAATTTATTTGTAAGATTATTTGCAATGTAGCAGCCATAGGAAAATACTGTATTAGATTTTGTCAGGAAAGCCAGTTACTCAAGTTTTTTATCCTGGTAAAGCTTCATAGTAAATTTGAAGATTAAAATAATACTCACATTCCTGATAGATATTCTTCAATATAATTATAATTACATTAATTTCTGGGGAATGATGCCAATGTGGCAGCTTAGTTTTGCATCAAATATTCCTTCCGTCTTATTATAATAAACTTGTTTTGGCAATTGCTTGGAAGTTGTCTGCTATGACTCCCTAATATGTTATTAGGACCCAAACAACTCTCTATAGTTTTTACTTTTCAGAACCAAATTGTGTCTTGATTGCTATCGTTACCACATTGCTCATGTCCACGCTTGGCATCATCGTGTATTGCTCGCATTCCCACAATGAACGTATACTTGTTTTGAGCACAGATACATATGTAATTTTTTAAAATAGTTGCAACTTTGATTTATAAGAGCTGGCCTACATATCTGATATGGAATATTTCTCTTTTACCACAAGTAACGTTGAATGGGTTATGTTTAAGAGTCATAATGCTGCCCTCCTCAGATTGCTTTGTCCCAAATCAATGGTAGTGTCAGTCGCTGCAGTATTGCAGGCCATTCTTTTGTGCCATCCTGCAATGACATATCCTTCCAGTGAATGAGATATTCTATAATTTCATCATTATCTTAGTCCTTGAGTTGTCAAAATTATTGTGGAATTGGAAAAATATGTCCATCATCTATATGGAGAAGAAGAGGAAATTGACATTTTAATCTTTTACCCTTTCACTTTATTCTGGTACGAGAAGTGAAAGTTGTTATGCCTTCATGAACTTGTTTTCAGTTCAAGAGAATGCAACCTGTCCCACTTTGAGTAGATTTTTACGAGGCCTATAACATTCTAACCAAAGTTGTTCCACCACCTTTGAGAGAATTTCTCTCTTAAATTTGTAATCATAAGAAGGCTCAATATCCCACTTCCAATTTGCAATTGATGCAGTGCTGGTCCTGATGGGATTTCACTGTACCTTGAGGGTCAATTTGAGCTTGCCCTTGAATTGCTTCAATATTTGTTGGCTTTCCTCCTGAAAAGCTTTTAACTGTTGGAAATCAAGTGACTTCAATGATTAAAATGAAAAATCATTGATTAAAGGAGGGTCATAACTGTAAAGGGTCTTCAATGGCGATACTCCATTCCAACAAAAGGGTTTGTCGGTTTCCCACTATTGCAATGTCCAACCTCCCTTCTTTGGCCTCTGCTAACTATCTGCTTCACTACTACTGATCTCTCTGTTCCCTTCTATTCATTTTTATAATTAATGTACACAGCTCGATTGGTTTGCCTGTTGGAGTCCTTTAATGCATTTATGGTCCCGTCTTTACAACTTCTTTTGTAGAAATTTTATTTCCAGTTTTAAATTATCTTCTCCATGAGTAGCTGAATATACAGCCATTTTTTATTTTTTCCCGTGAAGCTAGGAAAGTGACTTTGATATATTATCACTATCTGCCCAAATAATTTGCAATTGCCATTGGTAATTCATTCTGGGTGATCAAGATAGACTGCTTCATGCTGTTATCTCACTCCAAAACTTCACATTGTTAACGCATTCTTTTCACTAATTCCGAATCAAAAAATTCAGTGTTGCTACAAAACTGGGGATTCAAGAAAATCATATTTGCTTGCATTTGTTGTCACAGAAAAAAATTATTTTGTCAATATCAATTAGATTTTAAGTCCATATGTGAAATTTCTTACATTTATATTTGATTCACCTAGTAGGCTACAGGTTATACTTGAAAGTTGAAACAGTTTACCGAGTTAAAGCTGATTGATAAAAAGTTGAACTCAAAAATTTTCTGATAATTTTTCATATGCTACTGGATTTCACTTTATAATGAAGTCTTGTTCTGTTTGCTCAGGGTGGTTAAGATTAATGATTTAACAATTCTTTGATCTGCAAATTCATCCATTGTTTACTTTCCAAAAATGCTTTTATTTGGTTTCTGAGTGCTTGCTAGAAATATCATTTTTGACTTTTTTTCACTAAAGCTGGAATTTTTCATACCTGATATTCCTGGCAATGTGTGCGATAAATGCAGGTGTGCTGGCATTTCAAACTTTGAAACAGAGACTAATGCCATTGATCGCATGGTGGCTCATCTGATTTTTCATAGATCTCCAGTAGCTTCAGGTGAAGGACCATTTGCAGTAACAGAAGCTCCTAGTGACATAATGTCTTCTATGAATCCTGAGACTCTTCCAGCAACAACATCCTTGTGCTTATGGGATACCTCAGCGCTTAATTGTTCAAATTGTTTAGAAACAAACCCATTGGGTATAGTGCAGGCCACCATTCCTGTTCAGGTTGTGACACCTATACAAGACACTTGTATGGGAGCCAGTAATCAATGCATTGTTAATATGCAAGGTAGCTCTTCTTTGACCAGACCTTGCAATGCTGCTTCTCTTCATTTTCATTCTCAAATATGTGATCCTCTTGCTTCTGGGCATCTCCATAATACTGCTAACGGGTCCCTGTCAAAACATCAAGGTGCTTCACAAAATAATATTCATGCTTCTGATGTTAAGTTGAATCTTCTCACCCAAAAATGTGCTGTTTTTGAGAATGGAAAAGGTTTTGATGTCCATGGCATGGAGAATATAGAAGTTCCAAAACCAAATGATGGGAATCATGCTGAACAGGACTCTTCAGAAAACATGGACATTGATATATGCAACATGTCTGCTGATGTTTTGGTTGCAGAAGAATCTTCAAAAGTCGGTGTTAACAAAGAGAATAACAGCTATATGGAGATTGAAAATATGGAACATGTAGGCCAGCCAATTTCTCCACCAGCTAGAATCATGCTAGTCCACTAAGTAGAGAAATGAAGCTATTTTCTAGGCTGTAATTTGTCTTATGTTGGCCAGTCCTTCAGTTTGATCAAGGTCCACAGTCCAGACGGCAGAAAATTATGATATTGTATATATGAGTCATTTACTAAATGCTTACCAGAAAATTTCATTTTCTTCAAAGTGATTGCTCAGGTGAGAAAATGACTTTGAAAACAGGTTGAAGTATCTGGTGTATGGGAAGAATGTATATAGTTGCCAATGATAACACCTCAGGTAAGTGTCAGCTAACAATGATGTTTTAGGCAATATCTATTCGGAAGTTGGATTTGCTTTTGGGGATGAGAAGAGCTTTTGAACCAGTCTGCAATCTACAAGTTTTTTTCTTACTGGGGGATTGGACACCCTCATGTTTGTGTAATTATAATGCTATGCGTCAAATCCAACCATTTTCTAAAAATATGCAAGTGTCTTAATTTTTAAATATAGAGATCACTGACCATATTTTTTATGTAACTGCAGTTCTTTATGTTCATCTTGCGTGTTGCCGCATTTCCTAATTCAATGTTTTGCAGCTTGCAGCTTTTCCATTAGGCGCTCTGGGTGCTTTTACATCAATAGTCATGATATCAAATAAACGGGAAATGGGGATCATTGATATTTCTTCAAATGCTTCTCTTTCTTATTTATGTAATGACTCAGATGTGAATTATTTATAGGATATCTGTGTGTTGAAGCATTTAACAAAACTCAATTCATGTTTGGCCAGTCTAAATTTTAATATAGTAGAATCAATTTACAAACGCATTGAATAAAAAACCCCGTGTAAGAATCCCTACAGCTTATATATGAATCCCTCTGCTTTCTATACCTGATATTTTCAGCCTGTATAAAGAAAACATGCAAAGGTCATGAAAGAATGAATTCAAAAGTCTCTTATCTTCATGCTATCAGTTTCAACCTTTAGATAAGTGAGTAAAACTTAAACTTGTGGCTCTGGAATGCCTAGCTTTTTTTTCTCTCATTTGTTCTGGTGCTTTGACCTGTACTAATTTTGCCTTGTAGATTCTTATTTCTACTTGTTATAATGTGTGTCCCATTTACCTATTTAGGTTGTTTTTAGACATTAATATTTTTTATTTCTCGGTTGCCATAATAAAATGACATTAATATTCATATAAAATAGTCAATCGTTTATGAGTCCCCCTTTTTCAGAATGGATAGCCTGGTGCATAAAATTTAAACAGGTAACATTTTAAGGAAAAAATTGTTAAGAACTTCCCAAAAAGCTTGAGTGATTGTCATTGTAAATCCAGAACACTGTATTTAACTTTGAAAATTTCAATTTCCTTCTGTTTCTTTAGGTTTTTAATAGCTGTCCCTAATGTTTTAGAAAAAAACATGCTGCTCCAAAAATGAATTCCCTGACCCCCCTTAGCCCTGAAATGGAGAAACATTGTTTTTAACACAATACGTGGTGAAATTTTTGGGTGAATTAATTTGAGCGTTGCATTAATTTGTTATTGACTTGAGTTGCATACAATTGGCTACACTGAATATTTTATGGAAATCAACACCTAAAGTTGGAGAAAAAAAAATAGATACAGGCAAAACTTAGATTTAAATATTTGATGTTAAAGACTTCTATCAGCACTAGCTGATCAGGTAAGTTGTTGCTTAGAGAGTTGAAGTTGAGAAAACTGTAAATCAGATTCGGCGCTGGTTATATAAATAATAAAATCATGTAACGACAGTATTTAATCTCAACTTTAGGGAAAAGGCATTTGTGGTTTAAGATTTCATTACAATGCATTACAATGCCCTCGTGTGGTTGGGATTCACTTCGGTGCATGATGTGTACAGTTCTACGGGCTTTGTTTCATTCTGAAGTATTTTGAACAACAACAAACGGATGTCAATGGGCTATAATGATTGGGTTCATACTGCTAGTGCAATTTAAGAACATTTTGATTCAATATTCACGAGAACAGAAAGTCCAAATAGAAATCTGGTTCCTCTGCAAATCTGTAGAGTTGGTTATTATAGTATAATGGTGTTGGATACATAAATAATGATATGCGTAATGAAGTTCCATTTCTAAATGGAAAAGCTGACCAATTCTTAACTAATGGTGGGAGCAATTGATTGTAAATCGTGTTACTGTTTCCAATTTTCAATATGCGCCTTTATTAAATGTCTTTTTAATGTTCTTAACTATTCTTTTGAATTCTCGTATATAGCCTGTTTCATATTTTGACTATAATGCCCTCTTGATAGCGATGCATAAGAATCAAACAAGATATCGTTTGACAAACAGATACAACAAAAAAGGAAAAACTTATAAGATGGATTAAGTGGTTTACATTGACCATACAAGTAGGGCAATGTCGGCAATGTCTATGCAGAGGCCTTTTGCATTCGATTAGATAAATTATTTTCATTTATTAATTAAATTAAAAAGCACAGGTCAATTATTTTGTGAATTTTAAATTATTTAACAAATACAAACAAATTGCCTGCATAGACAAAACCTACAAGTAGATGGATTAAGTGTTTTATATTGACTATACAAGTAGCCCATTTAGTAAGAAGAGATGTTTTTTTCAACATCTACAAGGTGGAAGGTAACCTACAGGACAGCAGACCTTAGAATTTTACTTTGTGAAGTGTTGATTTTCTGTAGTTCAATTTGATAATAAATTCTCTCATTCTTTCAACAGTCTCCTTGCTGAATGAATCTTTGAAAAAAAATTATTTCTAAATTACTTGCGTCCTTGTCCCAAATGTATCTGTAAGTTGTACACAACAAAATAGAATCAGTTGTGCAAGAGATACACAACCTTGCTTCCCATGTCTTTTTTGGTCTTTTCCATTTACTTGCTTTATGCCAAAAACTATGGATGTTAGTCTACATCTAAGAAGTGGGAATAGAAATGTCTATCCACTATTAGAAATAAAGAGGGTAGAGTGTTAATACAAGTAGGTGATCATACTAATATAGACGCTCAAAATTGGTTAACATCTATAGTACCTTTTAACAATGTCGCTTTGCGATTGAAACATCATTTTTCTAACCCTAATTGTTCTTCTATATTGTGCATATGGCCTTTACCATGTGTTGACATTGTGTTATTCCTCATCAATTGAACATTGAAATTAATTTGATTGATTATTGATGTTCGTCCCTCATTCACGTCATGTCCTAATTGATTCGACCTAATCAATCATGTCAGAACAAATGATTCTTATCAAAGTCAATCTTTATGATATCAATTTCATTAAATTGATCTATTTGTCCTCTTTGGGGTAAAACGACCATTAATTTATCCCTTATTTTGTAAGTCTTTAGGTTTTGATAAGTAAATCTTATTTATTTATCCATCTTTCATATATCTTGAAATTAATTAGTTTGTATTAATTTATTGGTTGATTGTCATGAGTTTTTGGGAATTAATAGTTCTCTAAATTCCCTAATTCCTAATTTGTGAGAATATTGAATTTTAGATTTCAAATAAATCTTCAAATTTCAAGTGGAATTTTGTTCCTAAAGTCTAGCCTACATCCTACTAATTTGCCTCCATCCCTTAATTGTGCCTACATCTCCTATTTTCTAGCCACCACCTTTCCTCTTCCCTTTTCCTACTAATTTAGCATACCCTTTTCCTTCCAAATTCCCCTTGATCTATGCATTCCAATTTGTGCATCAATCGTTGTCATAATTTTTCATAATTATGACAAATTCTCAATTGTGCACCTTTTTGCCAATTTTGAATTTTCATTCAAAATCCTATAAATTGGTATTGTTTTCCTTTGATAAAAAAACCACATATTTCGAATCTTCTCATAACTATTGTCATCTTGCTTCTGTGGATAGGTGCAAAATCATCATGGGAGCTACATATCAACACTTGGAGAAGCAAGAAAGGACATTGAAGTCCAATTGAAGGAGTTTTTGTTGTGTTTTTGAATATCTTACATATTCTTTCTCAATTGCTTTAAGGTTAGGTAAGGATCTTATTTTGTGCACATTTAGGGTTTTGTGGTTGCTGTAACACGTAATGGTTTTGATTTTCTACCCTTCATTTGGTGAATCCGATGTGAAACATGCAAAATCTAATGAATTTCCCTATTTTTTTATGTGTTTACAAGCATGGGAACAAGAATTGCGCACTTGGGAGTCAAGTTGCTCACTTAGGGTTTAAATTATGTGGTTAGGAGCCTTTCCTGCACAGCTAGGAAGTCTTGCTACATAGTTAGGATACAATCTACATAGTTGGAAGCTAGATTTGCACATTTAGGCTTAGATCTATGTAGTTGGGTAGACTTGTTTGGTTTAGGAATAGGATTCAATTTGTTTCATACATGCACTTAATATGAATCAATCTTTCAAATTAGGCTTAAAATGAACTCTATTTTTGTAAATTGGTATTAAAATGAACTTCACACTTTCATTTGGGTTCCTAAAATGAACACAAACTTCATTTAGCTTAATTAGGAGGCTCAAATTGATTGCAAATATCACATAGTCTAATTAGGAGGTTCAATTGACATCAAATCTTCACATGGATTAAGTAAGTTGGCTCAATGAACCCTAATTCTCTCAAATAAGCATGATTAGGAACTCAAATGTTTCATGATTGTATCCTATCAAATTCTAAGTAAATATGCATTATTTTCTAGGTGTTGTGTACATGGGACCTGTTCTAGGCACTTGGGCTCTTTTGTTGCACACTTGTGCTTTGTTATGCACAGTTAAGCATTGTTTATGTGCACTTGGATGTTGCCCCTGCATAGTTGGGAGAGAAGTTGCACATATGGGAGAGAAGTTGTGCAGTTGGCAAGGTATTATGTTTTTTTTTATTTGATGACTTTATTTTGTTCTTTATCTCTTATTTAACATAGATATTTTGTGTCACTAATCAATCTATACAACACTTTGGAAATCATGGGATGAAGACCTATATGCAAAACTACTAATGAGTTTGATGCAAGACATATGACAAAGACCTTGTGTGTTTGTCATAACTTTATGTGCTTAATTTTAGTAGTTTAGACCACATTTGATTTCTAAAGGTTAATGAACAATCTCACTTTGATGTGTGTGGTGCATTAGGCACATTTTGTTTATCCCAAAGATAGAGTGAATGTATCATCTCCCCTTGCCTTCACATATCTTGGGTATAAGAGAAATTCATTTTATCTTTTAGAAGGTCTGCCTCCCGAGAAGCATACAAGGCCGAGTGAGAAGGAATGACCCAATTAGCAAGAGGATAAGGCTAAGCACTTCCAAACTACTATATAAATGTGTGATTGTGACCAAAAGTCCAATCAACAAGACATGGTTGCTTGATAGCTCTCCTTCAGTATCCTTGAGATGCGCAAAACCCTTGTTCTAAGGGTTGGGAGACCTCGTATGGGAGTTTATCACTACACCCCTTGAACTGGATGCCCTTACTACAAACTATTGTTTTAGTTTGCCAAAATCCTTATATACTTTATGATGTGGAAGGCCCCCCATGTCGACGAAGATGCCCCACAAGTACCCTTCATTGTGAAACACAAATTCCTCCTAGGTTTTTAAATCTTTGAGGTAAAAGATTATGGTGTTTCCCATGTTGTGGAGGGGATTTAGTGACACAAGAATCTCTACTTGTCCACCTTGTCTAAGCTATATGGAAAAATCTAAGTGGGGATTCAGCTAGTAGTATCTTTTCTAGCATAGGTTGTAAAAGTGTTTGTGCAAAAAGTTAAAAATAGTCATTTCATTTGATGTTTCTTATGTGAGTGTTATAAAAATTACATCATTCAAAACCCTTTCAAAGCATTTCAAAATTTAATCAAAACGTTTCAAAGCCTTGTCATAAGCTTTTCAAGACATGGAATTTCAAAAACCTTGTAAAACATGGAGTCTTGTTTCAACTTTAGGGTAGAATTTGCATTGGTCATTACATTAGCCATCATATTCATTGCATAAGTCCTCATATTTTACTTGGTTAAATCACCTTGGTCATTTCCTTAAGTCTTAGGTCATATTGCCTTAAGTCTTAAGTCATATTGCCTTTGCATCTAATTTCAAGATCATTACCCCTTGTCATAATTGCATATTGCTTCCTCATTATCAAACTTTAGCATAAATAAATCCATATTATAGTTGCATTACTCTTGTCAAAATTTTCCTTCCATTAGCATCCTCATTTTTAATTTAGAACCTATCTAAACTTTACAAAAATCCCCAAAATTCAAGTCTTAGGGTTATACCTTATGTTATTGGATAAGGTTCTTGACCTTGTTTCAAATTTTTCCTTTTGTCATTTTTATCATTAAGTCAATACCCAATCTTGTCAATGATGGATTTGACTTGGTCTTTTATCTTTTGATTTGTCCTTTTGTCTTTAAAGGTCTTGATCCTATTCTGATTTCCTAGGGTCCTACCTTTACGCTTGATTTATAAGGTTTTTCAAAGTTCAAAAAACCAAAAAATAGTTGCATTCCATAACCTTATTTCACATCCATTGCATAGTCATCCTTAAATTACATTTTCCAAAGTCAAAAATCCAAAAACATGGGTTGCACTTCATCCCTAAATTGCATTTCAAAAGTCCAAAAAAAAAATAGTTGCATTTCATAGCCCTAAGTTTTGCATGCTTTGCATTGTCATACCTAAATTGCATTTTCAAGGTCCAAAATCCAAAGCATAAGCTTGCATCCCTAAATTGCATTCAAAACCTTCAAAATATTTTTTTTTTAAAGTCATCATGTTGCATATCCTAATTTGCAATGGTCATAATCATTCCAAACCTTCAAAAATCCAAAAATATAGTCATTCCTTTTCATATCCTAAGTTGCATTGGTCATATTCATCTAAAACTTTTAAAAATCCAAAAATAATAATTGTATTTTACATTCATCCCTCATATCATTAACTGCGTGAGGCATCATGGTTGAAACAAGACCTCAAGATTCTTAAAGACAACGAAATCAAAGCATCAATCCAATTTCATCACGAAGAACCCTTGATCAAAGTCCAAAACAAACATGGTGACTTGGCATTATTGGTATCATAGAGAAGGTGACCCTCCAATTGAAAGAGCATCACCCCAACATCAACCTTCTTACTCTCATGGGACTATGTCATCACAATTAAATACTCAATCACATCAATCCCACTCATACATGTCCCAAAATTCAGAAGAAAAACTAGTTGAAGAAGTGGAGATCTTAGAACAAAAAGTGAAAAAGATGGAGAAGAGTAGAACTGATATGTCTAAATTCCTAAAAGAACACCTTCTGCAAATTGACATACAAGCTCTTGTTTCAAAACCAGACATACCAAATTTTATTTCACAAATAAACGAGACAAACCAATCTCAAATGAAAAACACATATTTCAATCAAATCCAACTCAATCATGTCCAAGAGCACACTTTGTTCAATCAAGTCCCAAATCAAGCTCTATTCAACCAAATTAAAAATCAAAGTTCATTCAATCAAACTTCACGCAAGCAAGTCCCAAATAAAACCTTTCAACTAGAGCATGGCATAATTTAAATAGGGCCACCACCTAATTTTGAACCAATCTTCATTCCACTTCAATCAAGTGTCACTCAAGCAATAACACAACCCCTTTGTTCCAATCATGCAAACAATTCAATCCATGCCAAGGCCACAAATATTTTTTCCTCTGACTACATCGCATGGTGGTGAACATCCTTTGATATTCTCAAATTCATCACCAAGGTTTTCTCAAAGAAATACAAGTTCAAACATTCCATCCTTTGAACATAAATCAAGAACAATAAATGAGAAACCTATTGTACCACATGTTCAATCAACAAATGTCTGACAACATGCAAATATCGATGTGGTATCACAAACAAGATCATCCAAGCAACGAAAGTCCCAATCTAAAGCTTTCAAGAGTTTGTTTGAAAAACTAGATTGTGCACATGAAATTATTGAGAAAAATCAAAATCACTTTCTTGTGTCTAGCAATGGCCCATTCCAAAATAATCACATTGATAAAACACCCATCTCCTATCAATAAATTGGCCTTCAATAATCATCCATGTCTCTCTTCATTCCATTATCCCCTAAAGCTTCAAAGGAGAAATCTACACCATCTCCATCCAATGATGAGACCTCCCAAGGGCTATCCATAATAGATTGCCAAGCTAGTCCCATTCCAAGTCTCTTTCATGCTTCCAAAATGCTAGACCCACAGTCACCACGTGTTCCATTTTTAAAGAAATCCTTCTCTAGAGAGTCCCATCCAAAGCCCATCTCCTTCATGCCAAAACATTGAGTCCTTCCTAGAATCTCCCTTGCATATTCTAATCCATACCCCATGTCAAGAGGATGCTCCAAAGCACAAAGAAATGAGTCCTGAAACAAATCAAGATCAAGATCCCAACAATGATCAATCCCCTACAACTATTGACTAAGATCCTATTTTCCTTAAGCCTCATGATGATCACATTATCCCTAACTCTCCTATCCAATATGATCCCCTTTCATCTGAATAACAAAATGTCCTTCCAAGTCTTATTGACCTTCCACTTCCTAAGCAAGATCATGAACTCCCTTCCATTCTTTCCAATTATTCCATCCAAATTCAAGAGCATAACACCTTTAAAATGGAATCCAATGATCCCCTTCCAAGTCAAGATAAAAGTATCCCTTCATCTTCATGTCCACCACAAGCTTCCGCCATCCCTTTAGATCCTCCTCATGGTCATTCCATCCCTTCATCTACATGTCCTAATCATTCATGTCCACCACAAGATTATGTCATTCCTTTAGATCATCCTCGTGATCCTTCCATCCCATCATCTCCATGTCCTAATCCTCCATATCCTCCACGAGATCCTATCCTACCTAATGATCCTAACATTGCTCCTATTCCATTACAAGATCCCATTATTCCTTTGAATCCCCCTCATGATCCCAACATGTTGGTGCAAGTTGTTCATGAACTCCTTACACCACAAACAAGTTCATCCACTTTCATCATGTTTGGTCCACTTCATGATCCTATTAGTTCTTCCATATCATATTCACCTCAAAATGGAATCACATCTAGTAGTAAGTGTCATGTTGGTCAAAAGTATTATCAAGTCAAAGAGTTAAGAATCCATGAAAATGGTCATGGCTTCAATTACAAAGATCATTCTCAAGATGTTGGTATTACTTCCAAATTCAAATCCAAACATATACCTCCCCCTTCATCTTTTTCATCCATCATAAGTCCATATATTCCTCCATCCACTAGCTCACAATGCACATACCCTTTACCACATATAGGTTAGTAAAGACACACATCTTTGAGAACCATCCACCCATCCAAAAGGTCTTCATATAATTCATATCCATCCATGAATTCCATTCCTTTTCCCAATAATTTGGATACTAAGAATAAAGTCCACCAGTCAAGAAATCCACATGCAGTCGAGGATCAACGTGTCTAGTCTAATCAACATGTAAAAACAAAGAAAAATATGATTCAAAAAGAAAAAAAAATTCAAAAGGCCAAAAAGGCCCATTAAGCAAAAAGAAAAGTCAAAAGCTATATGTGTTCCTAAATCCCTTGTGTAAGCAATTCATTCCAAGGACCCACAAAATAATGAAAAATTAAAAACCATGTGGATTCCTAAGCAACTCCTCAAAGAACATTGCCCCAAAGAAAATCCAAGTTTGCATCCATTATTATTATGCCTCCATCTAAATGTCTCCCACCTTCCACATCCATTTTGGGTCCTTATGTTCCAAATCTATATTCATTCCTCCGTCAAATCCAAAATCTCATTTTCCTACATCACTCTATCACCACTCAAGGTGTGTGACAATGTTGATCTTTCCCACATTCCAATCCACTCAATAACAAGTCTTCTTGCATTCCCTCCATTATCCAATGCCTATTGTCCAACCTTTCATCCAGCCCATCCAAAACTTTGCCTAAACCTTTATCCCACTTCATCCAATCATCAATTTCATATCCCTTTGTCATTACCCTACCAACGTCTTTGAGCATATCATCAAAAAATATGGTCCATTATTGCATGTCCTTCAAAAGAACCATCCAAAGAGAAAGATGCTTGAGTCCTTCGTCCATGTCATGTCATGCATCTATTATCTTCCCAAAATGTCCAAAAGTAAAAAAAAAGAAGCAATTTTTTTTTTAAAAGTAAAGACAAATAATTCATCCAATAGTGAAAACCTAGCAAATAGGCGCTTTGGGAAAGTACAATGATGAAAACTTGGCAAACAAACACACTGTGTAATCTATGAACCTCTTGCATTCCATACTTGGGGGGGCAAGTTTCATCCATGTTATCCTATCATAGCTCTGTCATTTCCTCCATTATCATATGTCCCTCATATCCATCATCCTATCAACTTATGTATTCCCTTTCCTACCTTTGATCTTAACAAGGCTAGGGATCTCCCTAGAAGTGTCATATGTCCTATCTGATTTATGTTGTTCACATCCCTTTGGTGCATATTGCCTATCTTATCACAACCTTCAATACATATCGCTTATCATTGTCTATTATTGATCTTTCTTATCCTTTCCATATCCTATCATTGTCCTATACATGTCCTATCATTATCACATCATTATCCTATCCAAATCCCTTTCTTGGTCTTGATATAAAATCAAGACATAAAATGCAAAACATTTTTTTTCCAAAAAAATCCCTCTCGACATGTCCATTCCTATGCATCACATGTCATCTAGTGCACTAGTAAATTACCCTATCATTGTCATGTTTAATCCATCAACTTGGTAAAAACATGTTTTCCCATTTTGTGGATAGTTCTTGGCATCCAAACAACTTCAAGACATACTAAGTGACCTTTGGCCTTCATCCATCTGTCTGTCCATCCATCAATCCATAATGTCCCTACCTTTCTAGGCACGAGGCAATTAAATACATCTTGCTCAAGCAAATATTAAGGTACTGAAAAAATTCAAAAACATCAAATAATGTCCCAAAAATATCCAAAAACATCGAATAATATCTTGGAAAAATCCAAAAACATTGAATAATGTCCTAAAAAAGTAAAAATAAATAAATATAATCTTGAACAATTTTTTTTAAAAATCATAAAAAGTAAAAAAACCCTAATTTATCATAAAAAAAAAGTCTGGAAAAAATCTAAAAACATCAAATAATGTCTTGAAAAAGTACAAAAAAATTAAATATTTGTAAACCCTAAAAAATAAAAAAAAATAAAAATATCAAAATCAGTCATAAACATGTACATAATCTTTTCATCAATAAATCATTCCTCTTTTGAAAGATAGATATCAAAGAAAACACAAACTAAAGAGTAATAAACAAGGTGCTTCACAAAATCATGTATCAACAGACAATCTATCCAATTAAATCAACAATCAAACTGATTGGACTTGTCCAGTCATTCATCTTGTCAATCTTTCAAACATTCAATCAACATCATCATTTTCAGTCCATCAATCATCATTTTGTCTTATACAAGATGATGTATACTTGAAACCAGACTGTATCTATCTTAGATGGGGTACTTCATTTCTAAAACTAGACACTATCATGATCATCCTATCAAACACAAACATGCACTAAACAATGACAATAAGATCAAAATGGTTGTTGGCTCACTTGATCCAGTGAGTCTCATCTTTTTAATTTATCTTTGATCATGTTCCTATGCTACTCAAGAATATCATTGAGTGATGAGAGTGGCCATGATGGTCCATGATCCTTTTTGTTTTTCCTTCTGTTTGTGGAATGTTCTCGTGAAGTTCTGGGGAAAGTATATTTTAGGTGTCTATGAATAGGCATGTTCACTTTGTGATTGTCGCTATACTAACATGTTATTTTGTTTTAGGATGGATGAGATCATTCCTTGTCTGCAATGTGTCTATTTCTCAGAAAGGGATTACATTCTCTCTATGGATTTCTATGCCACGATGTGACACATCTATTTTTCCATATTAAATAAAAATCTTGAGATAAAAGTGCACTTACGAAAGCAAGTTTCATTCTCACTAACATTTTACTGTCTAATTTATGCTTCTTGCTAACACTTCCTCAGTGAGTCTTCACAATCCTCCTGGTCTAGTTCTCTAGTACACAAAAATAGGTGCATCCTGCATTCCAAACATTGTTAAGACATGCATATTAGTTTCATATCTGTAGTACATAAAACAAGAAAAAAATATAAAAGTATCTCATTTTGCATACATATAATTGCATGACCATGTTCATCAATCATATATGGTAAATGCATCATAAAAATAAAAAAATCATGGCATCATATAAGCATAATCACATAGACAAGTAAAATCATCCATCTCATATAATAAAAGCAAGTAGATGCATCTCAATAAATATCCATGTTGAAAAAGTATCAAAGTACAAAATCACAATGTATGTATACAATAAGGCTCACAAGCTCAACATAATCTATCAAGTATGTCTACAAAAATTTTGTGCATAGAGAGAATTACTTGGCGCTCTCTCAATCTTCCTAGCCTTTCTCTTGTCTCAAGGATGTAGCCCCTCCTATCTATCATCATGTCTATCCTAGCCTAGGTGGACTCATTGGTCCTAACACTCCCCTGCTTCTCTATGTCCTTTAGGATTGTGTCATGTTGGAAGAATCTTTTTAGTTCGGTGTTCATTGATCTCATGGAACATCCCTCTCATAAATGCATTTCCAATACCTCTTCTCCTCCTGAGGTCTACTAGCATCCTTTCTATATCCTATACACTACCATCTGTAATACTATTGGCGAATGCCTAAGTATCATTTTCTCTTTACGCTCTGGACAAAGTTGTATTTCGACGGGCTATCGCTACACCTCTCTTTACTATCAATATATCCATCTCTACTATGAGCATTTCTCACACTATCTGTAATGCCCCACCAGGGAACCCAGGAGAACTTAACTTAAACATGCATCTAAGTTTGTAGAATTTTTTTTTTTAAAAGTTAACATACAAGATAAACATCAATGCGGAAGCAATTACCATTTACTCAAAATAATACAACAACCAACACAAGTTACAACTCTCAAGGGTTCCTTGATGAATATTACTTTAACATTAATTAATTAATTTAGATTAGGTACAATTACAAAACTCATATAAACAAATGAAGGATAAAATAACATCACATAGAAGATGACATAAATACAACTGGTACCATAAGGTATCCATAAATCTACATCCACTGCACATGTCGCAGGGTATGTAATATAATAACAGAAATGAAGAACACAAGACATCTCTGAAGATTTGATACAAAGATACAAGATCACAAGGAAGAAGATCAAGAAGGAACAACTGCTACAGGGATCATCCAGCACTGGTACATGAACGTCAGAATCTCAAATGGTAAAAGAATCACTACCACCCGACCTCATGAACCTAAATGGTCCACTCCCACCGTACTGAGGAGATAACAACAAATCCCACTCGGATAACAAACATCAAACAGATCAAGCTAAGGAAAGGATCCTGAAAGCTCCCTAACTCAAGGTGAAAATTAATAATGTCATGAAAGACTCACTAATCTAGAGGCAACTAACACATGTAGGATAACTAGAATATGCATAGGAAGGTGTCATCATGTACGTCTAACCCTTGAGTTTTGTCCTGATAATCTTGCTGGATCCCGACACCCAAGTGACCTTACATGGTGTCAATGACCTCTCATACAGATGAAGCCATCAACTATGCCAACTCATCCCTTTGGGCTAGTCATCTTCTCCATTCCCACCTTAGTCTGTACTAGCACTAAGCTAGGGTGAGGAAACCATATCTTGTTAGGTTCATTTTAATATCTCTCAATGTTATATTTAGTTATCACTTGATTAAGATACTTAACAATAAGTGATCCTCGCAACCACTTGTGGGCCCCGACTCTTATTGTAAGCCATCTCCTACTACATATCTAGGTAAACTACCCTAGGCTCATAGATCTCACATAGATCACAAGATGATAATAATGTCCCTCAGGACTACTCCACAAAATAATAGGAACATACTGGTTCTCACATAACCATAATGTCACAAAACACTCTCAAAGTGTCCACAAAAGAATATACACACATGATTCCGTGGATCAGACATAAAAGTCAATAACATATTCTCCTCTATAGAATATGAAGTAAAACTCAATACAACATGAGCCCAAATGGTCAAAACAGGGATGATAATCAGAAAAGTACATACACATCAAAACATAGCTGAAATCAGAAGCATCTGACACATACCTCAGTCTCTGTATCCTCCTAGGTCTTCTAGTACCCAACAACCCATAATGTAAAAGAAGACACGAAAATACAACACTCAATCCATTTCTAACATAAATAAAACCATAATTAAATACGTTCCATAATCATCTTATTTGAATTTCAAGAGTAAGGTCTGCTAGGAAAATTCTGATAATAATCATTCCAATAACACATAAGTAAAGCCAAATTTTCTAAAGAGTACTTAAGAATTTCAACATAATCAAAATGCCCAATTTCAGTAGAAAAATAACTAATGTTACTTCATGAATGCCAAAAGATTATAATCCCAATCTAATAATGTAAGCTTTGATTTAAACATCCGACTCAAAACTCTACAAAAGACATTCTAACAACTAATTGATTTATGTATAAAATCAAAGTTTCACAAAGAACTATTTAAGGTTTAAGTACAAATTCCACCCTTAATTACAATTACCTAATTTTGGTCCATAAATATATAATAAGAGTGAGTTTGCACAATCAAAACATAACACTCACTTGAAAATTAATTAAAATAAATTAATTTGTAAATAAATTTTACTTATAACAAATTAACTAACAAAAAAGATAATGAGTTAAAGTTAAATTACAATTTAAATAAGTTGAATATTAATTAAATTATAAATTACATTAATTATAAAATATAAAATATAAAATATAAATTATAAATTATAATGTATAAAATATAAATTTAATTAAATACAACTTAAACTTTAAATAAAATAAAATTAACAAACTAAAATTTTATATTAAATAACAATCATGAAATAAAACAAATTTTTAAATATAAAAATGGGCACCCCTACGTGGGCCCCACCACACGGCACCCCAAAGGTGCCACATGGCACTCCAAGGTGCCGCCGGTAGGGTACTCCCTGTCGACGGTACCTTGGGTACCGCTCAGTAGGGTAAGCCTGTCATGGATGAGGAGATAGTGGGGGGTGTGGTGGCCCCCACCTCCCATCACATCAAACACTATTTTTTTATAATTTTCTTTTACCTTACGAAAATCATTAATTATTATTTTTAACAATATTTTTTTTATTGTTAGGAAATATGTTTTTTTTATGACTTTTTTTTAGAAAGGGCTCTGTTTCTAAAAATGGTAATATACAGGCCTTGTAATATTTTCCAGAAATGAAAATTTGTGTTTTTACTCACACACACTCATGTGAGTTTGTCCTTTCTCACATTTGTATTTTTCTTCTATATTTTGCAAACACATTTATAGTTACTAATGTTAATTTTCTACCATTTGAATGCAAATTAATTTATTGGTGTAATTATTTTCTAACTGTCATTTTTTTTAACAGAGTATATATATTTTTCCAGAATGATGATTTTTCACTCAAATTGGGTTTTTGTCAACAACCCATTAATTTAATTTAACCACACTATAGTACAACTATATCAAGATTAATTTATCATTTTCTAGGAGTTTTAGGATGTATTTTCTCTCCAAATTTTGACTTTTAACCCTACTATGCCAAATATACATAAAAATATGAAATAACAAATCTATGATTTTTCTAAACCCCCAAATTGAAAACATAAACATAAACAGATCTATGTCTATAAAACAAATCAAGCACATCAAAATATTGAAAATTCTACAAATAGAATTACATGTAGGTTTCTTCAAACCCTACCTTAGATCCAATGCTAGATGCTATAATAGAATGCCTGTAGAATGCTGAAACTCTCAGATCTGACAACAAAAGAGCTCAATCCTGCAAATCTGAATCACAGTGCATGCAAAATCCAAATTCAAATGCAAGCAATCTTCACCCAGAAATTGAAGCACACACACAAAAGCTCAAGAACACAAGATTGTCACCAATTCTCCAAAAGCTCTCCCCAAATCTTCAACAACCTGATTCCCATTCAAATGAATGTCAATTCCCCCTATTGGGAATTCAACTCCACCATTCATGCAATCCCTTAGATGACTCACAAATCAACTCCTAATCAAACTCACACTCTTGAGTTGAAAGAAAATACTAATTAATAATTAAAAATATATTTAATTGTACACAACTCAACTTAGTCTCCTAAAGACAAGTTGACTCCTTTTTTAAAAATGACATATTCAAACTTAATAAAGCACATGTTAATATTAAATTTTATTATTAAATAATTTGATATTCCAAACATCATTAAATCCTACAATTTAATAATTTAAAATCTAATGGACAATATAAATCATATTTTCACATAATTAATTAATTAAAACCAAATATCCTAATATTTGATTTTTAATTAATTAATAATCATACAAAAACATAGGAAATAAATTTAATATTATTTTCCAATTAAACATAGGAGCATAATTAATCATTAAATTCAACTATAATCATAACATTAATAATCATATAAAATCACCCAGAAGCAATAAATCACTGAAATCAAAATGACATAAAATAAAACAAACTCAGGAGAAGGGTTCCACAAATTCTTGTCAACCAGACGAATTTGGATAGTGTAGACAGATCGATACTTGTCCAATCCTAGGACAATTAGGCTCAAGTTAAGTTTTTGGATCCGTGTTATCTCCCCTCTCTTACCATTTAAGATATTGCGATAGGGCACGCTCATCCTGACAATTCAGGGAAGACGTTGCCTAGTACCTGTGAACCTGCATACAAAATTTGCATGTACATACATATACAAATATATACCAGACAATGGCGGGGATCAGTCAATCGTGTGAATCTCGCAAGCAAGTAACTACGACTCCATCCCTCAACCACATCAGGCACGTCAAACAAAAATATAAAATAAGCACATCAACCATACACATGCAACTATGGGGTCAATAAAATCATACACATCAATGATTTTCTAACATATAATCTATCATCGTAAAGTAATCATAACATTTATAAAATCGGACTAGGGGCGGGGTACTACATCCACCCCCCCTAGGATTAGGCTTACTCCTGGAAGCCTACAACAGATAAGGATACATATCCCTCAAACACAAAGTATTTACTAAAATCAAAACATAACATCTGAAATCAAGTCATAAGGTAGGAACATGATATGCAGTCATTAAGAACAATATAACATCTAGTTTAGGAACAAATTGAAAATCACATTGATCAATCATTCATTTACAATTCACATAAATCAAAACCTTTATTCATTCCTCATCATAGAAAACATCTAGGATCAATCGCATAAAGAACACATTCACATCTATAACAAATAATAAAATTGAGGGGTTCATGAAAATTTAACTAGTTAATGCAACACTTATGCAAACATATAGGATACACAACGATTCTAATCTCATACAACAAACATAGCATAGTACCATCTCCGCGATGTCCTCCCTTATACATACTATCAGGGGTTCATGATGAACATGATAGAAACAACACTTATCACATAACAAGGTCAACAATACCAAACATTCAGAGTAGCCACCACAAAACTCAAAAAGATAAAACCCAAGCGGGGGAATCGTAAGTCCAACATTAAATCATAGGAGATCTCCATTCAACAATAAAGTAAGTGTGACTAGTGTCACAAAATAGATAACGAAAAGAGAGTTAGGTGACTAATCCAATCATAAGAAAGTTCAAAAATTTTGATGCTAGCCCCCACACATCATGGACAATTCATAAATCAACCAAAAATAAATTATCAATCATACAACATCCACAAAACAAGATGACTAGTAGTAGCCACGCTCAAGGGAGTAATCGCTTCATGACATCCAAGGTACTTCACCCTAGATGCATTAGAGAAGGTAACCATACACAATAAATAGTCCATCACCTATGACAATCACTAGGCAAGTGATATCTCAAAGACATTTTAGAGAAGTAAGAACATAAATGTTTAGATGTAGTTTAATGGTTATCAAAACACAAAAGAGTTATATGTCTATGTTTGGTTACAAGTCTTAACAGTTTAGACATCTAATGGGCACACAACTTCCCAGAGTTCCCAGTGTAGAACCCGGTGCTCTGATACCAAGTGTAATGCCCCGCCAGGGAACCCAGGAGAACTTAACCTAAACATGCATGTAAGTTTGTAGAATAAATTTTTTTTAAAGTTAACATACAAGATAAACATCAATGCGGAAGCAATTACCATTTACTTACAATAATACAATAACCAACACAAGTTACAACTCTCAAGGGTTCCTTGATGAATATTACTTTAACATTAATTAATTAATTTAGATTAGGTACAATTACAAAAATCATATAAACAAATGAAGGATAAAATAACATCACATAGAAGATGACATAAATACAACTGGTACCATAAGGTATCCATAAATCTACATCCACTGCACATGCCGCAGGGTATGTAATATAATAACATAAATGAAGAACACAAGACATCTCTAAAGATTTGATACAAAGATACAAGATCACAAGGAAGAAGATCAAGAAGGAATAACTGCTACAGGGATCATCCAACACTGGTACACGAACGTCAGAATCTCAAATGGTAAAAGAATCACTACCACCCGACCTCGTGAACCTAAATGGTCCACTCCCACCGTGCTGAGGAAATAACAACAGATCCCACTCAGATAACAAACATCAAACAGATCAAGCTAAGGAAAGGATCTTGAAAGCTCCCTAACTCAAGGTGAAAAGTAATAATGTCATGAAAGACTCACTAATCTAGAGGCAACCGACACATGTAGGATAACTAGAATATGCATAGGAAGGTGTCATCATGTACGTCTAACCCTTGAGTTTTTTCCTGGTAATCTTGCTGGATCCTGGCACCCAAGTGACCTTACATGGTGTCAATGACCTCTCATATAGATGAAGCCATCAACTATGCCAAATCATCCCTTTTAAAGGGGGCTAGTCATTTTCTCCATTCCCACCTTAGTCTGTACTAGCACTAAGCCAGGGCGAGGAAACCATATCTTGTTAGGTTCATTTTAATATCTCTCAATGTTATATTTAGTTATCACTTGATTAAGATACTTAACAATAAGTGATCATGGCAGCCACTTGTGGGCCTCGACGCTTATTGCAAGCCACCTCCTACTACATATATAGGTAAACTACCCTAGGCTCATAGATCACAAGATGATAATAATGTCCCTCAGGACTACTCCACAAAATAATAGGAACATACTAGTTCTCACATAACCATAATGTCACAAAACACTCTCAAAGTGTCCACAAAAGAATATGCACACATGATTCTATGGATCAGACATAAAAGTCAATAACATATTCTCCTCTATAGAATATGAAGTAAAACTCAATACAACATGAGCCCAAATGGTCAAAACAGGGATGATAATCAGAAAAGTACATACACATCAAAACATAGCTGAAATCAGAAGCATCTGACACATACCCCAGCCTCTATATCCTCCTAGGTCTTCTAGTACCCAATAACCCATAATGTAAAAGAAGACACGAAGACTACAACACTCAATCCATTTCTAACAGAAATAAAACCATAATTAAATACGTTCCATAATCATCTTAGTTGAATTTCAAGAATAAGGTCTACTAGGAAAATTCTGATAATAATCATTCCAATAACACATAAGTAAAGCCAAATTTCCTAAAGAGTACTTAAGAATTTCAACATAATCAAAATGCCCAATTTCAGTAGAAAAATAACTAATGTTACTTCATGAATGCCAAAAGATTATAATCCCAATCTAATAATGTAAGCTTTGATTTAAACATCCGACTCAAAACTCTACAAAAGACATTCTAACAACTAATTGATTTATGTATAAAATCAAAGTTTCACAAAGAACTATTTAAAGTTTAAGTACAAATTCCACCCTTAATTACAATTACCTAATTTTGGTCCATAAATATATAATAAGAGTGAGTTTGCACAATCAAAACCTAACACTCACTTGAAAATTAATTAAAACAAATTAATTTGTAAATGAATTTTACTTATAACAAATTAACTAACAAATAAGATAATGAGTTAAAATTAAATTACAATTTAAATAAGTTGAATATTAATTAAATTATAAATTACATTAATTATAAAATATAAAATATAAATTATAAATTATAAAGTATAAAATATAAATTTAATTAAATACAACTTAAACTTTAAATAAAATAAAATTAACAAACTAAAATTTTATATTAAATAACAATCATGAAATAAAACAAACTTTTAAATATAAAAACGGGCACCCCTATGTGGGCCCCACCGCACAACACCCCAAAGGTGCCACATGGCACTCCAAGGTGCCGTCGGTAGGGTACTCCCTGTCGACGGTACCTTGGGTACCGCTCAACAGGGTAAGCCTGTCGTGGATGAGGAGATAGTGGGGGGTGTGGTGGCCCCCACCTCCCATCACATCAAACACTATTTTTTTATAATTTTCTTTTACCTTACGAAAATCATTAATTATTATTTTTAATAATATTTTTTTAATTTTTTTTCAATTTCGGTGCAAGCATTTTTAAAAGGCAATGGAAAGGAATATAACTTGTAATAGATTTAAGGAATTTATATACAAGTATTAGTATTGATAGGAAATTTTTTTTTTTATGACTTTTTTTAAGAAAGGGCTCTGTTTCCGAAAATGGTAATATACAGGCCCTGTAATATTTTCTAAAAATGGAAATTTGTGTTTTTACTCACACACACTCATGTGAGTTTGTCCTTTCTCGCATTTGTATTTTTCTTCTATATTTTGCAAACACAGTTATAGTTACTAATGTTAATTTTCTACCATTTGAATGCAAATTAATTTACTGGTGTAATTATTTTCTAACTGTCATTTTTTTTAACAGAGTATATATATTTTTCCAAAATGATGATTTTTCACTCAAATTGGGTTTTTGTCAACAACCCATTAATTTAATTTAACCACACTATAGTACAAACTATATCAAGATTAATTTATCATTTTCTAAGAGTTCTAGGATGTATTTTCTCTCCAAATTTCGACAGCATAACCCTACTATGCCAAATATACATAAAAATATGAAATAGCAAATCTATGAGTTTTCTAAACCCCCAAATTGAAAGCATAAACAAAAACAGATCTATGTCTATAAAACAAATCAAGCACATCAAAATATTGAAAATTCTACAAATAGAATTACATGTAGGTTTCTTCAAACCCTACCTTAGATCCAATGCTAGATGTTGTAATAGAATGCCTGTAGAATGCTGAAACTCCCAGATCTAACAACAGAAGAGCTCAATCCTGCAGATCTAAATCACAGTGCATGCAAAACCCAAATTTAGATGCAAGCAATCTTCACCCAGAAATTCAAGCACACACACAAAAGCTCAAGAACACAAAATTGTCACCAATTCTCCAAAAGCTCTCCCCAAAACTTCAACAACCTGATTCCCATTCAAATGAATGCCTATTCCCCCTATTAGGAATTCAACTCCACTATTCATGCAATCCCTTAGATGACTCACAAATCAACTCCTAATCAAACTCACACTCTTGAGTTGAAAGAAAATACTAATTAATAATTAAAAATATATTTAAATGTACACAACTCAACTTAGTCTCCTAAAGACAAGTTGACTCCTTTTTTAAAAATGACATATTCAAACTTAATAAAGCACATGTTAATATTAAATTTTATTATTAAATAATTTGATATTCCAAACATCATTAAATCTTACAATTTAATAATTTAAAATCTAATGGACAATATAAATCATATTTTCACATAATTAATTAATTAAAACCAAATATCCTAATATTTGATTTTTAATTAATTAATAATCATACAAAAACATAGGAAATACATTTAATATTATTTTCCAATTAAACATAGGAGCATAATTAATCATTAAATTCAACTATAATCATAACATTAATGATCATATAAAATCACCCAGAAGCAATAAATCACTGAAATCAAAATGACATAAAATAAAACAAACTCAAGAGAAGGGTTCCATGAATTCCTGTCAACCGGATGAATTCGGATAGGGTAGATAGATCATTACTTGTCCAATCCTAGGACAATTAGGCTCAGGTTAGGGTTTTGGATCCGTGTTATCTCCCCTCTCATACCATTTAAGATATTGTGATAGGGCACGCTCATCCTGACAATTCAGGGAAGATGTTGCCCGATACCTGCGATCCTGCATACAAAACTCGCATGTACATACATATACAAATATATAACACACAATGGCGGGGATCGGTCGATCGTGTGGATCTCCCAAGCAAGTAACTATGACTTCATCCCTCAACCACATCAGGCACGTCAAACAAAAATATAAAATAAGCACATCAACCATACACATGCAAGTATGGGGTCAGTAAAATCATACACATCAATGATTTTCTAACATATAATCTATCATCGTAAAGTAATCATAACATTTATAAAATCAAACTAGGGGCGGGGTACTACACTATCTTCCAAACTACTCTCTCTACCTGGACTCATGCTATCTGTCTCATCAAATCTGCAATATGTTACCTCTAAAATATTGTCATTTCCCTCATAGTGCTATCATATGGAATGTCCTAAACCTCATTTCCTACAATAATTTCTTTCGTCTATATATCCTTGGGAGCCTAAAACATTTGTATGTCCTCTAGTGGATCATCTTCATCCCCCTCCACATGCATAGGCATGACATCATAACTACCTCGATCCTCCTCCTCATCCTCATCCTTATCATCACTGCTAAACTAAAAAACATAGGTGTGCCCATACCTCTCTAATAAGCATATGTCATAGTTCTATCATAATTAGGAAATCTACATCTAGGTTCCTAAAGCTATCTAGTTTGTCTGAGACTCTATTCCATGCAATGGAACAATGGAACAATGTCACATGTGATTTTATAACACATGATGCATACCTCCTGTTGCAATATCAAATTAGGGTGTGCTCTCCGACATAAACACAAAGTGATCCCACTAAATCATGTAGTTAGGTTGCATTATAGTTCAGTGGCATAAAAGTTAGTTTCTTTTATGCATTTTTGTTTGAGGAAAGGATCTTGTTTATTCACCTTCCCCTCCCCTTCCTTAGTGGTTAAATTTATTCTATTGGTTATATTGGATACACAAAAACAACAAAAACAAAACCGGTCCATACCATTGCATTCCACTTCATATAGCTAAGTTCATTTTAGTTCATTAATACCATTCATTTTCTAGTTACTATTGTTAGCATGAATGATTATGAATGTTGTTAGAAGGGCAGATTGGATGTTGATTAGAGATGATTGAGTTCTTATATGTTACATTCATGATCGTGTTTTTCATTGATGTCAACATATATGCTCCCTGGATAGAGTTAACAGAGTTACAGACACAAAATTATTTCGTGAAGTTTTATTATGATGAATTGAGTTATGTGAAGATATATTTGAATTGAGGAATGTGTTCTGATGATGTGGTTGAAAGCGCAACAAAATTTATGCAGATATGTTCGAGTTATGCGAAGTTTACTAAAGACTATCATCAATGAGTGTTACCAGGAACTGGTGACAATTATTCAAGATTTATTGTTTCGGAGAGGTTCAAGTTAGTTCAAAGAGGTTGATATGTTGTCTATGACATATTCAGGATGCTTGGATAAACATGACAAAATCTACTTTGAATTCTGTGAAGACTTGTGAATGATGTGAAGTGTGTTACTTCTTTGTGAGCCGACTACAGATTAATAATTCTATGGAAGTGTTTAGATGTAATGTAATGCATATTGTAAATTCTTATTGATTTCCTATATTATTAATTATAAATTAAGAAATCCTTTTGGCTGACTCAATAATCATTAGGACTTGGTATCAAAGGGTATCAAGAGACATCATGAAGTCATGAAACGTTGTGTGAGCTTTGAATGCAAAATCTTCATGGTCAGAGAAGAAGATAATGTTGTTGGATTGTTGAGGACTTCAATGGAACTATTCAGGAAAAGAGAGTTATTGTTTTAGTCAGTTCACCCTTGGATGTTTTATCTTGAAGATTGTTTAGTGAAGACAATCTTGAAACAATTTGGACAATGGGTTTAGTTGTATTTGTTGTGTTTCTCAATCAACTCCTCATAGGGTTGGGATCTTTTAGCATGGATCCAAAGTCTCCTAACATGTAATCATATGTACTGATTGTATTGTGAAAAACTTCTAACAAGGTCTATCTTTCACAAGGAACTTTTATATTAGTACATCATCTTGTGGGCATCATTCCCACTGGGGTTTTCCCTCTGATCAAGGGTTTCCCTAGTTAACAAATCTAGTATTATTGTGTATGTTTATTATCTTGTGGTTATTGTTGTTATTTATTGCCAGCTTAAGATTTCATAAAGTTGAATTTAAGTTAATCAAGCTCACAACTGATTCACCCCCCCTCTTAGTTGTGGTGGTGGAATTTGCTTTCCAACAATCGGTATCAGAGCATCAAGTCCTTGAAGGAAAATTTTATCAACTTAAGGAGATTCATGGCTACTACATTTTCCAGGAAAGAAAGTTTGAAGTTTGATGGAGTAAATTTTGACAATTGGAAAGAAAGAATGAAGACAAATTTTCTATGCATAGGAATTGATTACTGGCTGGCTATCAAGATGAAGAAATTTTTTGTAGAAGAAGACAAACTTGACTTATGTAGAGATGAAGAGAAGAACCAATACATGTATAATATGCTTGCTAGAGAGGCTATTTTATCAGCTCTTCTGAATACAGAATACACTAAGGTAAAAGATCTAAGACTTTCTATTGAGATTTGGACTAAATTAGAAAATATTTTTGAAGGAGATGAAACTTTGAAGAAAGCTAAATTGGAAAACCATATTAATATGTTTAAAAGTGCTAAGATGTAGGAAGATGAAACTATAAGAGGTTACTTTAGCAGGATTACTGATATTGTTGCAGGAATTAAGAGTTGTGGTGGAAGGAAATCAAATAATGAAGTCACATGGAAGATAGTGAAATCTCTACCACCGACCTTTGAATACAAAACACAGATTATTGAAGAAATGATTATACCTAATTTTACAAAAGAATTTCTACTTGGAAAGTTGCAGGCTCATGAGCAATGACTAAAACAAAAGGAAGGTACACCTAGAGTGGAAAAAACTTTTATTGTACAAAAGGACAAACCTATGTTGACAAGAAGTACAAGTACCAGTGGAGATTATGCTAGTGATTGGGAAACTAAGCAAGAAGAATAAATAAATTTTGATGATGCAATGTCAGTAATTACAAGGAGAGAACCTAAAGGTAAGAAATCTTTTTCTTGTTGGACATCCAAATAATTTGGTCATTTTTCATCTAAATGTCCTAAGAGAGAAAAGAAGATCAAATATAGAAAACCTTATAAACCTAAGACTTATAATTGTTGTTATGTTGATGAAGAAGGCAAAATTGCATTTAAAAATGTAAACCTTTTAGAAAGTGATGATAAAATGGGATTTGTTGCTATTAAAAATGAAAATTTTGATGAATAAGAAGTAAGAGAAGAAAAATCTTTAGTTTCACATGTAGAACGAAAAATTCTGATTGGATTAATGACAATGGATGTTCTCATCATATGACTGAAAATGTGGATAAATTTGTTGAACTTGATAGATACGATGGAGGAATAGTTAGAGTTGGAAATAATGCAACATGTTAGATTAAGGGAAAGGGATCTATTACACTTGATGGAAAAACTAACACTAAAGATGTCTACTTTGTTGATGGATTGAAACATAATCTTTGGAGTGTTGGACATCTTATGGACAAGGGATACAGGTTATATTTCATTGAGAAGACTTGTGTTATTAAAGATAGTGATGGAAGACTAATTGGAATAGGTATAAAGACAAAAGGTAATGTATTTCAGTTGTCTCCTACTGAAATGACATGTTTGATTGTTAAAGTGGATGAAAGTTGTCTATGGCATAATAGATTGTGTCATGTCAACTTTGATAACATTGTAAAGATCATCTCATCAAATGCAATTAGAGACTTTCCTAAGATTGTGAAGCCTACTAACATGGTTTGCAAGGAATGTGTTATGGCTAAACATAGGAAGAATTCATTTCTGAGCAAAATATTTACAACATCAGTCAAACTAGAGATTGTGCACACAAACTTGTGCGAACCTACAAGGACAGAAGGATTCTATGGTGAAAGAAATTTCATGGTTTTTATTGATGATTTTACAAGAATGATGTGGGTTGCATTTCTTAAAGAAAAATCTGAAGCATTTGAGAAGTTTAAGTTATTGAAGAATAGAGTTGAGAATGAATCTGGCTTGAAGATTAAATGTTTGAGATCTGATAGAGGAGGAGAGTTTACTTCAAATGAGTTTAATGTCTTTTGTGAAGACAATGGAAATAAAAAAAACTTTTAGTACCTAGAACACCGCAACAGAAGGGTATAGCAAAAAGAAGGAACAAATCAGTTAATGAGGTAGCTAGAGCTATGATTCTTGAAGGTAATGTATCACATATTGTTTGGAGAGAAGAAGTGAACACCACAGGTTACACAATGAATGAAGTACATATTAGACAAGGTATGGTAAGATATCCTATGAACTTTGGGTTGGACATACACCTACTGTGAAATATTTTAGAATCTTTGGAAGTAAATATTATATCAAAAGAGGTGATGATATTGGAAAGTTTGATGCTAGAAGTGATGAAGGAATTTTTCTTGGTTATTCATTGAAAACTAAAGCATACAAATATTTTAATAAAAGTTTGGGGACTATTGTTGAGAGTACTAATGTGAAGGCTGATGAAAAGTTCAAAATTCAGGAGAGAATTCTTGATTATGATTATGATGAAGATAAAAGACAAAGGACTAACATTAATCAGAATGATGAACAAGAATTATTTAATGAAATTGATAATGATTTGTAGATTGAAGAGTTTAGATTGGAATCGAGAGTTGAACCTGAATCAACACCTAGAGAAGAAGTCAGAGCTAAACAAGGAACATCTAAATATGTTGCAAGAAATCACCCTACAAATCAAATCATTGGAAGTGAAAACAAAGAAGTTATAACAAGGAACAAGGTAAATGAATAACTATGTTTAATATCTCAACTTGAACCAAAGACTATAGATGAATCATGCAAAAATGAACATTGGATGAAAGTAATGAAAGAAAAACTTGAGCAGATTGAAAATAACAAGAGTTGGGAATTGGTCCCTAGACCTAAAGACAAGAATGTTATTGGCACAAAATGGGTTTTCAAGAACAAGATGAAGTGGTAAGAAACAAAGAAATATTGGTATGTAAAGGATACTCGCAACAAGAAGGTATTGATTTTGAAGAAACTTTTGCACCTCTAGCAAGACTTGAAATAGTGAGAATGTTTTTGGCATATGCTTGTAGTAAAAATTTCAAGGTATATCAGATGGATGTTAAATCAGATTTTCTTAATGGAGAACTTGAAGAGGAAGTCTACATTGAACAACCTTATGGTTTTTCTTTAACAGAAGATAAGGATATTGTGTGCAAATGGAACAAGGCATTTTATGGATTGAAGCAAACTCCTAGAGCTTGGTATGCAAGGTTAGACAAATACTTGATAAGTTTGGGATTTAAGAAAGGTAATGCTGATTGTAATATGTACTTAAGAAAAAATGATGATGAATTATTGATTGTTGAAGTATTTGTTGATGATATTATCTTTGGAGGTAATGATGAAACAAGTAAGAAATTTTTAGATGAAATGAAATATGAATTTGAAATGAGCATGATTAGTGCAATGAAATACTTTTTGGGATTAAAGATTACACAAAACAAGGATGACATTTTGATATGACAAGCAAAATGTCTTAAAGAATTGTTGACAAAATTTGAAATGGAGAATTGTAAATTAGTTGGAACCCCTATGGTAACTGGATGTAACTTTTCAAGCAAGGATGAATCACCGAATGTAGTACAAAAAAGGTACAAATCTATGATTGGAGGACTATACTATATAACTCACACAAGACCTAATATAGCTAATGCAATTGGGATTGTAGCTAGATTTCAAGCAGAACCTAAAGAGACACATGTTGCAGTAGTAAAGAGGATTTTCAGATACTTGAAGGGTACATCAAAATATGGAGTATGATATGATAGATCACATGATTTTACATTATGTGCATACACTGATGCAGATTGGGGAGGAAATGTTGATGACAAAAATAGTAAAAGTGGTAGAGCATTCTTCTTGGGAGGAAGATTAGTCTCCTAGTTGAGCAAGAAATAAATTTGTATATCACAGAGTATGGCAGAAGCAGAATATGTTGCAGCAGCAAATAATTGCAATCAAATCACTTTGATGAAATAGATGTTGATGGATATTAGCATTGAATTCACTGAGCTTATTATCATACATTGTGATAATACAAGTACAATTAGCATGTCAAAGAATCCAATATTACATTCAAAGACCAAACATATTGCAATAAGTATCATGTTGTGACAGAGAAGGTTGCAGAAAAAGAAATTAGATTGGAGTATATTACTACAAAGGAGTAGATAGCAGATATATTCACAAAACCTTTGGATAAGGATACTTTTGAATATCTAAGAGGTATGCTTGGGGTTATTCCCCAACCCTCTTCATAGTAATGGATGCAGGAATGCATCAGTCTAGCATGATCAAAGCACTATACTTATCTAAATTGGATGCTTGATGCTTCTCCTATGGGGGAGTATTTTTACTCGAACTGAGTCATTAAGGACTCTTTGTCATGAGTTTTCTACAGTATCTTTGGATACTCAGGCACACTTTTACATATTTTATTGGAGATGTTTGAACTTCAAGAATTGATATATTGACACCTTTGTCATTGATGTTAATGGGGGAGAGATATACATAAAAAAACTTAAAAGAAAAATGAATGGGAGAGATATACATGAAAAATCTTAAAAATAGAATGAATGGGAGAGACATACATGAAAATAATAAAGAGCATAAAGAATATGAGAAATTTTAGTTTGAGAGTGTATACAGGCAGATGAGGAAGAAATATAGTGATGGAAGATTATTATTGATAATATGTGACTAGATGGTTTTTCATCTATGTTGCCAGCAATGTCAAAGGGGTAAATTATTAGCATGAATGTTGTTAGTAGGGTAGATTAGATGTTGATTAGAGATGATTGAGTTCTTATATGTTACATTCATGACTAGGTTTTTCATTGATGTCAACATATATGCTCTCTAGATAGAGTTAACAAAGTTACAGACACACAAAAAATTGTGAGGTTTTATTATTATGAATTAAGTTATGCGAAGATATATTTGAATTCAGGAACATATTTTGATGATGTGGTTGAAAGCGTAGAAAAATTTATGCACATATGTTCGAGTTATGTGAAGTTTACTAAAGAATGTTCTCAATGAGTGTTACCAGGAAATGGTGACAGTTATTCAAGATTTATTGTTTCAACGAGGTTGAAGTTAGTTTTGAGAGGTTGATATGTTGTCTATGAAATATTTGGGACTCTTGGATAAACATGATAGAATGTACTTTTCATTTTGCGAAGACTTGTGAACGATGTGAAGAGTGTTACTTCTTTGTGAGCCAACTACAAATTAATAATTCTATGTAAGTGTTTAGATGTAATGTAACACATATTGTAAATTCTTATTAATGTCCTATATTATTAATTGTAAATTGAGAAATCCTTTTGGCCGATTCAATAATCATTAGGACTTGTTATAAAGGAAAGGTATCAAAGGGTGTCAAGAGACATCATGTGGTCATGAAATGTTGTGAGAGATTTGAATGCAAAATCTTCATGATCAGAGAAAAAGATGATGTTGTTGGATTGTTGAGGACTTCAAAGGAATTGTTCAGGAAAAGAGAGTTGTTGTTTTAGTCATTTCACCCTTGGATGTGTTATCTTGAAGATTGTTTAGTGAAGATAGTCTTGAAGCAATTTGGATAGTGGGTTTAGTTGTCTTCAGTGTGTTTCTCAATCAACTCCTCACAAGGTTGGGATCTTTTAGCAGGGATCCAATGTCTCCTAATAGGGACTCATATGTAGTGATTGTATTATAATAGAATTCTAACAAGGTCTATCCTTTCACAAGGAACTTTTATATTAGTACATTATCTTGTGGGCATCATTCTCACTAGGGTTTTCCCTCTGATCAAGGGTTTCCCTAGTTAACAAATATGGTGTTATTGTGTATTTTTATTGTCTTGTGGTTATTGTTCTTATTTATTGCAATCTTAAGATTTGATAAAGTTGAATTTAAGTTAATTAAGCTCACAACTGATTCACCCCCCCTCTTAGTTGTAGTGGCGGACTTTACTTTCTAACAACTATTGCATCACCATCATTAATCATTAAATATGCATTACATGTCAAATATATCTTATTAATCATTGATCATGAAATATGCATTGCATGTCAAATATATCTCATTAATCATTAATCATTAAATATGCATTGCATGTCAAATATATCTCATTGACAATTAATCATTAAATATGCATTGCATGTCAAATATGTCCAATATCCATTGCATGTCAAATATATCTAATTAACCATTAATCATTAACTATGCATTGCATCATTAATAGGTATCGATCATTAATTATGTATTAATCACCATCACTCATTACATATCCATAAACATCACATATGCACAATAATTCATTACATATATAAACTACATACTCCACATAGGCCCTACACCATAAACCGATTAGCACATCATGTAGTATATATTTCACATAATCACACACATCCTACATCACACATGCCTATAACATAATTTAGAAATATGCATACTAAAGTATCATAATTCATCAGATAAACTCATAAAATGTCTCCACAAAAATATTTATATATACATATACATACATACATACATACATACATACATACATACATACATAGATACATACATAGATATATATATATATATATATATATATATATATATATATATATATATATATATATATATATATATATATATATATATATATATATATATATATATATATATATGTATGTATGTATGTATGTATGTATGTATGTATCATGACATCATAGTACATCAATAAAATGATACATCAGGTACCTTAGTGCTGCTATACATATGAATCTCATCCAAAAAAATCCACAAAATATGTATCTTGTATAATCAACTGGATCCAATGGCCCTTGGGAAGATATCCATGTTGTCCTGACCTCCCCCTATGAACTTAATACAACCAGTCTCCCTAGTCCTCTACCATAATCACCTCCTGTATCCCTATCTCTTAGTGGTCTAGCTACTAACCCTAATGACACACCCCAGTTTCTCTCTGATTTCTCTCACTCTAAATAAGGTGCATTTATCTACTCTGGAGGTACCACTTGATGATAAAGGATCATATAATAGGTCGCATCTCTCCCTACCCTCCCTATATCTTTTTGTCCATCCAACATGGTTGTCGGTAACTCCCCTGAACTTTCCACAACTGTTGCTTGTCTCGCTAGCTCCCACTCCCCTCGGTACATCCCTTCCCATCTTTGCCATGTATCCTTGTCCTCTGTCAGCTATTGGGTGAGAAGGTCTATCTAACTCTGTATCTTCTCTATCTATCCTAGTAATTGGGCTACCTCCCCTGATATCCCCTTTATACCTCTGTCAGCCTCTGTCATGGTAATCTCTCATGTACCCACTTGACCCTGTAGTATGACTAGCTCTCCCTGCATACTCTCTACCTGAGCCTCAGCCTTATCTTCTTTGTCTATCTTTGTCTCCCTGGCTACCTTAGCCCTATCTTCTATGTCTCTCTCTCTATCACACTGGAATCCTCAACACTATCCACTACTACCTCAGCCCTACCTGCTCTCTCTGCTACCATCAACACCTCTAATCATGTCACCTCCACCTGAATAATGAATACTTTATTTTGATCCCCTAGCCTCTCATCTCCTCCTATTACTCCTAGACCCATCTCCTCATCCTCTGGTAATGGGCCCTAGGTCACCTCCTCTCTATCCCTTTGCACTACCTACAGAGGGCCACCTGTAACTAATATCTGCACTATCCCTCTCCTCTGCTCGGTATCCCACCTCTGTACCCCCCACCTGAATCCTAGCACTACTACTGGTCTATCCTCCTCATCCTCCTCATCCTCATCCTCTGAGTCTATCTTCTCTCTGATCTCTCCTTCTCATGGCTCTATTAGCCTCGTTGGCCTATGCCTATCCGACTAGGTTGCATACTCAGTTGTCAAACCTGCATCTATCACCTGTCTATGTGTTGTCCATGGTACCAATTGCATGCCTCTCCAATTGCCCCTGGCACTCTAAAGATCTACTCTGATGCCTCATACTGACCTAATCTCCCTGGAGATGATCAGATGTGGATAGCTATCTGGAATTATACTCCACCTCATGTCAAACTGTCTGTAAACTCGTGATGACATATACCTAGCTATCTTAAACATTATCCTCTTGATCAACTGGTAATCTATCTGCATATATCCTAGGTACTCTACATCTATAGCATCATCCTCTCTCTCTTCCTGCTCATCCTCGTATCCTCATTCCTCATAGCCTCTGTACAACACCCACTTGAACCATAGCAGCTCATCCAATATCCTCTGTCAGGTCTCTACTTCTCTCACATTCCCATATGACAATGGTGGCCTCTACCGACATGCAAATGACTCATATCACTATTGCCACCCCTCCCCTCGCAATGGTCATACCATTGCAATGTGATCCCACACCTATACAAGAAACAATGTCACCCCCAGTCCCATCATCCACTTGGTACAATATGCGCACATATGTAGATCATAGTATAACTGTGTCAGGATCATATACCCCCATTAGTACTATATCATCTCCTCCTCCTCGAGCATCTAGCTCAACACCCCTGCCCTTCCAATCGGAAAACCATGTCCTGAATGGTCTGACATCAACCTCCCTCCTAACAATTTGGCTAAATACAAAGCTAGCCGGGGCAATCCAGCCTCCATCCCCCCTCGCCATGACATCCACTAATGATCAATTGATAGCTGGTCTACCCGCTACCTGAAACTCTCCTCCAAGAATTAGTTTGTTCTCTCTAACCAATACTCAGGCATCTCTCCCCTGATCGGTACTCGCAAAATCCTCCACACGTCCAACATCGTCACAGTCACCTCCCTAGTCAGAAAGTGGAAACTCGATGTGTTTGAGTGCCACCTCTCAATCAATTCTGTCATTAGCACATTATGTGCTCTCAGGTGCGACCAATCATGTACATGTTGTAAGCCGCATAAGGTCACTTATCCCCACTCCACATCCGTCAGCTCTGCTCACAACACCATCATGTCTAGCCATCACTCCTTTGAGTGAATCCAATAGTTTGGCTCCTGCATCCAATCACCTAAAACTCTTCTTATCAGTCCTAGTCCTTACCCCCATACCCATCTCGGTCCTACCCCAAACACTATCCTTGCACTCCCTGCCCATACAGATGGAAAATTCCTTGTACTTACACTTCCCCCCACCAAATTAAAAAAAGCAAACAAAAAAAAAACTTCTTGTCCCCGCATTTCTTGTCTTCCCCCCCCTTGTCACCATTCAGCCTCGTCCCACCTTCGAGCGAACGGGGCAACTTCCCCATCCTAGGCAGTGAAGTCGCCTATCCAAAGATGGGTGGATCAACCTTTCTTTAGGAGGCAAAGCTTCCCATCTCCCAATGAGCCACTCAATCACTCCTACCAACGGGTGGGCGATTGCGCCCCACCTGTGAGTAGGTGACTCCATGCCACCCATGGGTGGTTGGAGTCACCTATCTGTCGATGGGTGGCTTGGTGTCGCTCGTCCCCTGACGAGCGACTCTGTGTCGTCTATCGCTAGGCAGGGCCACCTACAAGAGGCTCCGCTCTGCCTATTGGTGGGTGCCTAGCGGTGTCTCTTCCCTCCCTTTTCCCCCTACATCTACTTCCCACCCATAGGCACAAAAATCCCCACAAAAATCTACAAAAAGAATACATGCTAAAATTCAAAACATGAAAGAAGGCACTCACTGGATCTCCCATGTCTGTTGCCCGCTAGTAGACTTGCACCCTCTCACCCAATTGCAATCTATCTTGTCGCCCTACCATCTTCTCTCCTCTCATATCCTCTTTTCTCCTCCCTTGGGGTAAAAATGAATCATTTTCTCCCCTTTTGCCCTTTTATAAGGGGCCCCTTTTTTTTAACTTTTTAAAAATAAGGGTTTTTTTTTTTTTTTTTGCCCTTTCTTTTTGCCCATTTTTTCAAGTCATGCAAAGTCTTTTCCCCTCCCTTTTTCATGAAAATTGTCCAAATTTTTATTTTGGCCTATTTTCCCGAGGGGGCACATCCTCCTACTGACTTTTCCTCTGTGCACCTTTTAGGTCTTGGTTTTCCTCTAGGACATCTGTATTTTATTTTCTTTGACGCGATGTCATTTTTGAAACTGCATCAAAGAGGGGCAAAATGTAGACACCTAATTCATCCACTTAACATTAATTCAATTTAATTTAATTAATGACCCTAAAATAATATTATGGTTAATTTTTTTAATTAATTATATTTTTAAAATTCATCTGTTTATTTAATTAAATTTATTTATTTAAATAAATTCACTAACTATAGTATTTAAATTAAATTTAAATATTATCCCTCCTAATGTAATAAATTTAATTTATTACACGTTTCTCCATATTCCCCTTTTCAATAAATTTTTAATTTATTTATTCCTCCACATGCTTTATTTCTACTAAATCATGATTCAATTAAATTTTATTTAATTTAATCCTAAACCGAACATAGATGCTATTCTACACACATCACTTTCTATCTAATAGGTCTACTTACTAATTAACTAAGGTTAATTAGGCTAATTTTTGGAATCCTACACCCATTAGTCCTAATTATTTTCTCATACATGTGTGAGAAAATTTTTTAAAATTGTCTTTTCAAAAATTGCTAAAATTGCCTAAACAAGGCTTCTTACAATTTTTTATGACACTTCTTACACTTACCCAAAGTGTGAAAATAGACTTTTTCTTACACATCTCTTACACACACTTACACATGTGTACCTTAAGTACACATTGACCCTTCACATCCTAAGTTGCTCACACATGTGTCTCTTTGGTGGCACCTATGTGGATTCCACATAGATGCCACCTCACCCCAGCCCTCCAAAATCTTATAAATAGGACTCTTGCCTCAAGCAAATCATCCATCATTTGCATGTAGAATTATAATGCTAGTTTGCTTTCTTAGAGTTTTTTTACTAACCATTTGGTAGTTGCTAGATTTCATTGAAGATTTAGAACTTAGTTGATTTCATGCTTTAGCTTCATTTTATTTGTTAGTCAATTGTCATTGAGCTTGATTGTTGCTTCCATAGCTCCTCTTTGAGCCTCTTTGGCTTCTTGTATTGAGTATTTGAGGGTTGCTTCCATAGCTTCTCCTTGCGTATTTCTATCCTTCTTTAATTTACCTTGCATTCGTAGTGGGATCTATAGTTGTGTTGGGGGAGTACACCCACAACCTATCTAAGAGCTTAAATCAAACAATTATTGGGTGCACTCGCTTCATGCTCATTCAAGATTCTATGGAGAATAGTGTAGAAATGAGTTTAAGCATATTTTTCTTGTTAGTTTAAGATCTTTAATATGCACATATATAACTAATATTTGAGTGTTTATGCTTTCTCCACAACAGTCATTTTTCCACATATACATAGATTTGCATAAGGAACCTTCACCAATTCAGGATAGCTTTGAAGAGGATATTGAGAAGGTTGTATAAGAGAGAAAGAAGAACATTGTGCAGACATTGTTACTCTGGAGTTGAGAAGATGAATTTTGGGTTGATGGTTTTTCTCATATGTTTCCATCAATTCTAAAGGGGGAGATTTTTTATAATAGTGATGTAATTGTTGCATTACAAGGTGTGGGAATTCAATGTTTGTCATTGATGTCAATATATGTTACATAGATGTTATCCAAAGACTTCTTGCAGACTGGATGGGAAAGTTGTAGAGAATTATACAAGCATTGTACAATGAATTGGCACATGCGAACAAAGTTGAGAGTAGTAAATCATCTATAGTGTGTGAGCATAGATGTTTATGAGTTCATTTGTTGAAGTTATGATTGAATTAGTGAGGACTAGTAAATAGGCCAGTTATAGGGAGACTTGCAGAGTTGGTCTCTGAACTTTCAGTATAGCTTCCATTGATGAATGATTTATGTTTTGCAAGCATGTGATCATATAGAAGACATGATGGAGAGCTTATCATGTGATTACAGAGTCCTAGAGGGAAAGATGACATCAGCTATGCTGTGTGATTTAGCAAAGACCTAATTGGATGCTGACCAGTAATATGTAGCGTGTTCTTGGATGATTAAGTGTAGATCTTGAATCTTGGCACTTGAATCATGAATTTGAATTGTTGTAATGTTTTAGGGATACCGTTTGTATCTTAGCATGGGTCTATATAAATTTTTTAAATAGGATTTATCCTATATTGGTTGACCCATATTTAATGTATGAAACTTGCATATAAGAAAGGAATTCCTTACATTTGTAGTGTGTGGCTGTATGTACAAACAACAAAAAGGTATGCGATCTTTAGGCTGCATAGGCTGCTATTTAGAGAGAAGATATTGTGCATCTGGAGCACAAGGTGGAACTCACTTGGTAGTGGTTGAGTGTTGGAAGTAGTTTCAAGAACATAATTTGTATGCATATCAGAAATGAGGATTGAGGATCTTGAGGGTGTCTTTAACCTTCAAACCTTTGATCAAGTGATCTATTTGTAAGCTCCTAATAGGGTTGTGACTCCTAACAGGTTCAATCATTTAACATAGATCAGTTGTAAAAACTCCTAATAGGGTCTGTCCTTTAACCAGGACGTGCCTATTATATTACTCAGCTCCTAACAGAGTCATTGTTCTCATAGTCAAATATTTGTGGGTACCATCCCCACCAGGGTTTTTCCCTTAACAAGGTTTACTATCAAACAAATTTGGTGTTCAAGTGTGTTCATGTGTTATTGTTTCTTTTTCTTTCATGTTCAATTATTTGGTTAAGAATTGAAGTTTACACTTAAGGTTTTATCTGATCTATTTGGCATCAACTGATTCACCCCCCCCCCCTCTCAGTTGATTGGGACATTGTTATTCTAACATAGATATATTTATTTATGTATGTAAATGTAACTTTGTAGGGATGGAAAACCAGAACATGCACACCCTAACTTGAAAGGTGAACAATATCACCCTAACATGTATTGATATTGTAGGTTAGTGTTATAAAAAAAGAAAAAAAAAACAATCAACATAGGATTCATTGACCACCATCAAAGAGAAGACGGTAACCGAGTTCTCATTTCTCCTTCCACCACTCATCGTCATCTTCTATCTTCTTCACTTCAAAATCTCCATCATTCTGTAGAAAGAGGACTATTTACCCTACAACCAAAAAATACCAATGTGCGGAACCTAGAAAAAACATGATACAAAAACTTTAAAAAGGAAAACAAACAACAAATTACCTACAAATTTGATGTGGAATGTTGTCCATGGGTGAGCAGATAATGGCTGCATTTCATGTTTGCAGGATTCTCTATTGAGAACATTTCTACTCTCAACTAATGGAAGACTTCAGAATGGGTGGGAATGAAAGGAATGTTATGTGTCTTGATCCACACTAAACAAGGCATATTGAATAGAATTGTGATGATAAATATAGCTCCATTAAGGGAAATTAAGGTGGCTTGACGTTAGTAAATGTAGCTGCATATTTCTCTACATATAGAAGCCTCTTTCTACAAGTAGATATTGAAATGATAAGAAGATATATTGTGCTTTACCTTGGCTAGAAGGTATCATGTTGATAAGAACATATAATTGATAAGAAAAGATAATTCATCTAATATTGTGCAAGATTATGCCTTAAAAAGTACTTAACTATAATGTTGCAATGTAAAGTGGTCACAAGAAGTATTGGTAGTTAGGGTGGTGGATAGAATGGAATAGCGGCAACACCCCACCTATCCACCATAATCTATATCCAATGATAAACTCCTACGTTTTCCTCAATGATTGAGCACATCCTAGTCGATGGTCCAAAATGGAAAGCTTTTCCTACCTTGTGCCAATTGTGTTGTGACACATAGATAGGCATTTCCAAATGGGCTCAAATTTTGATTTCATGTTACTAACTAGGCCAGCTGAGGTAGAGAAAAAAAGGTAGTGGTCATGTGGACCCCTGAAGTTAGGGTGTGCACATTCTAGCTCCTCTCCCTTATATATGTCAATTGCAAACTAAATGTTCCAATTTATGTGCATTATTATTTTTGCATTGAAAACCCTCAACACTAATTTTGAAACCCTACAACCAAAAAAATAAAATGAATTGTATATCCCTTGGGATTTAAATTGATTCCAAAAATAGAAATGAAGTCAGAAACAATTAACAATCACATTGAAACCATGATGCAGATAACTTGTTAAACGCTTCATCCCCAACATTAGAATTGAAATTGTATGTATTAACACTGAATTTTTCACATCTTGGCTCAATCATCATATTACATGAAGCAGATTTCATTTACATATCAGTTTCACATATAGGACAAAGTTCAAGACAAAAGTATTTACAACCAATTGAACCTTCTCCTTCAAATCAGTTATAAAAAATTAACATAGTTGGAAACAAAATGCAAGAAAATTCACTATAAACCTACAACCAAATTCATCCCTAATTTAAGGAGACTGGGTAGGAAAGGTAGGTGGTGGTGAGGTGGGTGATGTCCTTCACGATACAAAAGGATCTATGTTCTCCTCCCCTACTGATCCATCATATATACTCACCCCACCATGTATTGGGTTGCAATATCCACCTCTCTGAGCATGTGTTGGAACTCCTCCACTCTGGTTATGAGCACCACCAAACATAGTAGATATTGAAGGTGGTGCACAATTAGAAGCTATTGAATGGTTTGGGATGTAGATGTTTATCAAATCCCACATTACGGGATGGCCTTTAGGTAGCAACATGGATGGATTAAATGGATTGTATAACATCCGGTGTCTTTCCAAATATCTACGGTGCTCCTCAACCCTCCTTTCCTCAGCCTTGTGTTCCTTAGTTTCCTTCACTCACTTTTGTCTATCCTCCTTCTCCTTCTTTTCTTTTCTTAGCCTTTTCATTTCCTTACATGCAATCTCCTTTTCTTTTCTATCCTTCTCCATATTTTCCTTTTTCCAATTTGCATTCAGCCTTGTTTTCTATGATCTACTCTATCTTCACCTCTTTTATCTCCTCCAATTCTTTCATCCTTACCTCACCCTTCATCATCACTTCCATGTAATCATCAGATGTTAACTTTCTCAACAAGGTTTCATGGTTACAAACCACAAACTTTAAGGACTTTCTCAACAATGTTTCATCTTGAGAACCCAGTATCTTGCATATTTGTGATTGTATGTTTTCATCTTCCCCATTCCCATATTCACATGTTTCTTGTGTCATATTTTCATCCACATCACTATGTGGTTGCATACATTTTGCATAGTGATGCACTATTCCTGGCAAGTTGTACGTGGAGTAGGGAAAGTGAAAAAGGAATATTGTTTTGGGGTTATCAAGTCAACACCCACATTCTCAATTCATTCAACTGACCATGTGGGTGGTATTCTCTTTGATAAAAATCCAAGGCTCTCACTTTCATTCTCTATTGGCTAAAACAAGTCCACTTGATAATTTAATTCATTCCATGTTGGTTGAACCAACTCTACTTGATAATTTGAATCATTCTCATCTAGTTGAACAAAGTCTACTTCTGAATTAAATCAGAAACATCCTTACCACTCTGAATTTCAAATGTGTTATTAGGTTACATCAACAGTGGATGTGTTTTCACTGGTGTAGTATCATGATCTTATGGTGTAGGTGTAAGACTATAAAAAGGCATGGAAAACATATCAAGGAAACCACAAAAACTTTAAATACATGAAAACCTATCCAATCCTATCATGAAAACTAATTGAACATAAAGGAATTAAAACACAATAAAACCACCTTCAATTAAAGTTCCCATGTTCCCCTTTCTTCTCCATAAAATGAGATTATGTAGCTCCTGAAAATAATGAAATGAACTAAGAAACTTGAAACCAAGATGATGAGAATACTAGGAGAAAAATGACAATAAGACTGGTTAGACAATAAGAGTGCAAGTGAGGCTCAATTTATAGGGTTGAGATATAAAATGCTAGAAAGGGAAAGTTAGTGTGCAACTTTGAAATATGTCATAATTATGAAAAAATTATGCACAAACTAGCAAAATGAGAGGCCAAATTAGAAAAGGGTCATATTATGACACATTATGACAAGTGGTTGAGATGTATTTTAGAATGCACAAATTAAGAGGGAAAATGGCATAGAAAGATGGAGGCAAATTGATGTAGTCAAGCAAGGAGGATCCAATTAAGGACTATCCAAACGTGTAGCCAAATACCAACAATGCAGAATAACACAACACAACACAATATAGAATCAAAATCTTCTTTATTGATCAATAACCAAGCTTACAAGCAACATGCGGAGTTGTAAGGCCTTCTCAGTTATGACCAAATACATCAAGGATTACAATAGTTCAACAAGATCACGCAGGATCCAACACACTTCTCAGCTTGCCCAAGTCTATAAAACAATAGGACACTAGTAGGTACTCCAAGAAAGATCTAAACTTGTGCTTGCAAGCCACCAAGCAATCTTCTTGTTCCTAAGCTCGCAATCTACTAACTTTGCTACACTTATTGTACTTCCTTCTACCTGCTAAATGTACTCTGTCTCTCAAATCTCTACCAAATTAGCCCCTAAACAACTACCCAAACACCCTCTTAAATACTAATCTTTAGCCAAAAGTCGGATTTACAAACAAATAAATCCCAAAACCCAGTCAACTTCCAAAGACAAACAAATATTAAAAGAAACATCACTCGGCTCTCACATAGCCTTCCAACAATTAATTCATCATGTCGGCATCTAAATCCACATAAGAGAATGCAACACGCTAGATCTAGGTCCCCACATGTCCAATGATCAATCCATAACTCGAGGAGCGCGACCCAAATTAAATGCACCAGTCAGCCAAGCTGATTTATCCAAACAAACAAGTCGGTCAACAAGAACATCGAGCGCCAGTAATAAACACCGAGACCCTGTCGGTAACCAAGCACCGAGCACCAAAAACACCGAGTCACTGAGTGACCATCATCTACCAAGCTCTGTCGATACTTCCAACAGAGAACCTTTACCATGACCACTAAGCTCCATCGGTGAAGCCAAATAGACTCCAACTGAGAACTATCACCAAAGACCGAGAAACTCCAGTCTTCTACCTAGATCACCAGCCAATTAACCAAACTCCACCAAATAGTTACCAAGACTGCCAGAATCTTCAGGAACTGAGGATGCCCCTAGATCACAAATTAATAGGGAAAATGATGAAGGGAAATTGTAAGAAGTGAAGCACAATTAGGGGGAAAAACATTAGAGGAAAGGTGGAAGAAAGTGGAAGCTAATTAAGTAGGAAATAAAGCACAAATTAAGGGAATGTTTATAAAGAGTCACATTTTTTAATTTTGAAAATTTATTATTCCCTCAAAAAGGGTAAAATAGGAATCAAGAATTAATAAAAACTCCAAATTCATGGAAAAGAGAACAATTAATTAATATGAAATTAATTAATTGTGGGAGATATAGGATAGGGGGAATTAATCTAATAAATAGATTAATACAAAAGGGATAAACTATGGGTTACCTATCCCAACGGGATAAATTAGTAATAAATTATTGACCGAATGATGACATAAGATCGAAAAGGGTTTGGTATTAAAATATTTGATAAGGGTTTGAACAAATTTTGATAATTTAAAATCGATTAGGCATCGATGAACTTTGATAATGTGTGTGATCGAGGGTGACAAGTTAAAATAGCATTGATGAACTTTGACAATGTTATTGAGCTGACTAATGGTAATAAAATAGCATCGATGAAATTGGAAAATTCTATTGAAATGACTTGGATAAGGATTATGACGACGAGGCATCAATGGACTTTGACAATGTGCTCAAACTGATGATGATGATGATGATGATGAGGCATCGATGAACTTTGATAATGCCTTGGATTGATTACATGATTGAATTGATAAGGATAAGATTGACAAGGATTCAACAAGATTGGACTTATTTGAAAGTGATTTGTTCGGGCATAGATGGAATTTGACAATGCCCTAGAATTGATTTGAGAATGATCAAATGTGATCGAAATGATCTTGGACTGATTCAAAATGATTTAGGAAGGTTTGACATGGTTTAGGATCGATTTGGATTGGTTTAGGAACATTTAGGAATGTTTAGGAATGATTAAGACCAGTTTAGAAATTATTCAATGATGATCTAAATTTGATTGATTTCGCCAAAGAGATCGAGATTATGATGCAAAATGTAAAATATGTTAGTAGTTGATCAAACGAGAAATGTTACAAGATAAAAGACATGTTAAAAAGGGGCACATAGGTGTGAACCATTTTTAGGTGTCTACATTTTTCCCCTCTTTGGACAATGCAATTATGAGCATTGGTTCAAGGAAAAATTGAAAGATCATGCCCCAATGGATCAATAGAAGGAAGGTAGGACACCCCCTTGGAAAATTGGGTGGAAATTACTAGAAGACATTTTTTTCTAAAAGAGAATGATTGCAAGGACTGATGGAAGGAAAGTTATTAAAAAGCTAAAATTAGACGAAGAAAGAGAATGAGTAATGATGAAACTTTCTTTCTTAAGTACATTTCTATCACGAGAGCTTTATTTAATATGGAAAGAGTGGATGCGCTGCACCATGCAATAGAAAGTCAGGATGAGAATGTGATCCATTTGCATAAAAAAAAACACATTGCAAACAAGGAATATTTTCATCCATCCTAAAGCATATGACATACATGCCCCGAAATTTGGAAAAACACCCCACAAGAAAAACACAAAATAAAAAAGAGATAAATCAATAAAAGATAAGACTTACTAAACCAAGTAAGTGAAAAAAAATCCCTGATCTTATTGCCAAAGTTGATAATTTGTTTGATAATGATGGTGTTTGGTTTTAGGCATGAAGTACGCCATCTACAACAGATATAGTCTGTTTTGGTGTATACCACACCCTGTATAAGACAAATGACATATCGATAAAGGATTGATTGATGTTGTTTGATTGATAGGATAAGTTTGATATGATTGATTGTTGTGTTGATTTGATATTTTGTTTGTCGATGCATGATTTAGTTAAGAGCAATGTTTAAAAAGTCTTCAAATTGTGTCTGCTAAAATGTATATCTTGTCACAAAGATAATTTATTTAAAACAAGGAAAATCATTATGTACAAATTTGTTTCAAAATTTGATAATTTGATAATTTTTAATTTTTAGGATTTTAAAAATATTTGATTTTTTATGCTTTTTTCAGGACATTTTACAATTTTTAGAATTTTGTCAGGTTTTTATATGTTTTTTAGAGATTTTTTCAACTTTGTATTTGATTTTTAGGTCTTTTTTCAAGATCATATTTGAATTTTTTTTTAAAACATTTCAAGTCATTATATGGCTTTTTGATTTTTTTTAGGTCTTTAAATATTTACATGTTGAAAGAATTTTCCCTAGTGTCTAGTAATAGCAGGGACATTATGGATTGATGGATAGGCTAGTATATGGATGAAGGCCAAAGGGTTGTTGTGTATGTCGTTGAAGCTTTGTTTGGGTTGCCAAGGACTATCCACAGAATGGGGATAACATTTTTTTTCCTAGCTTAGGGATTGGATATGATAGAAGATGGCGAGTGATGTGTAGGAATGGACATGTCAAGAGGTTTTTGAAAAATGTTTCTTTTTTCACTTTAAGTCCTTGTTTTATACCAAGACCAAGATAGGGACTGGGATAGGAAAATGATAGGATAATGATAAGACAATGACAAGACATGGATAGGAAAAGAAAGATCGATAATGGGAAAAGGGAAGGGATATGGATAGGAGGTTGTGATAAGATAGGAAATATAGTCCAAAGGTTGTTGATAAGATAGGCGATATGGACGGAAGGGATCGGGATAACGTAAATAAAAGAGGACATTTGATGCTTCTAGGAAGATCCTTAACCTTGTCAACATTAAAGTTAGGAAAAAAGGGAATATGGAAGCTGATAGGATAAGGGATATGAAAGGCAATAGGATAATAAAGGAGATGATAAGGATAATGGAGGAAATGACAGGGGTATAATAGGATATGGAAATATCGACAAAATCTGCCCCCAAGTATGGAATGCAAGAAGTTTGTGAATTACACATGATGCCTATTTGCCAAGTTTTCATCATGGTACTTGTCCAAAGCACCTGTTTTCTAGGTTTTCACTTTTTGACAAAATTACTTCTCTTTATTTTTTTTTGTTACCAAGACACTTGTTTACCAAGTTTTCATCAAGGCAACTTTTTTTTTTCTTTTTGACTTTTTGACTCTCTTTTTTCAATTTTTTTTTTAGTTTTTTCACTTCTTTCAATTTTTTTGAATTTTTTACATTTTTGGAAGATGATGGATGCATGAAATGACATGGATGAAGGAATCAATCATCTAGTTCTTTGGATGGTTCTCTTGAAAGGACATGTAATAATGAGCCATGACTATGATAGTATGCTAAAATATGTTGGTAGAGTGATGACAAAGGGATATGAAATGGATAATTGGATAGGAAAGGATAAGGACTATGAAAAGGATCAGGTAGGTTGGATGAAAGGATGGAAAATAGGTGTTGGATAGTGGAGAGAATGAAGGAAGGCTTGATTTTTAGTGGATGGAAATGGATGCAAGAACAGCATTGGCACATACCTTGAGGGGTGATGGAGTGATGGAGGAAAAGGAGTTGTTGGACTTAATGGAGGAATGGATATGGATTTTGGGACAAAAGGACCCACAATGGATTTGGAAGATGGAGGAATAGCAATTTTGAATGCCAAATTGGATTTCTCTTTAGGAATTTTTTATTCAAGAAGCTTCTTGGGAATCCACATGCATTTTTGTTTTTTATTCTTTTGTGGGTACTTCAATTGCATTGTTTCCAAAAGAGATTTAGGAACCCAGATTTCTTTTGACTTTTATTTTTCCTTAATAGGCCTTTGTGGAATTTTTTATACTTCTTGTTCTTTTTGGATCATATTTTTCTTTGTATTCACATGTCAATTAGACTGGACATGTTGACCCTTGACTACATGTGGATTAATTGACTTATGGACTTTATGCTTGGCATCTAAAATTTTCTGGAATGGGAATGGATGTTGTGGGTGGATAGGGATAATATGGAGGCTTTTTGGATGGGTGAATGGTTCTCAAAGATGTGTACCTTTGTTGACTTGCATGTGGAAAAAGGGTAAGTGGATTGTGAACTAGTGGATGGAGGAATATATGGACCTAAGATGGATGGAAGGGGTGAAGAAGGAGGTATACATTTAGATTTAGGTTTTGAAAGGATACCAATGCCTTGAGAATGAAATTTGGAACTTAAGTAATGACCTTTAGACTTTTATTTTTTATGAAAGGGTTCTAATATACCTTGCTTTTGAATGCTAAAACCTTTGACTTGATAATTCTTGATTTGACCAATGGGATACTTGCTACAAGATGTGAGTTTATTTTGAGATATGCATGGTATGGAGGGACTGATAGGATCATGAAGTGGACTAGACTTGATAAAACTAGTGGAACCCATTTGAAGTGTAAGGGCTTCATGAACATCTTTCACAAATGTATTTTCAACATTAGGGGGATCAGGAGGAATATTGGGATCCTACAATGGAATAATGATAGGATCATCTAGCAGGATAGAATCTTGTAAAGGATATGAAAGATAAGGGCAAGGGCATGAAGGAATAGAGGGATCTTGAGGAGGATCCAAAGGGATGACAGGATCTTGTGGAGCCTCTGGAGGTATGATTGGATCATGTGGAGGGTATGAAGGCAAGGGGATACTTTGACCTTGACTTGGAATAGGATCATGGGATTCCATACTAAAGGTGTTTTTCTGATGGTTTTGAATGGAATAATTAGGAAGATTGGAAGCGGGATCATGATCTTTCTTAGGAAGGGGAAGGTCAATGGGACTTGAAAGTAAATGTTTCTCAGGAGTGGAATCATCTTGGATTAGAAAATTAGGGATAATTGTTAACAAGGATAGGGAGAGGGGCCAAAGGCACACCCTAACCAAATCCACCTTGCAGAGATCACATGTGGAAGAAACAACACAACAAGTGAGAGAGAGAGAGAATGCAAAAACTTTCATATATTATCTTCAATTTGATTCATACACATCGGGTTGTAAGGCCTTCCCTATTTAGGCTAGATATTACAATCAAGTATAGAAGTCCTCCAACATACAAGGATCTGCCAACAAAATCTAATCTTCTATCTTCTATCTTCTATCCAAAAACTGACTCCCTAAACTCTAACCAAACAAGTACATTTATACAAGAGGCTACTGCATCAAGTCATCATTTAGATCCACCATCAATGGAAGGAGTGACGAGGTCTAGGTCCACATGCTTCCCAATGATAGATACCATCATTAAATCCATGACCAAATATAAATGCAAGATTTGGCCTCAATAGAAATCCAAAATAAACAACTTGGTAAGCAAGGATAACCAAGCGCCAGACAAGCATCACTGAGCGCCAGGGAAATAACTGAGTGCCAGAGAGATAATCAACCAACACTGGTAAACAAAGGAAACCAAACAACACTGAACCAACTCGGTCAAAGTAGGAATTGAGAAACACGGAAAACTTCAAACATATTTTTGGTGAAACAAGATTTCCAAGGACCCGAGATGCTCCTACATCAAACACCTAGGGTTATTTGAAATGATTCTCCAAATCATGAAATAGGTACAATTCAAGCTGCATCCAACTCAGATTGTGAAATCTATGAACTATCTTCAATCGGTCTATTCTTCCACTTTACCAGATATTCCATATATTGTTTCCCTCTTGTACTCCTGCCAATTCTTTGTTCCAAAATCTGCTCAACTTCTTCTGTTTGTTTCTTAGGATAATCCATCGGTACTGTCATGTATTCATCAAGTTCATGATACTCATACAAATCAGCAATGTTGAATATAGGTGATATATCCATGTCATCAGGTAACTCTATCTCATATGTATTTTCACTGTCAAATTTTCTCAAAATCTTGCAAGGACCAAACTTCTTCATTTTCATTTTCCCATATGTTCCAACAGGAAATATGCCTTTCTTCAAATGAACCATTACTTCATCATCGACTACAAAATTTGTCTGTCTTCTTGATCTATCAACTCTTTCTTTGTATTTTTGGTTTCTTTTCTCTAGCTTATATTTCAAATCTTCATGCAATGTCTTCATGTACTCAACAAATTTTACTCCTTCAGCACTTCTCTTTCTTTCATCAGCAATATCCCTCAAATCTGATATACCTCTCGGTTGTATGCCATTTAAAATCTTAAAAGGTGTCTTTCCAGTACTCCTATTCACCAAAATTATTGTATGCAAACTCTACTTGTGCCAACACAAAATCCCAATTACTCAGTGTGTCTCCAACTAAACATCTCAAAAGATTTCCCAAACTTCTATTCACAACTTCTGTCTATCCATCGATCTATGGGTGAAATGTAGAATGATATTTCAACTCGGTGCCAAACTTTCTCCAAAGGGTCTTCCAAAAGTATCCAACAAATTTACTGTCTCGGTCAGAGATAATACTCGGTAATCCATACAATCTGACAATTTTCGTAAATAAAAGATCTGCTATATGTACTGCATTTGATGTCTTTCTACAAGGTATAAAATGTGCCATTTTAGAAAATCTATCCAAAACAACAAATATAGAATCATTACCTCTTATTGTCTTCAGTAAGCCAAGAACAAAATCCATACTGATGTCAATCCAAGGTTTCTCAGGAATAGAAATCGGTGTATACAATCCAGTATTCTGACTTACTCCTTTTGCAACTTGACAAATTCCACAACTTCTCACAAATTTTTGAACATCTTTATACAACTTTGGCCAAAAGTATTTCTCCTTAAGAAAATTCAACGTCTTATCAACACCAAAATGTCCAGCCAAACCACTACTATCTTTCTCCTTTATCAAATTAGTTCTCATTGCTCCTCTCGGTATACACAACTCAATACTTTTAAACAACATACCTTCTTGAATAAAATATTCTTCCCATTTAGTACTTGGTTGATCTTGAATAGGTGCTCTGCACTTTCTCCATAGCTCAGAAAAATCAGGATCAAATTCATAAGAATCTCTCATGTCATCAAAGACAAGAACTTCAATTTTCATCTCGGTCATCAAAGATCTTCTTCTACTCAATGCATCAACAACTCGGTTAGTGACTCCACTCTTATGCTTTATCACAAATTATAACTCTGCAAATACTCAACCCATTTCATATGTCTCTGATTCAACTTATTCTGACTACCCAAATACTATAAAGCCTTATGATTGGTATACAACACAAATTCACTTGGTATCAAATAATGTCTCCATTTCTTCAGTTCTTGAATAATAGCATAGAATTCTTGATCATACACAAAATATTCCCTTTTTGCATCATTCAAATTTTCACTAAAGAAAGCAACACGTTTACCTTCTTGATTCAATATAGCTCCTATTGCACTTCACTTGCATCACATTCTACTTGAAATACCTTATTGAAATCGAGCCATGCCAAAATAGGCAATTCAACAACCTTCTGCTTCAAAGTCTCAAAAATTTTATCAGCTCTATGTGTCCACTTGAATTCTCTTTTATCTCCTCTCATAGTCTCAGTCATAGCATTACAAATTGAACTAAAATTCCTAATGAACTTTCAGTAAAAACTTGCCAAACCATGAAATGATCTTACCTCACTATAATTCTCAGGTGTAGGCCAATTCAAAATAGCTTCAACCTTTTCAGGGTCCATTTTAAAACCATCAACTGAAATCACAAATCCCAAATACACAATCTCCTCTTTCATGAATGAACACTTTTTCAGATTTATCAACAACTTTTCTTCTTTCAACCTCTACAATACTTGTTTAACATGCAAAAAATGTTCTTCTCTGGTCTTACTGAATATCAGAATATCATCAAGATATACAATCACAAACTTACCCAATAATTTCTTCAAAACTTCATTCATCAACCTCATAAAAGTACTCGATGCATTAGTTAAACCAAAAGGCATAACCAACCACTCATACAAACCTTCTTTTGTCTCGAAAGCAGTCTTCCATTCATCACCTTCTTTGATTCTGATCTGATGATACCCACTTTTCAAATTAATTTTGGTAAAATATTTTGCTCCAGTCAAACTATCCATTATGTCATCCATTCTCGGTATAGGAAACATATATTTCCCTGTTATCTTGTTGATTGCTCTAGAATCAGTACACATTTTCCATTCTCCATTCTTCTTAGGTGCCAATATAGCAAGTACTACACAAGGACTCAAACTTTCTCTAATCAAACCTTTCTGCAACAATTCTTGAATCTTTCAGTTCAATTCTTGATTCTCGGTAGGTGTCAACCGATGTGGTGCCTTATTCGATAAACTAGCTCCAAGGATTAGATCCATGCAATGATCAATGCTTATATTCGATGGAAAACCATCAAGTACATTATTAGAAATAATTTCACTGTACTTGGTGAGTAACTTATAAATTTCCTCAAGGACACTATCTTCTTCAAATCCTTAACAAACTTTCTTCCTTCCATCAAGAAAAATTTCACAGATTTGCAAACATTACTAACAGGTTCTTCCATCAAAGGTAATAGGGTTTTTCTTCTTCCATCAGCCCAAATAGTATATTTATGCAATCACCCATCATATATAGCATGTATATCATATTGCCAAGGTCTACCCAACAAAGTATGGCAACAATCCATAGGCATGATATCACATAACACCTTATCATAGTACTTTCCAATTTTCAAATTCACATAACATTGTTCACTTACCAAGAGTGTATGCTCATGTTTGATCCATGAAATTCTAATAGGGCTTCGGATGTTCCAACCTTTTCAACTGCAACTTTGTGACCATTTCCTCAAATGCCAGATTCTCTAAGCTACCATTGTCAACGATTACCTTCCAAACTTCATCAGAAACTCTACATCTAGTCTTGAACAAACTTTTCCTTACTGGATCTTCCTTATTACTTTCACTCCAAAGTGCTCTCCTTACCATCAAGTTATTTTCCTTCTTAGGTTCATTCATTGACTCTTCTTGCACCAAAGAATTTCTACTGTTACCAACCTTCTTACTTGCATGTGTACACTCAAATGATCTATGTCCTTCTTCTCCACAATTATAACAAGTTCCTTAGAAACCACCTCTATTATAACCACCCTGGTAGTTACTACCTCTGCCTCTAGATGAACTTTCACCTTTCCACTCGGTCTTTCCTTTATCTAGAGTTGTCTTTTCAAGTTCAGATCTACTATTTTCACCATAAGATCTACCTCTTCCTCTAGGGAATCTACCACCTCTACCTCTTTGTCTTTTCTCATGTCTCTTGTTCAATTTCTCCTCATCTTTCAATGCAAATTGATAAACCTCTTCAATGTTCTCCAATTTGACCAAACTAATTTCTTCTTGGATGGAAACTCTCAAACCATTTAGGTATCTAGAAATTCTTTCCACATCATCTTCATCATGTCCAGATCTGATATCTAATCTATAGACTTCCTCAGTATATTCTTTTACCAAGCTATCTTTCTGCCTCAAACTTTGCATTCACCTAACTAGGTTAATTTGATAATCACAAGGTAAGAACTTTCCTTTCAATTTATTCACCATTTTATTCCACACCTTAATTTTTTCTTTGCCTTTCCTCTTTCTGTCTAACTACAGATGTTCCCACCACAAGGATGCATGACTTTTCAACTTTGTGCTTGCAATTTTCACCTTCTTTTCCTCAAGTACTTTTTCATATTCAAAGTACTTTTCCATCTCAGTGATCTAGTCTACCAATTCATCAGAATCCAATTTTCCACTATACTCAGGAGGATTAAAGTGTGGTGTAGACTTTAGATTTGTCAAAGCCTTCAAAAATCTTTCCCCACCTTGATCCCTCGCTAGTACAGGTTCTACATCAACTTGTTCTTCCTCAATTTCATCATCACTAACATCTTCAAGATGTCTTCCTCTTCTCTGGGCTATTTCAATAGCTTTTAATCTAGCAGAAAGTTGTCTCAACATGTATGGCAATCCTGGATCCACATCTCACCTCCCACGAACCATCTTGAAACCCTCTGCAATTGTAGGCTAGATTGTAATCTTCTACCCCACAACAATTCAACTAGGATTTGACAAGAAGGAACCCTCAAACCTAGATTCATAAACCTAGATCTAGATCTCACCTCGATCTGATACCACCTGATGCAAGGGAGGATGGGGAGAGGGGAAAAAGGCACAACCTAAATAGACCCACCTTGTAGAGATCACATGTAGAGACAAAAACACAACAAGTGAGAGAGAGAATGCAGAAACTTTCATATATTATCTTCAATTTGATTCATACATACCGGGTTGTAAGGCCTTCCCGGTTTAGGCCAGATATTACAATCAAGTACAAAAGTACTCCAACATGCAAGGATCTTCCAACATACTCTAATCTTCTATATTCTATATTCTATATTCTATCCAAAAACTGACTCCCTACACTCTAACCAAACAACTACATTTATACAAGAGGCTACCGAATCAAGTCAGCCTTCAGATCCACCATCAACAGAAGGAATGAATAGATCTAGGTCCACATAATTCCCAATGATAGATACCTTCATTAAATCTATGACCAAAAATAAATGCAAGAGTCGACCTTAATAGAAATCCAAAATAAACAACTCGGTAAACAAGGATAATCGAGTGCCAGACAAGCATCACCGAGTGCCAGGGAAATAACCGAGCACCAGAGAGATAACTGATCAACACCGGTAAACAAAGGAAACTGAGAAACACTGAACCAACTCAGTCAAAGAAGGAACTAAGCAACATATAAAACTTTAAACATATTTTTGGTGACATAGGATTGCTAAGGACCTAAGATGCTCCTGCATCAGATCATGATCTTTCTTAGAAAGGGGAAGGTCAATGGGACTTGGAAGTAAATGTTTCTCAGGAGTGGAATCATCTTGGATTGCAAAATTAGGGATAATTGTTAGCATTAATGTTAATGAATGTTGTTAGTAGGGAAGATTGGATGTTGATTAGAGATGATTGAGTTCTATATTTACATTCATGATTGGGTTTGTCATTGATGTCAACATATACGCTTTTTGGATAGAGTTAACAGAGTTATATGCACATATTTGTTTAGCAAGGTTTTATGATGATAAATTGAGTTTTTTGAAGGATTATTAGAATTCAAGAATGTGTTTTGATGATGTGGTTGCAAGTGCAAAAAAATTTATGTAGATATGATCAAGTTATGCAAAGTTTATTGAAGACTGTTCACAATGAGAGTTTCCAGGAACTGGTGACAATTATTCAAGATTTATTATTTTGGAAAGATTGAAGCTAGTTCTATGAAGTTGATATGTTATTGAAGACATGTTCATGATTCTTGAATAAACACATCAAAATCTATTTTGCATTCTATGAAGACATGTGGATGATGTGAAGCGTGTTACTTCTTTGAGAGCCGACTACAAATTAATATTTCTATGGAAGTGTTTAGATGTATTGAAACGTGTATTGTAAATTCTTATTGATGTCCTATATTATTAATTGTAAATTGAGAAAGCCTTTTGGCTAACTCAATAATCATTAGGACTTGGTATAAAGGAAAGGAATTTTATTTGATAAAGAGATATCATGCGGTCATGAGATATTGTGTGAGCTTTGAATGTGAAATCTTTATGATTAGAGAATAAGATGGTGTTGTTGGCATTTTGAGGACTTCAAAGGAAATGTACATGAAAAGAGAGTTTTTTTTTAGTCAGTTCACCCGTGGATGTGTTATCATGAAGATTGTTTAGTGAAGACAATCTTGAAGCAATTTGGATAGTGGGTTAAGTTGTTTTTGTTGTGGTTCTCATCAACTCCTCACTGGGTTGGGATCTTTAAGAAAGGATCAAAAGTCTCCTCAAAGGGACTCATATGTATTTATTTCATTGTAAAAGAATTCTAACAAGGTCCATCATTTCACAAGGAACTTTTATATTAGTACATCATCTTGTGGGAATCATTTCCACCGGGGTTTTCCCTCTGATCAGGGGTTTCCCTAGTTAACAAATCTAGTGTTATTGTGTATGTTTGCTATCTTGTGGGTTTTTCTCTTATTGATTACAAACTTAAGATTTGGTAGAGTTGAATTTAATTTAATTAAGTTCACAATTGATTCACCCCCCACCCCCCTCTAATTTGTGTTGGAGGACTTTTCTTTCTAGCAATTGGTATCAGAGCATCAGGTCCTTGAAGGAAAAGTTTAACATCTTAAGGAGATCCATGGCTACAACATTTTTTTGGAAAGAAATTTTGAAGTTTGATGGAGTTAATTTTGACAATTGGAAGGAAAGAATGAAGACACATTTTCTATGCATGGGAATTGACTATTGGTTGTCTATCAAGATGAAGAAGATAGTTTTAGAAGAAGACAAACTTGATTCATGTACAGATGAAGAAAATAACCAATACATGTACAATATGCTTTCTAGAGAGGCTATTTTATCAGCTCTTCCAAATACACAATAGACAGATAAAATATCTAAGACTTGCTAATGAGATTTGGACTAAATTAAAATTTCTCTTTGAAGGAGATGAAACTTTGAAGAAAGCTAAATTGCAAAATTATATTAGTATGTTTGAAAGTGCTAAGATGCGGGAAGATCAAACTATAAGAAGTTACTTTAGTAGGATTACTAAGATTGTTGCAGGAATTAAGAGTTTTGGTGGAAGGAAATCATATAATGAACTCATATGGAATATAGTGAAATATCTACCACCAGCCTATGAATACAAAGCACAAATAATTAAATAAATGATTACACCTAACTTTACAAAAGAATTGCTACTTCGAAAGTTGCAGGCACATGATTAATGGTTGAAACAAAAGGATCACCTAGAGTAGAGACAACTTTTAGCATACAAAAGGACATACCTATGTTGACAAGAAGTGCAAGTACCAATGGAGATTATGATAGAGATTGGGCAACTAAGAAAGAAGAAGAAAGGAAGTTCAAAGATGAAATGGAAATGATTGCAAGGAGAGAACCTAAAGGTAAGAAATCTTTTTCTTGTTGGACATGCAAATAATTTGGTCATTTTTTGTATAAATTTTCTAAGAGAGAAAAGAAGATCACATATAGAAAAAGTCTAGTTGGATTATTGATAGTGGATTTTCTCATCATGTGACTGAAGATGCAGATAAACTTGTTGAACTTGATACATATGATGGAGGAATAGTTAGAGTTGGAAATAATGCACCATGTCAAATTAAGGGAAAATGATCTATTACACTTTATGGAAAGACTAACACTGAAGATGTCTACTTTATTGATAGATTGAAACATAATCTTCTAAATGTTGGACAAATTATGGACAAAGGATACAAGTTATATTTCATGGAGAAGACTTGTGTTATTAAAGACATCGATGGAAAAATGATTGGAACATGAATAAAGATAAAAGGTAATGTATTTTAGTTGTCTCCTGCTAAAATGACATGTTTGATTGTTAAAGTGGATGACAGTTGGCTATGGCATAAGATATTTTTTCATATCAACTTTGATAACATTATGTAATCGTCTCATCTAATGCAGTTAGGGACTTTCCTAAGATTGTGAAGCCTACTAGCATGGTTTGGAAGGAATGTGTTATGGCTAAACAAAGAAAGAATTCATTTCCAAGATAAACATTTACAACATCAGTCAAGTTGGAGATTGTGCACATAGACTTGTGTGGACCTACAAGGACAAAAGGATTCTATGGTGAAAGGTACTTCATGTTTTTTATTAATGATTTTACAACAATGATGTGGGTAGCATTTCTTAAAGAAAAGTATGAAGAATTTGAAAAGTTTAATTTATTGAAGAATAGAGTTGAGAATGAATCTAGCTTAAAGATTAAATTTTTAAGAATGGGAATACTGAGAGGGGGAGGTGAATTAGTTTTCACTATATTTAATCTTTTCTTTACTCTTAAAACTTAACTTGAATGCTTAAGTATTGAAATGAACATCAACATAAACAAGATACATAAACACAACACATAACACCAATATGGCTACGGGGAAACCCAAATAGGTAAAAACCCTAGTGGGAATTGACACCCACTAAAAACTACACTAGTGTCTTATGATCCTTGTTAGAAGATCTGCAACCTTGTTAGGAGTTGTTCTTTACAATTATTTTAGTACATTGACCTTGTCAAGGGTCAGAGTATTTTACAATAACCTTGTTAGGGGTGGGGACATGCTATCCTAGAGCTCATTGCTCAAGTGGTGAAGGCTACAACCTTTTGATCTCAGATACACACTATATCTACTAGATGAACTGGTACTGTTTCACTACTTGTCTGATCAGTTCCTTTGATGCATTGATGCTTTGACCTCTTGCAAAGATCTAATACATTCTTACTACTCTTCACACATTTATGCTATGTTTATCTTATCTCTCTTTCAACTTCCATTCTTTATTACAAAGGCGCATCTAATATTTATATGTGCTACCAAAACAATTAACTAGGTCGGCCTATAACCAATTACATACAACGCTTCCAAGTGAATTGGCTCAAGCGTGTTTACAAACAAACATAATTACATGTCTAAAAATTAATTACAATAGGTGCATAGCCTTTAGAAAATAATAATATCATCGCTAATCAAATTACTAACAGTCGACTGAATACTCTGTTCTATTCTGGCATTCACTATCTGTGCTACTTCAACTGTCTGTATCTTCAGCATATTGTATCTTTTGATCATGCTCTCTTAGACCAAGCATGAATATACTCTTACCAACTTATCTTCTATGGTGCATACCATAACTCTGTCGTATGCACGTGCGCTAATGCTCTGATCTACTGGTGCTTTGTTAACTGTCCAGTCTTCTGTACTTCACCAAATTTTGATCATCTGATAATGTGCGTTGACTCCAAAAAACTATATGACTTTGTTTCCATAATGAAAACACTAAATCTATTCATATACAATAGTGCAGTCAACTTTCCAACAATCTCCCCCTTTGTCATTAATGTAAACAAAGGAATATGGAAAAGTTACTAGTTGTACCCTTGTACAAAAACTCTTTAACATACTCTAACTTATATCTCCCTTAAACTCTTTAATATGCATCTTCTTTACATATATATAAGACTCCATATTCTATAAAATACTCCCCCTTTGACATTAATGAAAAAGGTGCTCCAAAAATGTATCTATAACTACTTACAAAGTTAGGACATCCGGATATGCTATCTACAAATTTTGGATCTCTTGTTTCCAGAATGCTATCAGTGCATTAACAATCTATAGATGGGTGCATAAGGCATACTGCAGCTTCTCCATTTTCTTCAAGTCTGTACTCAAACCTTGATCATATGTCACCATAGTGGCATCGATCTCCTTGATGTTCTGATTTAGAATATCTAGAGAGGGCGCAAGAGCATTCCTGAGCTGTGTCTACCTTGCCCTTATCTTAGACATCTCTTTCTCTACCTTTTCTATCTTGTCTATCTGCCCCTGGTATACATTGTTGCACATGTTCACATCAGTGGAGGGGTCTTCTACTAATTTCCTTACTTTGTCAATCATTGCTTCTGCTTCTTGGATTTTCTTGTAGTGATCATCAGTTAGCTTATCTTGATTTATACAATCTGCAATGATTTTCCTTCCCTTTGTAGAAAAATCCTTCAAAGATGCTTGACCAACCTTTAATGAACCTAGGTCAAGTGCAAAGTTACTAACCAGTTCACTCAATCTCTTTTTCATGTATTTCTCTTCTGCTTCTTGAGATGCAGATTCTTCCAAGCTAGAGAAGTTAGACTCAAAGGTTGTAAGGATGGTGCTAACATCATCAATTGTATGGACCTTAGACACTTTATTGTCTGAAGGTAATAGGATGTTCAAAATGTTGATTGATTCAACAAACAAAGGGTTCCTCATTACCTATTTCTCTTTTTCTTTTACCATAGCTAAGACACTGATCTTGATCAAGTCTTCTTCTCTCCAAGCATCCAAACTAGTGGTGTCCGGTGTCAAACTTGACAACAATGATGCTGAGGGTAATGGAGTGATAAGAGTGCTATCCATCACTTATTGTTTTAATTTGATTGGCATCTCAATAGATGGCTCATCTTTTGGTTCATTTATTTTTACCTCTTCTTCTTGTTTCTCCTCTTCTACCTTTTCTTCCTCTTTTTATGTCTCCTCTTCTTCTTCACCTGTTAGATCTTCTATTAGTACTTCTTCTTGTAGCTTAGGTGAATTATCACCACATATAATTTCAGATTCTTGTGTGCTCACAAAAGCTTCCTCAAAATTATCCAGGTCATTATCTGTGGCCGCCATTTCAATCTCTACATTATCTATAATGATAGTGTCATATTTTTGTGTCTTTGTCATGGGCACAAACTTTACTACCTATGTAGGTGTTATCACTATGGGTGTTAGATCCTAAGGACCTTTTACTAGTATATTTGTGGTCTCTAACACCTTTTCTTCCTTGGAGGGCACTTGCGTTGTGGGTGTACTAGGTGGATACATATGCCTATTTAGGAAAAATTTCTCAAAAGCTTTCTCAGTCTCTTTGGTTGTCAACTCAAAGTTCTTGTCCATTATGTGTAATGTTCTTAGCTTTGTTCTTAGATGTGGCTACACCTGATCTAACAAAAGTGTTTTCTCTTCTAAGGAACACATCAGTAGACTTTCATCTAGAATCTTTTCCCTTATTCTAAGATCTTTTTCAATAGCATGTTTCTTCAAGGATTCCATGATATTCCAAACACTGTCTGAGATGTCTGTCTTAAGTTCCAAGACTATCTTCTTGAACTTAATCATATGTTTTACGATCATGCCATGAATTTTTGATTTTTCAATTTCACTGTACATCTCATAAAACTTTCCTATTTGATCTAATCCACCTTCATCAACAATCCTTATTCTCAAGACTTGAAGACTAGGTTTGAAACCTACCTCTGGAGGTTCTTGAGCATTTGTATTACTTTTGGTTGCTCGTGAGGATGGATGACTTGTGCTGGTTTCTTTCTTCCTTTTGGCCATTTCCTTATACTCAAGATTTGATGTTAGGTCAATTGTCACTTTGGGCGTAGGAGAGATAACATCTCTTTTACCCTGTTTGTCCTTTGGATCTTCAGTTTTCTCAATCTTGACTTTCTCCAATTTAGGATCATCAATTTTTGCTTCCACTATGGATGCACTCTCAATCTCCAATGCTATATTTTCTTCCCTTGCTTTGTCTAGGTCTAAATGAGAGAATCCATGAATTCTGAGAATCTCAAAAGTAATCTTTGATGCTTTCCTTTTTGTTGTTGCACTATTAAGAACTGCATCAACTTCTCTTGTCTTCTCTTCATAAGTCCCCCATCTAGGTTCATTGGGGTCCTTAGGTGCTGGTAGTAGCACTTGTGCATAGGCTTCCAAGATTGGTTCCTCAACTTCATACCCAAGTGGATGGATCCACTGTGTTCTTGGCTCAACTGCTTCCATACAAGTTGTATCAGTTTCTACCATAAAGAAAATGTTGTCCTTGTATTTATCTACAATACTCTCTGGTATCCTGTGCCTCATCTACATTTTGACCTTGAATTTCTTCAATTATAACATTATGTAATCCTTCAATGTGCTCTCAGTAGATGCCTTGAGAGATATTTGAGGCATTGTAGGCATACTCTTGTCTAAGTACAAATCTGAGACCTTTCCAACTATATGGAAGTACATGTAGATAATCAAAGACCCAAACCTAAATATTTTGGTCTTATTATGTTTGATTACTCTAATGTTATCAATTAGTTGTGCGCACAAGATCTCGCACAAATTGAACTCACCATTTTCTCTGACAATTCTTATTGCTACTAGAATAGTGGCCGCAGACACACTATTCACCCTGTTGGTGTGCTGAAACCTATAACCCAATTTCATAGACATCAATTTGATGTCTTTCTCCTCTATAGGCTCAATTTTCATTCCGTGCCTATCACTTCTTGACTTACATGCATGTTCTACTAGTTTTCTCACATCCTTGCCTGCTGGAAGAACAACGCCTATCCTTGAAAGGCCTGTCATTTGCTGAATGAGGTCTCCTGTGATTCTCACTGGTACTTCACCTATCCAGAATAGGTCAGCATGAATTCTGTTGAGCAATATCTTTATCCATTTAGACTCATAAAACTCATATGTCATAGCATATTCAACCATGCGATGGTTTTCCAATTGTGCGAACTCATCTAGGAAGGTTTTGTCTAGTTTTAACATAGTTTCAATGCATGCTCTTATCCTATCAAGTCCTACTGGTTCCTTCTTATAGTAAATGTATGCACAGATGTCTTCAACATGTATTACACCCATAGGGGTTCTGGAGAATGCACCTTCTAAATCATCTAGGGTAGATTTAAAGGGATGCCTATTGAAAACATATATTTTCCTCTCCGAAACATCAAACACAATAGGTGTAACCATAACATACTTGATTATCACTTCAAATAGGTTTCCAAGAACTTCTGAATCATCATGATGGATTAGGGCTTAACAACCAATCAAACACACTCTTTCACTGGTGAATCAAGATTCAATACTTCACAATCAACTTCTAGGGATTTTGTGATCTCCAATATCTCTAACTCAAATGCAATGAATAATTTGTAAGTCTCTGTGTACTTTAAAGTGAAAATTATGCCACTAATGCTTGTTGCCTAAACTAGAATTTGACTTAGATTTTCCAAATCCCATCCTACAATCGATCAAGTTGTGTGCTCTTGCATATAGCATCATATTTTCTCCAAGATGTTAAATCCATAGGTGCATACTCTGAGGGTGAGTATACTGGCCGCGTAGGGGTCTAGAGCTAAATTATCTCCCCCTATGACCGTGAGGGTCATTCATCCAGATGCAGAGGGTGCATCCACTATAGATACATCCAATACACTCATCAACCTTATCCTTCTTTGCCTCTGACCAAATCAAGCTCACATCTTCTTCAACTTTCAAAAACTTGACTTCTCCTTCGATATCTAAAATTGATTCTTCTAGCTTTTTAGGGCTTTCCTGACTTTGCGTTCTTGATCTACAAAACTTTGAGATGTGTCCAACCTTATTACATGAGTGATAAATAACTGGAGGCCTTAAATTCCTTGAATCATTGATATGGTTTACCATTTTACACTATCTTGCTGAGTGACCATTATAATTACATATCTGACATGTAATACTTTGAGGACTTCTTGCATTTGTTTGATTCTAATTTCTCTGATTATTTTGAGTCTTGTAATTCTGACTTGTTTTACAATTCATAGCTCTATGACCAAATTTATTGCATGAATAACAGTAACCATTGAAAGGTCTTACCTCTTTACAATTCCTTGTTATGTGTCCATGCTTGTTACATGCATAACAATTTTGGTCTACTGGCTTGCGCTCATCTTTAGATGGTTCACTATTGTCTTTAGTCTAATTTCCAGTCTTCTTGGCATCTGTGGTATCTTCTGGTGCTTTCATTCTTGCTCGCATGTTGTCAATCTAATTTTGTCCTTCATTGAATCTAATGCCACTGGTATCTCATTTAAGTTTCTGAGCATATAACTGAGATTCAATCAGATCCTTTCTTGTATGTAATTTATCAATGTGATTCTTTGCCTCTTTCAATTCAGATTCCAACTTTTCTTTGTTGTTTCTTAACTCCAAGATTTCCATGTTTTCTTTCCTCAATTATTCATTCAGTTGAAGGTTCTCCTTGATTTGTTCATCATAAACTTCTTGATTGTTACTTAGCTTTTCGTCCAGCTCTTCAATATGATCTTTCAGAGATGTGTTCTCATCATTTATCTTTTTGATCATTTTCCCTAAATCATTGTTTGAACAATCTTTCAAATCTTTTCTTAGTCTTTTGATGACTGCTTGACAATCACCGACTTTTTCTTTTAGTTCTTCAATTTATTTTTCAAATCTGTCAAGGTCTTCAAGAGTAGCTTCAAGATTCTTTTTTAGATGTTTCATTTCTCCCTTATCCATGATCACCTCAAGTGGTTAAACTTCTTTTCTTAGGACCAGAGCTCCGATACCAATTGTTAGGAATGGGAACACTAAGAGGGGGGGTGGGGGGGGTGAATCAATGTTCACTATATTTCATCTTTTGTTTACTCTTCAAACTTAACTTGAATACTTAAGTACTGAAATGAACATCAACATAAACAAGATACATAAACACAACACATAACACCAATATGGTTATGGGGAAACCCAAATAGGTAAAAACCCCAGTGGGAATTGACACCCACTAAGAATTGCACTAGTGTCTTATAATCCTTTTTAGAAGATCTACAACCCTATTAGGATTTGTTCTTTAAAATGATTTTAGTACAGTGACCTTGTCAAGGGTTGGACCCTATTAGGATTCTTTTACAATAACCCTGTTAGGGGTGGGGACACACTATCCTAGAGCTCACTGCTCAAGTGGTGAATGCTACAACCTTCTGATCTCAGATACACACTATATCTGTTGGATGAACTGATACTGTGACACTGCTTGTCTGATTAGTTTCTTTGATGCGATGATTCTTTGACCTCTTGCAAAGCTCTAATACATTCTTACTGCTCTTTGCACACTTCTGCTCTTCTTATCTTATCTCTCTTTCAACTTCCATGCTTTATTACAAAGGTGCATCTAATATTTATATGTGCTACCAAAATAATTAACTAGGTTAGCCTATAACTGATTACATACAATGCTTCCAAGTGAATTGGCTCAAGCATGTTTACAAACAAACATAATTACATGTCTACAAATTAATTACAATAGCTGCATAGCCTTTACAAAACAATAATATCATCGCTAATCAAATTACCAATAGTCGGCTACATACTCTATTCTGTTCACTGTTTGTGCTACTTCAACTGTCTATATCTTCTCCATACTGTATCTTATGATCATGCGCTCTTAGACCAAGCATGAATACACTCTACCAACTTATCTTCTAGGGTTTATACCATAACTATGGCATACGTATGTTCATTGATGCTCTGATCTACTGGTGCTCTGTTAACTATCCAATCTTCTGTACTTAATCAAATTTTGATCATCTAATAATGTGTGCTGACTCCAAAACATTATATGACTTTGTTTCCATAATATCAACACTAAATCCAGTCATATACAATAGTGTAGTCAACTTGCCAACATAAATGTTTGAGAGTTGATAGAGGAGAGTTTACTTCAAATAAGTTTAATATATTTTGTGAAGACAATGGAATTAAGAGGCAACTTTCAGCACCCAGGACACCATAGTAGAATGGTATAGATGAAAGGAGAAATAGATCAATTAATGAGGCAACTAGATCTATGATGCTTGAAGGTAATGTATCACATATCTTTTGGAGATAAACGGTGAACACCGCAATTTACACAATGAATAGAGCTCAGATTAGACAAGGCACTGGTAAGACATCTTATGAACTTTGGTTTGGACACACATGTACGGTGAAATATTTTAGAATCTTTGAAAGTAAATGTTATATCAAAAGAGATGATGATATTGGAAAGTTTGATGCTAGAAGTGATGAAAGATTTTTTCTTGGTTATTCATTGTAAACTAAAGCATATAGATGTTTTAATCAAAGATTGAGGACTATTGTTGATATTAATAATGTGAAGGTTGATGAAAAGTTCATAATTTAGGAGAGAATTCTTGATTATGATTCTAATAAAGATAAATTAAAAAAAGACTAACATTAATCAGAATGATGAACAAGAATTATTTTATGAAATTGACAATGATTTTCAGATTGAAGAGATTAGATTGAAACTGAGAGTTGAACATGAATCTACACCTAGAGATCAAAGTTGAACTAGGAACACCTAAATATATTGCAATAAATCACCCTACAAATCAAATCATTGGAAGCGCAAACAAATAAGTTATGAAAAGGAACAAAGTAAATGAAGAACTATGTTTAATATCTCAAGTTGAACCAAAGATAGTAGATGAAGCATATAAAGATGAACATTGGATGAAAGCAATGAAAGAAGAATTTGAGCAGATTCAACAGAACAAGACTTGGGAATTGGTCCCTAGACCTAAAGACAAGAATGGTATTGGCACAAAATGGGTTTTTAGAAACAAGATGAATGAGACAGGTGAAGTGGTAAGAAACAAAGGAAGATTGGTATGTAAAGGATACTCACAACAAGAAGGTATTGATTTTGAAGAAACCTTTGCACCTGTGGGTAGACTTGAGGTAGTGAGAATGTTTTTGGCATATGCTTTTAGTAAACAATTCAAAGTATATCGGATGGATGTAAAATCAGATTTTCTTAATGGAGAACTTGAGGAGGAAGTCTCCATTAAACAACCTGATGGTTTTTCTTTAACTGAAGACAAGGATATGGTTTGCAAACTAAAGAAGACATTGTATGGATTGAAGCAGGCTCCTAGAGCTTGGTATGCAAGGTTAGACAAACACTTGATAATTTTGGGATTCAAGAAAGGTAATGCAAATAGTAACATGTACTTTAAAAAAAATGGCGATAGATTACTAATTGTTGAAGTATTTTTTGATGATATTATCTTTCGAGGCAATGATGAAGCAAGTAATAAATTTTCAGATGAAATGAAAGATGAATTTGAAATGAATGTGATTGGTGACATGAAATAATTTTTTGGGATTGCAAATTACACAAAACAAGGATGGAATTTTCATATCACAAATAAAATATCTTAAAGACTTATTGACAAAATTTGGAATGGAAAATTGTTAACTAATCGGAACCCCTATAGTAACAGGATGTAAATTGTCAAGAAAGGATGAATCACCGAATGCAGCACAGACAAGATACAGATCTATGATTGGAAGACTATGGTACTTAACTCACACATGACCTTATATAGATAATGCATTTGGGATTGTAGCTATATTTCTTGAAGAACCTAAAGAGACACATGTTGCTGTAGTGAAAATGATTTTCAGATACTTGAAAGGTACATCAAAATATGGTCTATGGTATGATAGATCACATGATTTTACACTATTTGCATACACTAATGCAGATTGGGGAGGAAATGTTGATGACAAAAATAGTACAAGTGGTGGAGAATTCTTCTTGGGAAGAAGATTGGTCTCCTAGTTGAGCAAGAAACAAAATTGTATATCATAGAGTACAACAAGAGAAAAATATGTTGCAACAGAAAATAATTGTAATCAAATCACTTGGATGAAGCAGATATTGATGGATATTGGCATTGAATTTAGTGAGCCTATTATCATATATTGTGATAATAAAATCACAATTAGCATGTTAAAGAATCCAGTATTACATTCAAATACCAAAACTATTGCAATAAAGTATCATGTTGTTAGAGAGAAGGTTGTAGAAAAAGAAATCAGATTATAGTATATTAGTACAAAGGATCAGATAAAAAATATATTCACAAAAAATTTGGCTAAGGATACTTTTGAGTATTTGAGAGGTATACTTGGGGTTATTCCCCAACCCTCTTCAGAATAATGGATGCATGAATGCATCAATCCAACATGATCAAAGAACTATACCTATCTGGACTGGATGCTTGATGCTTCTCCTATGGGGGAGTATCTTTACTTGAACTGAGTAATTACTTGGACTCTTAGAGTAGAGTTTTCTATAGTATCTCTTGATACTCAGGCACTTTTACAGATTTTATTCAAGAATATTGAACTTTGAGAATCTATGTATTGACACCTTTGTCATTGATATGTGTATGAGCGTAAGCACATGTAGATGAGGGAGATATGTGTATGAGAGTAAGCACATGCAGATGAGGAAGAAATATATTGATGGGAGAGATTACTGATCTATAATGACAGGATGGGACTAGATGGATTTTTCATCTATGTTGCCATCAATGTCAAAGGGGGAGATTGTTAGCATGAATGTTAATGAATGTTGTTAGCAGGGAAGATTGGATGTTGATTAGAGATGATTGAGTTCTTATATGTTACATTCATGACTAGGTTTATCATTGATGTCAACATATACGCTTTTTTGAGAGAGTTAACAGAGTTATAGGCACATATTTGTTTAGTGAGGTTTTATCTAGATGAATTTAGTTTTGAAAGGAATTATTAGAATTTAGGAATGTGTTCTCATAATGTGGTTGCAAGTGCAAAAAAATTTATGCAGATATGTTTGAGTTATGCAAAGTTTACTAAAGATTATTCATAGTGAGAGTTTCTAGGAACTAGTGATAGTTATTCAAGATTTATTATTTCAGTGAGGTTGAAGCTAGTTTAGCGAGGTTCATATGTTGTTGAAGACACGATCAGGATTCTTGAATACACATGGAAGAATATACTTTGTATTCCATGAAGACTTGTGAATGATGTGAAGTATGTTACTTATTTGAGAACCGACTACAGATTAATATTTCTATGGAAGTATTTAGATGTATTGAAACATGATGTCTTATATTATTAATTGTAAGTTAAAAAATAATTTTGGCTGACTCAATAATCATTAGGACTTGGTATAAAGGAAATGAAGTTTATTTGATAAAGAGATATCATGCGGTCATGAGATATTGTGCGAGCTTTGAATAATAAATCTTTATGATCAGAGAAGAAGATGATGTTGTTGGCATGTTGAGGACTTCAAAGAAATTGTACAAGCAAAGAGAGTTTTTGTTTTAGTCATTTGACTCTTGGATGTTTTATCCTAAATATTATTTAGTGAAGACAGTCTTGAAGCAATTTGGACATGGGTTCAATTGTCTTCATTGTGGTTCTCATCAACTCCTCATAGGGTTGGGATATTTAGAAGGGATCCAAAGTCTCCTAACAAGGACTCATATGTATTGATTTCATTTTAATATACTTCTAACAAGGTCTATCCTTTCACAAGGAACTTTTATATTAGTACATCATCTTGTGGACATCATTCCCACTGGGGTTTTCCCTCTGATCAAGGTTTTCCCTAGTTAACAAATCTGGTGTTATTGTGTATGTTTATTATCTTGTGGTTATTGTTGTTATTGATTACAAGCTTAAGATTTGATAGATTTTAAATTAAGTTAATTGAGCTCATAACTGATTCACCCCCCCTCTTAGTTGTGTTGGTGGAATTTTATTTCTAACAATAATGGGATCATTATTAGGTTCGAGAAAAATGGGATCTTGGTCAAAAATTGGAGGGGATTGGTCATTGTTGAGATCTTGATCTTGATTTGTTTTAGGACTCATTTATTCATGCTTTAGTTCATCCTCTTGACATGGGGTTTGGCTTGGAATATGTATAGAGGGCTCTGGAAAGGGGTCAACATTTTGACATGAAGAAGATGGAGTTTGCATGGGACACTCTTGAATGGGACTACTTGAAGATGGAAGACATGGTGGCATTGGATATAGAATCTGGGAAGCATGAAAAGGATTTGTATTTTGAATGATACAAGCTTAAATTTCTTCTATGAAAAGCCCTTGGAAGGTTGCATTATTAGATGTGTGACTGGAGGGTGATAAAGGAATTTTATCTTCCTAAAATTGTTGTGGAAAATGTTTTTGTTGAGATTGTTGTGGAAATTATTTTTTCTTCTACAATTGTTGTTGCAAAGGTAGTTGTTGACACATTTGTTGCATTCTAGGGGGTATTTAACATTTTGTGGAGGATAGGATCCTTGACCTACTTGATATTGTATCCTTTATTGCATTTGTTGTTGTTGTTGACTTGGCTCTTGATGATATTCTAATGGATAAAGTATCTCATTAAGATTTGAAATCTTATTATTTGATCTATATTTCTTTGTTTGAGATGTCGTGTTGACTTATGCTTGTGCATTCAATTTATTGGTTGCACAGTTGGCATCATCTGATGCCAAGATTGAGGAGGATCATTGTATGACCCTACTTTGTTCCTTGCCAGATTTGTGGGACCATCTTGTGATGGCTCTCAGAAGTACTATAGTCACATTCCGTATGGATGATGTGGTGTCTTCGCTGCTATCTGAGGAGATGCGAAGAAAGACATTGGATTCATCTAAGGAAGCCCTTGCTGTTCATGGGAGATCCAATGACAAAGGAAAGAAAAATGACAACAAGTCAAAGAAGGGTAGATCTAAATCCCATGGGAGTTCTAAGACTCCTGGAAAGTCCAAGGCAAAATTTTGGAGCTGTGATAAAACTGGGCACTTTCGGAAGGACTGAAAAGAACCAAAGAAGAAGAAGAAAGGCTCAGATTCAGCTTCAAAAAATCTCAAGAAGATGGAGATGATTTTATTTTAGCTTTGGCAGCCCATGCATCTGATGATGTGTGGTTGGTAGACTCGGGTGCTTCTTTTCACATGACCTCTCATCAAAACTGGTTCTCAAAATATGAAGAGTTCGATGGTGGAAAGGTGCACTTGGGTGATGATTCTCACCTAAAGATAGTTGGATGCGGAAGGGTCACTATCAGATTTCTTGATGGATGAGTAAAGGGAATCAATAGAGTTATGCACATTCTAGGTTTGGCATGAAACCTATTATCTATAAGTATGTTGAATGATGTAGGTGTGCAGGTTGTTTTTTAGAAAGAAGGATGCAAGATGATGAGAGAATCGATAGTGCTTGCAAGGGGTACTAGGAGAGGTACCTTATTTCAGCTAGATGCATGTATTCCTCTATGTAATAGTTCTTCATCCTCACCATCTGAATGAGCAGAGAAGAAGTCTATGGTTATTGGTTCTGATGGCAGTGCAAACACTTTGGAAGGTAAGCTTCCTGCAAAAAAGACAATGTTGTGGCATATGAGATTTTGCCACATTGGTGAAAAGGGTCTCAGAACCCTGAAAAATAAAAACCTCGTTGAGGGGTTAAATGATTGCAATCTTGAGTTTGACTTCTATGAACACTATGTCTATGGTAAACAAAATTGTGTTCATTTTTACTCTAGTTCTCACAAATCTTCTGATGTTTTGGATCTTATTCATTTTGATGTATTTGGTCCTGTAAAATTTCCTTCAATCTCCAAGTCTATATTTTTTGTATCTTTCATAAATGATTATAGTAGAAGGACATGGATTTATTTCCTTAAAAATAAGACACAAGTCTTTAGTCAGTTCAAGGAATTTAAAGCTCTTGTAGAGAATCAGACTAGTAAGAAGATTAAGTGTGTGAGAACTGACAATGGTGGTGAGTTTTTCTCAACAGAGTTTGAACAGTTCTGTAAAGAACAAGGTATCGAGAGGCATAAGACAACTCCTTATACCCCACAACAAAATGGAGTTGTAGAGAGAATCAACAGGACATTGATGGAGAAGGCTAGGAGTATGCTTAGTGGAGCTGGTTTAGAACAAAGGTTTGGGGCCGAAGTTGTAGCCACTGCTTGCTATCTGGTTAACAGATCTCCTACATCAGTTGTTGTTGGTAAGATGCCCATGGAGGTGTGGTCTGGTAAGAAGCCTTCAATTAGACATCTTTGTGTTTTTGGTTGTGAAGCTTATGCACATGTTCCAAAGGAGAAAAGATCCAAGTTGGAAAACAAAGCTATCAAATGTATTTTCATCGGATACAGTGTTGGTGTGAAAGGATACAAGCTTTGGGATTCTGTGACTAGTAAGGTGTTGTATAGTAGAAATGTTATTTTCAGAGAGCTACCATCTTCTCCTATTGTGCTACAACCAGATGAAAAAGAAAAGGAAAAAGATGTTCAGTTGCCTCCTACCCCTAAGAAGACTGAACAGAGAGACCATGTTGGGCCTAATGATGAGGAGAGCTCTAACAGCTTTGATAGTTTAGAAGATGAGGAAGAACAACCTCAACCTCAGCCCTTGAGGAGATCAACAAGAGAAAGAAAGAAACTAGAAAGGTTTGGTTATTCTATGTTAGACTCCAGTTGTGCCTTTGCTTTGATTACTAACACTGATGAGCCTAGATCTGTGAAAGAGGCTTTGGGCATGGAAGATGCAGGTTCCTAGATTGAGGCTATGGATGATGAGATGGCTTCATTGGAGAAAAACAAAACTTGGGACCTTGTACCTTTTCCTAAAGGGAGAAAATCTATTGGCTATAAATGGGTGTTCAAGAAGAAATTATGTGCAAATGGCAGTGTTGAAAGGTACAAAGCTAGATTGGTTGCAAAGTGGTATTCACAGGTAGAGGGAATAGATTATGGTGAAATATTCTCTCCTTTTGCAAAGTTGACATCCATTAGATTTTTGTTATCTCTTGCTGCATCATATGATTTAGAGATAGAACAGATGGATGTGAAGATAGCTTTCCTTCATGGTGATTTGGAGGAAGAGATTTATATGTCACAGCCCGAGCACTACATTGTTAAAGGTAAAGAATCCTTAGTTTGTAGATTAAAGAAATCTCTATATGGTTTGAAGCAATCTCCTAGGATGTGGTACCTTAAGTTTGATGCCTTTGTGTTGTCAATTGGATTTGTAAGATCGAAATTAGATCATTGTGTTTATTTCAGAGTTGAAAATGATTGCCTTCTTATTGTTGCATTATATGTTGATGATATGTTGATGTTTGGGAAGGGTAAGGGTATGATTTCTGATTTTAAATCTCAGTTGTCAACATAGTTTGAGATGAAAGATCTTGGGGTAGTAAGGTACATCTTGGGTATGGAAATCAGTAGAGACAGGTCTAACAGAAAACTTTGGTTGAGTCAGAGTAAGTATGTGAAGTCTGTGTTGGACAAGTTCAACATGGCAGAGTGTAGACCACTATGTGTTCCTATTTCTATGGGAATAAAGTTATCTATAGATGATTGTCCAAAATCTCCTAGTGAGGTGGAGGACATGAGTAGAGTACCTTATGCTAGTGCAGTTGGTAGTCTTATGTATGCTATGGTCTGTACTAGACTAGACATTGCCCAAGCAGTGGGAGTCCTGAGTTGGTTTATGGCTAACTCTAGACGAGTACATTGGGATGTAGTTAAGTGAGTATTCAGATATTTGAGGGGTAAATCAGATTACTCCATATGTTATCATGGTAACTCTTCTAGATCTCTGCATTCAGTTTGTATTCGTGGGTTTGTGGATTTAGATTGGGCAGGTGATATTGACAGTAGGAGATCCACCAGTGCTTATGTGTTCACTATGTTTGGTGGTGCCATCAGTTGGATGAGTAAGTGACAACCTGTGGTTGCTTTGTCCACTATAGAAGCTAAGTACATGGCTACTACTCATGCTTGTAAGGAAGCCATTTGGCTTAGGAGATTGTGTTCTGATGTTGGTGTTGATGCAGAACAGATTACTATTTGGTGTGATAGTCAGAGCAATATTTGCCTTGTGAAGAATCCTACTTTTCATGCCAGAATGAAGCACATTGATGTGCAATTTCACTTTGTGAGAGATATGGTGGAAGATGGAAAGGTAAATTTGGAGAAGGTAGATACTGTGAAGAATGTTGCAGATGCATTAATGAAACCAGTGGGCACTGAGAAGTTCAGATGGTGTTCGAAGTCTTTGAGCCTTTTGGCCTATAGCAGTTAGTTCCTGTTATGTTCCTATTGCTCTTACAAGGTGTTCGACAAGTGGGAGAATGTTAGGAATAAGGTGTCTCAACCTTGGATAATTCCTATTCTTATTATTTGTTTTGTAAAATGTATTTCTTGAAAATAATGTAATTAAGTGTGAGTGTACATGTCTAGTTGGCATGTTGATGTGTCACTCCACTTGATGTGTCAGCATCTTGAATTGTGTGTAAGGAGATCATGGTTGAAACAGTTATGACAGATTCCTATGACACGTAAGAGCTATATCTGGAAGATTCAATGACAAGTGAAGACATGTGGCAACTGATAAAATTGAGTACCATACACTCTTCCCCAATCATGGGGTTCAGGGCATCACCCTAAAAAAAAATTTTGAGTTCCTATTTTCTCAGAGAATGGTAAAACCCTAATACGGCTATCTTTGGAGGTTGCCCTAAAAGAGGAAGCACATGATATAAGCATTTTTAGGGTTGCAAAGATAGGAGAAGTGTATTGTTGGAACATTTTATGCTACCGTGATTTGTCTTCAAGGGTTGGGAAAATCTTCTGAAAGAACTTGCATTGCAAGTGTATTGTAAATTGTAATAGTTTTGATTAATACACTATGCAGGTTTTGGAGTGCTGGGGCTTTTACCGAAAGGTTTCCCTAGGGTAAATCATTGTGTCATTCTCTATTTTCTATATGCATGGTATATGGTTGCAATATCATTGTTAAAGTAGTTAACAAATCTGAAATTGTAAGGATTTAAAAGAATTTACACAATACTTTCCTTTAGAGATTAGTGTAGGAAGTTGTTTCTGCACCTGAGTTTCCTTACAAGTGGTATCAGAGCCTGATCAACTTTTGATCCTAGTTGTTGGGTAGGGTTTTTTGAGCTAATCTCAAGTTGAGTGGGAGTTTTTTGTGCAGAGCATTCTGAATCTTATTTGCAGATTGAGATGGCAAGTTCCTCATACAATAGAATGGAGGTGGAGAAATTTAATGGCACTAATTTTGAGTTGTGGAAACTCAAGATGGAAGACATGCTTGAAGACCGTGATCTATGGGAGGCTACTTCACTTGATGTGAAACCTGCATTGATATCTCAAGCGGATTGGGAGATCAAGGATCGGAAGGCTAAGGGTCTCATCAGACTCTATCTAGTAGATGTCATTCTTCTAAATGTTCTTGATGAGACTACTACAAATTCTTTGTGGAAACGGCTTGAGTCTGTGTATCAAGCCAAATCTCTGGTGAATAAGTTGTTCCTGAGAAAGAAGTTGTATTCTTTAAGAATGGAGGAAGGAGGATCCGTAACTGATCATCTCAATGCATTCAATTTATTGGTTTCACAATTGGCATCATCCAATGCCAAGATTGAGGAGGAGGATCATTGTATGACCCTGCTTTGTTCCTTGCCAGATTCATGGGATGATCTTGTGATGGCTCTCGAAAGTACTATAGTCACATTTTGTATGGATGATGTGGTGTCTTCGATGCTATTTGAGGAGATGCAAAGAAAGACTTTGGATTCGTCTAAGGAAGCCCTTGTTGTTCATGGGAGATCCAACGACAAAGGAAAGAAAAATTACAAGTCAAAGAAGGGTAGATCTAAATTCCATGGGAGTTCTAAGACTCCTGGAGGTTTCCCTAAAAGAGGAAGTGCATGATATAAGCATTTTTAGGGTTGTGAAGATAGGAGAAGAGAGTGTATTTTTAGAATGTTTTATGCTGCCATGATTTGTCTTCAAGGGTTGGGAAAATCTTTTGAAAGAACTTGCATTGCAAGTGTATTGTAAACTATAATAGTTTTGATTAATACACTATGCAGGTTTTGGAGTGCTAGGGTTTTTACCGAAAGGTTTCCCCAGGGTAAATCATTGTGTCATTCTCTATTTTCTGTATGCATGGTATATGGTTGTAATATCATTGTTAAAGTAGTTAATGAATCTAAAATTGTAAGGATTTAAAAGAATTTGCACAATACTTTCCTTTAGAGATTAGTGTAGGAAGTTGTTTCTGCACCTGAGTTTCCTTACACATTTGTCATAAGATTCAATGTAGATTCTCTAATCCCAGATAGATACAATCTCATCCCACTTTTCCATGTAGAGAAACTTTCCTTGTTCAACTTAGGTACTTCTCTCCTATACATCTTCATATCTTTTACTCAAGTCTTTTAAATTTATCTCTTCAAAGTACTTAGCTCTAATATGAATTGTTGGATTACAGAGAGGGGGAGTGAATTAGTAACCCTTGATTCCAAATACCTAAATAACTTGTCTCTGATTAACTTGATAGCAACTTGGTAAAACAAACTTCATTGTTTACCGACAATAGTAAATAAACTTATAAGAATCAGTAAATCATTCAAACAAATCATGCATCACATGTAACACCATTATTTAACGTGGAAACCCAAGTTTGGGAAAAATCACTATGGGACTTGTCACCCACTAAGAAAATACTCTTCTGAAGTACGCCCGGTTAAGAGCCAATCTGGTTAAAGATTACAATGCACACTATTAGGTGTGACATGGTTAAGGGATTTACCTAAGATCTATTAGGATCTTCACCCTATTAAGAGTGGCATTGTTAGAGAGATTCAAACACTCTTTAGAATGTTACCTTTTTCAAGGATTCTACAATAAGACAGTTAAGTCCACTTTGTTAAGAGATTTCTCTGTTACAAATGGTAGTAAGCAATAGTAAATAAATTGACCTATAGATTTACAACTATCTATTGGAATTAGGAGAGATAGGTATTGAGAGGGGAGGGGTGAATCAATGCCTTCAAAAAAATCAGTGCCTTCAAAAACTTCACTTGTAAACCTTTCAGATCTATAACTATAAACAGTGATAACAGACCAAATAACTTGAATCTAATTGCATGAATCAATCATCCATTAACTTAAGTAAGTAAACAACATGAAATCAATATCACAATCACATGAAACAAGTATTTTGGTAATGCAGAAACCCTTGTTAGAAGGTAAAAACTACGGTGGGGATGACACCCACAAATTCTTCACTACTGCAGATAGAAAAGGTTTGCCTGTTAGGGCTACAAGTTTTGATCACTTCTGGTGATCTCACCCTATTAGGAGTGACATGTTAGATCAGCTAGATCTACCTAGTTATAGGATTTTAACAACACTAATGAAGTGTGCACTTAGTTAAGAGATTTACATAAGACTGTTAAGTCTACTCCGTTAAGAGATTTTATCCAAAAACTCTATTACAATTGTCAGAAAGCAATAGGTAATTATCTGCTATTTGACAACTCAATTGTCTAATACAGATCTATAAGCTCTAATAAAATATTACCTTACTTGTGATGAATCTCTGCTCTGAACTACTCGATAGCCTCTGTTGATTCTACTCAATCTAAATTCCTCTGTACTCGGTTCTACTCTATTAACTGATAGACTTGAAGATAGGCAATTGCTTCAAGTGCTTCATGATTCATATATCAGCTCTCTCCAAAAATGATGCGAACACACAAATATATAGTGTTCTATTTGTGTCGCTTTAACAAAATTAGGTTACACAATATAGTCATAACCCTAAGATCTACGGTGTACAATAATAACCTAGATCATCTATTACAAAAGATATACATTATATTTAATGAATATCATTACATTAAATGTTCCTCGATCTTGGTAAAATGTTTTACAAACTATTGTAACCATTTGCATAGAAGAATGTGCCATTTCTGATTACTATGTTGTTTCTTGTGATCCTCGGTAAACACTGTGTAAACTGATTGGTGTATACTATGATGCTTGGTGTTTACTATTTGTTGGTGTCTGCTGGTGCTCGGTAAACTGTCTGCTGCTCGGTATATAAGCTTTACCGACTTCTCTGTTCTGCTTTATGTTACCGATTAGCTCAATGTAAGTGACCGACTGATATCTTTACAAACCTTTGGTACTAATGACAACCTTAAAATCTCAAATAGAGATAACACTATCTTTTCTTAATCAGATCATTGTGCGCTCTTCAATTTTTAATTCAATTCTTCATTATCCACTGGCTTCAACACTTCATAAAATCTTTCTTTTCCCACTCAAAATATCTTTGTTTCTTCTTTACTGCAATAGTCGATGACCCTTCAACTATTCAATTTTCCAGCCATTTGTTCATACAAATCCATCCTTTATATAGATAATTTTTTCCTCTTAATCTCCTTTATTACATTTTCCTTTAGTCAATCTTAACCGTCCAATTCATTATACCTTGAAACTAGATCTCAATAACTCATTTTCTTTTCACCTAGGAACTTTAACTTTTCTTGAAACTTGTTCCATCTCTTTTTGTCATTTAGATCTTGTCGTAGATCTTCACCTTGAATTTTCTTGTTTGTAAATCTCTTATAACAAACTCTCTTTGTCATCATTATCATCTAGCTCATCATAGCTAATCACTAAATGTCGATTCAATCCTTATTTAATATTTTTTTCTCGTTCGGTGTCCTCCATTTGAATTTCAATTAACTTTTCTCAGTGTCTAAACCTTTCTTTGTTGTTCGGTGGCTTTGGTTCCTTTTCCTTTACCGAGTTACTTCCTTTTTATTTTTACCTTTACCGAGTGACATATTCTTATCTGTAGCCAAAACAACTTAACTTATCGATTTGTCAAATCTTCATCACCATGCTTTATCGACTTAACATAATCATATGCTAGATAGAAAAAAATTATATCAACATAATCTAATCATTGTCTGATTTGTATCATTTTTCCATTTAAGTTCTTCAACTTCACAACATCTTATTCCTTCTTCTTCTTAACTCATTCAACTTATATCATTACTGAATGATATGGCAACATAATATAAACCAGAAATCAATTGCTTGACATCAATGACAATACAATAACTTATCTAACCTTTCTACTATCATGTATTCCTCTTATCTTAGTCGGTCTTCATTATCATCACCACCAGATAATCAATCTTTTACATTACTATCAGTTATGGTAACACCTTCTGGATCTTGAGTTATGGTAAAAATCTCCCTCTTTGGCATTGATGGCAACACTAACAATATTTAGTGTTCAACTGATGATGGTAACACTTCATTTTCATTCATATTCTCCCTCTAAGTTTTTTTATCTTTCCTTTGTTGTACTTGAGCTTGTTTTGTTGTCTTTCTCACTCTATCAATAGCAGTCTTCTTTATTGTTCTTCTTTGACAATTTATGTTTTGATCTTCTCCTCTACAATATTCATCCTTTCTGATCAATTGATTCATTCTCCCTCTTAATAATCATCAATGGTACTCTCCCTCTTTGATCTTTTTATCATCAGTCATATTCCCCATATATCAATTGACTTATTCTCATCTAATCTCATACATTCTACCTCTTTGACAACAATTTCAAAGACATACAAACTTAAATCATACCTTAAATGTATAGATTTCTCGTTGCAGTCATAAACTTATTTTTCACAACTTCAAGCTTCACCTAAAGAGTGAACACTAGCATCAAATCACAATATAGATATTCTATTGAGTACTTAAATTGATGCAGTGTGCATCATGTTTTAATGAACATTGGATAGGTGAAGAACCCCTAACTTACCTCAGAGATACTCAAAAGAATCCTTCGGTAAAGGTTTTGTAAATATATCATCTATTTGTTATTTAGAATTCACATACTCCAATGTCACAAGCTTATCTTATACTTTCTCTCTCAAATAGTGATACTTAATCAATATATTCTTTTTTTTAATGCATCACCATATTCTTTGATATGTTTATAGCACTGGTATTATCATAATAAATTGTAACTGGATCATTAATCTCTTCATGCATACCTTCCAGTAATTGTTTGATCCATACAATGTTAGAACAATTCATAGCTACAACAACATACTCAGCTTCGGTAGTAGATTGTGAAATACAACTTTTTTTCTTGCTTAACCATGTCACTAGTCTTTCTCCTAAAAAGAAAGCTCTACCACTAGTGCTCTTTCTATCATCAATATTTCTAGCCCAGCCAACATCAGTATATACCTTGAGATCAAAATCTCCTCCTTTTGTGTATAATAGACTGAAATCTTCAGTCCCTTTCAGATATCTAAATTTCCTTTTAACTGTAGACATATGTGTTTCTTTTGGGTTTGCAAAAAATCTTGCAACTATACCAATTGATGGTACAATATCTGGTCGGTTGTGGACAACATATTGTAGTTTACCAATCATTGATTGGTAAAGTGTCTCATTTACTTGTTAGAATAATAAAGTGTTTACTTATTAATTAAATAATATTTATTTAATTATTAAGTCACTTATTATCATTGTGCAACCTATGTTTTACCTTTTTAGGGTTTTGATCTCCTTTTATAAGGATTGATCTCTCTTGTTTTGATAATTGATTGAGAAATATTCATTTTATTGAATTGCAATCTTTTTTTTTGCACATCAAGAATGTCTCCTCTTTCATGGATCCATGTGTTTAGGCCTCTCTAGCTTCTTGCTTCTCTCTCTTTCTGTGACAGGTGTTTGCATGCAGGTGTTCTTGGGACTTGTGGGTTATTTACTCATCAACTTTAATATGGAATCAGAGCTTCATATCTATTTTCCACAGTCCTCTTCCTAAGAGATTCAACTATGTTCATCAGATCTATAGTTTCAAAGGGTTTTCTGTTGAATCTGGGGGTGACCTCTCATTCTGGTCATCTTGGCTTCAAACGGACCTCACAGTTGTATTGAAAGCGTCCAAGAACCCCTAGATCAATATAAATTTATCCAAGTTGGATAAAGTTGGAATTTGTGGCAATTTGTTTTGCAACCGGCCCCAACATGGATCCCAAGGTGGTCACTGGTATTTTGGAGCATTTTTGGCTCAAACAGACCTCACCGTTGAGATCGCAGTGGCAAAAAACCACCAGATCCTTACCATATAAGGCACGCCTAATTCAAAAGTCATTGCATTCTGAGGTAATTTTTTTTTTGCATGCCAGGTTGTATGACCCTAAATCGCAAATCAAAGCAAAACTTGTACCACCTTTGCACACAAATTGAGGCAAAATGTTTATTACCCTAACATGCAAATTGAGGTGAGAATTTTACTACCCTAGAACATAAATCGAGGTAAAAAAATGAATGTCTTGGCACACATATCGAGGTAAAGTCATATTTTCTAGTATGCATCCCGAGGTGCACATGCGATTTTGAAAAAAAAATTCCCAGCGACGGCCATTTGGCCATCAAATTTAAGTCCTTAGCGGATGCAGCCTCAGCTCCTAGTCGTATGGTGACCAGGGGCCCAGTTGTTTATCCCCCAAGCGGATTTTGGCCATGATGGCCATACGACCGGCAATTTTAAGCTTGTCATTTGTTGATGTCAGCATGCATCAACACTTTTCTACACCATTTTTTGGGCCCTTCAGCATACCTATGGTTTTTTCTCATAACTTGAGCATACGGTGTCGAAATCGGGCAACCGAGATATCATCAAAAAGATGGTTATGAGCTCTATCCAGATATGGAGGTTTGAATTTTTTATTTTTCTTTTTTGATGGTGTTTTTTATTATCAAATCCAAATGTTCAGTTTTGCATTTCGGGAGTTCTATCTTGCACATCCGAACTCCATTTTGGGAAAATGATATATCGTTGGAAATTTTTTCTGAGACCATTCTAGTTCTATGAGTTATTTTTCCAGATTCTACTCCAGGTATATTTTATTCAGTTTCTTGCATTTTTTCAATCTGGTAGATATCTCAAATGTTACAAGTCCTAGGATCTTTTCCTTTGTGGAATGGCTCTTCTTAGGCTGTTCTTTTTTTGAGCAGCCTTTTCTCTTCTTTGAGTAGTGTATACTTCATTTTTGTAGCATTCTTTTATGCACATGCACTGAGATAAAGTGTCATTCTATTGCATGTATGGGATCTTACACATGTTCATGCTCTATGTACTCACACTCCATTATAAAGTGTCGGGGGAGTTTGATGTTTTCCTTTGTTTTCCATCTACTTTTGTCATGTGAGTGTTCCTCCAATGACATTAGCCTCAGGTATCTTTATTTGTGTTTGTACTATCTCTACACCTTCAATGCTCCTGGTATCATGCAATTCATATTGGATGATCTTTTCAATGTACCTTTCATTACTCCCTTGTCAGCATTATGGGGGGGTTTCTACTGTTGGTTCTACTTCTTCAGTATTTTATTCTATGTACTAGGGAGATGCAGTGGCTGGATACCTATGCATTCCAATGAGATGGATCATTTACCATATGGACACACTTCTCTTTCCTATTTTTGGACAGACTCTTCTTGCTTTGATTGATCAGCTCTTCAAAATTTTAGTGTTTTTATGTCATCTGTATTTTCAAGTTCAGGAGTTTGCCTCCTAATTTGAGTAGTGTCATTTGAGGGTACTCATACAGATTACAATATTTTGTACCTTTGACTTCATTTGTTTGCCTTTATTTGCCTCTTGATTTGAGTAGTGTCATTTGAGGGCACTCATGCATATTACAGTCTTCTCTACCTGGTCATATTTTAGTGGAGGATCTTCAGATCATCAGTTACTTCTTAATAGAGTTTTCAGCTTCTTGCTTCAGTGATTCTGTACATGTTCATCCTTGTTCCTATTTTTTAGAACATTCCTAGTTTTGGAGGCTTCTTCAGTCCTTCAGACTAGTCTTTGTCTCTTTTTGGAATAGAGATTTTTCCATGTGGTTTTCTCTATTTCTCCACTTTATAGAGACTCTCTTTTGTACTTGGGTACCTGATCAGGCCTTTTGTTGCCAGGACCCATTTTATTTCAGTAGTTCTTTCTAGGTTTTTAGCTTCTCCCAAAGTTCATCTTAAGGGGGGGTGTTAGAATAATAAATTGTTTACTTATTAATTAAATCATATTGATTTAATTATTAAGTCACTTATTATCTCTTTCTACTTAAGCTAAAATTTAGACATATAATAATTAATTTCTTTATTAATTATTATTGTGCAACCCAGGTTTTACCTTTTTAGGGTTTTGATCTCCTTTTATAAGGATTAATCTCTCTTGTTTTGATAATAGATTGAGAAACATCTATTTTATTGAATTGTAACTTTTGTTTTTTCACATCAAGAATGTCTCCTCTTTTAGGGATCCATTTGTTTAGGCCTCTCTAGCTTCTTGCTTCTCTCTCTTTATGTGACAAGTGTTTACGTGCAGGTGTTCTTGGGAGTTGTAGGTTGTTTACTCATCAACTTCAATATTACTTCCTTGGTGTCATATTCCTTTGACAATTTGTAACCAGTCACTAACATTGTTCCAACTATTTTAGATTCTTCCATATTGAACATTTTTAGGATCTCCTTGATATACTTGGATTATGTTATGTAGATCCCATCCTTGTTGAATTTGAAGTTCGATAAAGAATTTAATCTCTCCTAGATTATAGAGATCTCAAATTCCTTCCTCATTTCCTCAACAAATGATTTAGACATTACTCATTTCCACCAAATATAATGCCATTAACAAATATCTCAGCAATCGGAATTTTATCAATACTATCACACGTCAAGTATAAATTTTTGTTATCACTAGTCCTTTCAAATCCAATCTTGATTAAGTAAGAGTGTAATCTTTCATACCATGCTCGGGGTGTTTTCTTCAGTCCACATAAAGGCTTGTGTAGCTTGCAGACCATATCCTTATATCAAAATTTTGAACAAATCCTTCAAGTTGTTCAATGTAGACTTCTTCTTTAATAATTCCATTCAGAAGTGCAAACTTAACATCCATGTGATAAACTTTAAATCCTTTATATGCATCATATTCAAGTAATATCCTTACACCTTATAATCTAGCAATGGGTGAAATTTTTTTACCATAGTCAATACCTTCTTCTTGTGCATACACTTTGCAAAATAACCTTGCTTTATTTATGATCACATCTCCTTTCTCATTGAGTTTATTTCCAAAAATCTATTTTGTTCCAATCACATTCTTATCCTTAGGTCTCAGTACTAGTGACCATGTGTTGTTCTTTTCAATCTTATCTATCTCTTGTTTCATAGCATTAATCCAATCTTCATTTCCTAGTGTATCCTTCACTAATCTTGGCTTAAATTTAAAAATTAAACATGTGTTATCCTTCAACTTACTTCTTGTCAAACTCATGCTTTCTTGTCTCCAATAACTCTACTCGATGAGTGGTGTCTTCCTACATATTTTGCTAATACAGGCTCGGTAGACTGTTCATTAGTGGTTTCATCTCTTGATGGAGGCTCATCTTTCTCATCAGTTTCTCCTTGATACAACTTGATTTCTTCAACCAAATTACCTTCCTAAACATAAATAAATCTTTTGTAATCCTCAGGTTCCTTTTTTCTATCTTCTTCATTCCTTTTTGAAAATTCATCAATTCCTACATTTTCACTTTCAACAATTTTGTTTGTAGCCTTGATCAATAATTTATATGTTTTTCTCTTTGATGAATAACCAAGAAATATACCTTCATCTCCCTTAGAGTCAAACTTTCCATATCTTCTAGAATATTTCAGTATATGACACCTACTTCAAAAGATCTTAAAGTAACTTACATTTGGTGTGTGACCAAACCATAGCTCATAGGGTGTCTTGTTGGTTCCTTTATTCAACTGTACTCGATTGAGTGTGTAGATAGTAGTGCTTATGGCTTCTCTCCAAAATGTTTGAGCAACTTCTTTTTCAATTAATAGTGTTCTGGCACAATCAACTATGGATCTATTCCTTCTCTCAGTTATCCCATTTTTTTGTGGAGTTCTGGGTGCATATACTTGTCTCTTAATTCCATGCTCATTGCAGAAGACAGTAAATTCATCAAAGATAAATTCACCTCCTCTATCTGATCTCAAACTCTTTATTTGTTTTCCTATTTCCTTTTCAACTCTTGCTTTATACCACTTAAACATTTGGAATGTGACAATTTTTTCTTTTAGAAACATAAAAGACATCATTCTTGAATAATCATCAACAAACAAAATTAAGTACCAATCTCCAAAATAGCTTTGAACTCTCATAGCACCACAAAGGTCAATGTGTACTAGTTCGAAGATACCATTTGTAGAGTAAGATTTACTCGAGAAGATAGACTTGGTCATTTTATCAATTTGACATTCTTTACACATAGCTTTGTTAGGTTTGCTTAATCTCAGTAGTTCTCTGACTCTATTCTTTTTACTCACTTTAATCATGTTATTAAAATTCACATGATAGAGTCTCTTATGCCATAGCCATACATCTTCAACTTTAGTAAATAAGAAACTCTTTGCAAAAATATCAAGATAAAATAAATTACCTTTTGATTGTTCACCAGTTCCAATCAGATCTCCATTAATACCATAAATCTTAACCTTTTTGTTCTAAAACTCCAATTGGTGGCCAGTATTGTTGAGTTGTGCAATACTCAACAGATTATAGTTCAATCCTTTAGCCTAGTATGCATCATTACATTTCATCTTTTCATTCAATACAATGGATCCTTTACTTGTCACAAGGCATGGAGCATCATTGCTAAATCTAAAAAATCCTCCATCATACTCTTCTAGATTATCAAACTTGTCAATATCACCAGTCATATGATGTGAACATCCACTGTCAATAATCCATGGGTCAAATTTACTTACATGAGAAACAAGTTCTTTTTCATCTTCATACTTTTCTTCATTAGATTCTTCCTTTACTGCAACATAAACAACTTCATATCCTTCTTTAGTATCATTAGATTCATCATCAATTAAACCTTCCTCAGCTAGGTAGCAATACTTCTTACCTTTGTCCTTGTAATCTCTAAATCTTTGGTGTCGGTTATCTCTTTTGACATTCTTATCATTCCTATCATTGTCAGGATATCTAGATGCAATATGACCAATTTTATAATATTTAAAACATTTAAAATGTAGTTTACCTTTTTACTTTCCTTTACCTATCAGTACTCTTCTAGCTAGTAATGCATCTAACTCTTCTTGTTCTTTTACCTCATTCAGAATACTATCATATTCATTTACATATAAACTATTGTGAATCTCTTTATCTTTTATTGATGTACCAATGCTTAAAGATGACTTGAATGCAGTTTCAATGGTTGGTCTACTATTATCATAATTACTTAACTCAAATGCAATCAACTTACCAATTAGGGCTTCAAGAGTAACAACAGTGTTTGGTATAGATCCCAATTCATGAATAGAAGATACTCTAATAACATACTTAGAAGACAGAGTTCTCATAATTTTACTTACCACTTCTTCATTAGTCAATGTTCCACCAACACCTATGATGGCACTCACTACTTCATTGATTTTTTTGCTATATTCTGTGATGTTTTCTTCATCCTTCATCCTCATTTCATCACACTTTCCCCTGAGACTATCAACCTTAGTATTTTTTACATGTTGATCTCCTCCATATATAAGTGTAATCATATCCCACATCTCTCTTGAATTGACATAGTCCTTAACATCATTGAATTCAGCATCGGAGAGGGAAGAAGCAATCTCTATCATAACCAAGTTGTGTTCCTTATTTTCTCTCATATGATAAACTATCATAGGTCCGGGAGGCGGTGGAGTGTTTTCATTTGTCAGAAGATTCAATGCAGATTCTCTAATCCTAGATAGATACAATCTCATCCCACTTTTCCATGTAGAGAAACGTTCCTTTTTCAACTTAGGTACTTCTCTCCTATAAATCTTCGAACCGTTTACTCAATTATTTTAAACTCATCTCTTTAGATTACTTATCTCTAATACCAATTGTTGGATTACGGAGAGGGGAGGTGAATCAGTAATCCCTAATTCCAAATAACTAAAAAAAATTTCTTCGATTAACTCGTTAGCATCTTGGTAAAAAAAACTTCACTATTTATGCACAACAATAAATAAACTTATAAAAATTAGTAAATCATTCAAACAAATCATGCATCACATGTAACACCAATATTTAACATGGAAAGACAACTTTGGGAAAAACCATTGTCAGACTTGTCACCCACTAAGAAAATACTCTTATAAAGTACATCTAGTTAAGATCCAATCTGTTTAAAGATTACAATGCACACTGTTAGGTGTGACCCAGTTAAGGGATTTACCTCAGATCTATTAGGATCTTCAGCTTGTTAGGAGTGGCCTTGTTAGAGGGCTTCAAACACTCTTTATAATGTTGCCTTTTTCAAGGATTTTACAATAAGATTGTTAAGTCCACTCTGTTAATATATTTCTCTGTTACAAATGCTAGTAAGAAATAGTAAATAAATTGACCTGTAGATTTGAAACTATCTTTGCCTAATCAGATCCTTGTGTGCTCTTAAATGTTCACTTTAATTCTTCATTATCCAATGGCTTCAACACTTGATCAAATCTTTCTTTTCCCACTCGAAATCTCTTTGTTCCTTCTTCACTGCAACAGTCAGTGACCCTTCAACTATTCAATTTTCCATCCATTTGTTCATACAAATTCATCCTTTATATAGACAATTTTTGCCTCTTAATCTCATTTATTACATTTTCCTTTAGTCAATCTTAACCGTCCAATTCATTATACCTTGAAACTAGATCTTGGTAACACATTTTCTTTTCACCTAGGAACTTGAAGTTTTCTTGAAACTTGTTCCATCTCTTTTTTCCCTTTAGATCTTTTAGTAGATCTTCACCTTGAATTTTCCTTTCCATATATCTCTTGTAACTAACTCTCTTTATCATCATGATCATCCATCTCATCATAGCTAATCATTAAATGTTGGTTCAATCCTTATTTAATATTTGTTCCTCGCTTGGTGTCCTCCATTTTAATTTTGGTTAACTTTTCTCAGAGGCTAAACCTTTCTTTGTGTTTCGATGCCTTTGATTCCTTTTCCTTTACCAAGTTACTTCCTTTTTCCTTTTACCTTTACCAAGTGACATATCCTGCTCGGTAGCCAAAACAACTTAACTTACCAATTTATCAAATCTTCATCACCATGCTTTACCGACTTAACATAATCATATGTTATATAGAAAACAATTATATTAACATAATCTAATCATTGTCCAATATGTATCAGTTGTCCATTTAATCTCTTCAACTTCACAACATCTCATTTCTTCTTATTCTTAACTCATTCAACTTAAATCATTATCGAATGATATGGCAACATAATATAAAATAGAAATCAATTGCTTGACATCAATGACAAGACAATAACTGACCTAACCTTTCTACTAACCGTTCTACTATCATTTAATCCTCTTATCTCAGTCGGTCTTCATCATCATCACCATCAGAAAAATCAATCTTTGATATTACTATCAATTATGGTAACACCTTCTGGATCTTGAGTTATGAGATATTCCAACGTCTTTTGAAGCACCTTATTTTTAATTGCTTCATTGATTTTTTCTCTTGGAAAATCCTTAAATGAAAGATGGATTGTGTGTGAGTCTTTAGATTCCAAGGAAGTTTCTGATGATTTTTCAGGATCGCAAGTGAATCAAAGATTAGGCATTTGTTCTGAGGTAGATCCTGGTTGAAAGGATCCTGGAGGATGTTGATAAAATATCATATGGTTTTCTTCCTGAGGCGTGGTTGGAACACTTCAACACCCTGATTTCATGGGTACAAAGATAGGTTCAAAATTTTGTGGAGGACCCCATTGAATCATTCTATGACTTGGTGAAGTACTATAAGGGTGCCCCATATTACATAGGTCATCACTTTGTCCCATATTGAAAAATGCTCAAGTATTGGTAGGAACTTGTGAAAATGTGACATGTCTTTGGTCATGGGAAATCTATGTCATCTCTCTTGGAGGTTTCATATTGATTGGATCAATTTGTTGAAAGGTAACACCTTGTCTTAGATCAACTGGTGGTTGGGATTCTCCATGTGATATGAACATGGGTTGATAATTATCTTGTTTCCTCTTAGATATTTGGGACCTTGTAAAAATTGGCATGATATCGAAATGCAAATGCAAAATTTTTGACTTTTTTTGAAAATATTTTAGTGTATGATAATGCAACCAAAGGTATGCAAGGACTTTTTAAGGAATGATAATGAAAAATGCAACTCAGGATATACAAACTAAGGCTTTATGCAACTTGATTTTGGACTTGGAAATTTTTTGAAAGAAAATCTTTGGAAAATACTAACCATAGAGTTTAACCTTAGGAAGTTGAATATTGGATCTTGATTTTGAAAAAGAGATAAAAGAAATGGATCAAAATGATAAAAGGACCAAGTCAAATCCTCCAAGACAGGTATAATTTGACTTGGAAAAGGACAAAGGAAAAAATATTGATAAAAAAAACCACCAAAGTCAAGATCCTTTATTCATCAACATAAGGAGAAACTCTAAGATTTTCATTTTATTTGGATTTTTTGCAAAATTATCAAGGGTTCTAAATGCGAAAATGATGACTAAGCTAAAGACTATAATGAGGGTTTGCAATTCAGACTAATGCAATGGACTTGAGAATGATAATGCAAAGGGACAAATGAAATGTAAACTAAGGTTTATGCAATAGACTATGAAATGCAAAATGAGGACTAGGATAAGGACTCCTAATCATGCCACAAGGTCCAAAATTGCATATTTTGAAAATCCATTATGTTCACAAGTTTTGAGTTAAGGTATTTGTGACCAATGAATGCTTTAGGAATGGTTTGCAATTGTTTTGAAAATGTGGCAAGTCTTTTAAAAGTGTTTTTATTTTTAAAAAATTTTGATCACTCACGCAAGACACTTTAAACATAATGGTTGTTGTAAAATGAAACAAACACACCATAACCTACTCTTGAAGGGAAATATTTACTAAATTCCCACTTGAACTAAGTTCATTCATGCCTACTCAGGGAGGATAGCCTAGAATCTTGGAGGCACGGGCTCCCCCTTACAGTGCACTCACTTCTCAATCACACCAAGCTTCAAATTCTAAGGGTCGTCACTTCCCAAGGAACCGATGTCTCTACCAAGAGCCACAAAAAGTGTGGGATGTCTTCATGGTCATGGGTGACCCCTTGCATCATGAATAGAGGGTTTTTGGAAACTAGAACATGGTGTTTATTTCAGGACATCCAGTTCAATGGGTGGTGTGATAAAATCCCACATGAGGTCTCTCATCCTCGAGATCCAAAGTTTTATGCACCACAAGCATACTGGAGGAGATCAATCACCCAGCCACACTGTTGATTGGATTATTAGTCACAATCATATATTTATATAATGGTTTAGATGGAGACTTGGCTTTGGATTGTTACCACTTGAGGTCATCTCATGGCACATTCAAAGTGAACGCCTTGGTCCAAGGCAGGCCTCTCTAAAATAATTGCATGGATTTATCTTACACCCAAGATCCACGAAGGAGAGAGGAGAGGATACGTCCATAAAATCCATTGGGTTAAAAAAAATGAGAAGATTGTTGGAAAGTTAAGGTGCTGAGAGGGGGGTGAATCAGAACCTTATAAAACTTTTAACCTTTAATAATTGTTTTATCCTTTTTATCTTTGTAAACTTATTCATCCATCACACATAACACACATAAACACATTTGACACGTGATTTTGGTTACGCAGAAACCCTTGGTTAGAGGGAAAAATTGCAGTGGGGATGACACTCACAATCCTTCACTACTATAGCATAAATGTTGCTCGGTGAGAGCATAAAAAATATCACTTTTGGTGATTTACCCTGTTAGGAGTAATACAAAATAAGACCTACTAAATTCTAACTAGTTAAATGATTTTTCAAAACTCATTAAGTGTGCACTCTATTAAGAGATTTACAATAAAAAAATCTTGCTAAAGACTACCTAATATGTGGGATTTAAGTATACAAAAACAATGATGTATTCCAATAATAACTAATCTATAATAATGCATCTACCTATATGATAAATCAGATCCTTTGTGCTCTATATAGTATCATTACCTTCCTCTGACTGATTTCACCAAAATCTTTCACTTCGTCTTCTGAGTAGCCTTAACTACTTTGTCTCTGCTTCACTATATTCTCTCTCTATATGTCCCTTTTTTAATTTATCCTTATGTATTAAATTTTTAGCTTCCTAATTACTTGACCTAATTAGGATTTTGATCCATCTAGAAATTCTAGTTAAATGTATCAACGATCCATATTTATTTCCTCTTTTCAAGAAATATCTGCATTATTTTCATTGGTTCAATATGTGCCTTGGGATTAGTTATGATCAAGTTTTATTCCCAATAAATCTTACCTAACATTTACCTTGATCTTTATAAAACATTTCTCTCTCCGTAGAATTTGATCAAACATTTATATTCCTTTTGTATCACTCGGTAATCTTTCCTGATCTGCTTGGTTAACATATTATTCTCACTTGGTAAATCCCTTTCTTGGTTAACATACTTGCTTGGTATACTTCTTGTTTGGTAACCATTTTGCTCAATTAAGTTCATTTGTTTGGTGTATATTCTGCTCGGTGTACATTGTTAGGTATATGCATTGCTTTGTGCTTGGTACTATTCTGACTTGTCTTAATGACTGACTTTCCTTTGACCAACTAACTTCTTTACTCATACCAACCTGATATTTTCTTCACTAATGACAACAGTAAATGAATTTAGGAATAACATTCTCCCCCTTTGGCATTAGTGACAAAAACTTTCATAACTAAGTCAAAATTTGATATCTCCAATATATGATAACTTAGTGACAAGTCCCCCTCAACATATACTTCTCCTTTTTCAAAATATCGCTTATTTCTCCCATATATGTACAAAGTGAACTTTATCTATCTACTATCTCCCTTTTTGCTATTTGATGTTTGTTTATTCTACTATCCCCTTTTTTTTTTACAGTAATGACAAAAATAAAAATTTAATGTATAAATAATACTCACAGTTTATCAAACAATTCTTTAAAAGTAGATTTAGCACTTGCATATGTAGTGTTCCATGTTTCCTGTATTGCTTCAAGTGTTGAAAGTTGAGCTTGCAATTGTGATTAAATATCTTCCATATGATCCATAACTGACATCATAGGTGTGACAACTAGCTCCTTTTCTTTCTTTACATTTATTTGAATAACCTCCAAATGAGGAATGATTTGTGCCTGTAGCTCAAGTATTTCTGCTCTAATTTTCTCCACTTCCTTCTTCAAATCTTGTTGTAGGCTCATAAAATGCTTAGTTTTTGAATAATGACTTTGGAGTGTATGAGATTCATTAGTCAATTCATTTTCATTGTCCTTGAGATCTTCATCTATCTTCTTCATCTTTTCTAAAACATGTTGGGTAAAATGAGAAACATTGCCAAGTTGATGGAATAATTGAATTATTACCTTGATTGTATCCTCCAACTCGGTAGCAATGATAGAAAGGGAAACCTTTTGTTAGGAAATCTTTTGCATCATTTTTTTAATTAACTTTTGTTCAACCCTCTGCTCCATTATCTTCAACAGTCTCTCTTCAGCATTAATATTAGATTCATTTACTTGACTAACAAGTGAGAGTAACTGATCAATTATAAATGCATTCTCATTACTTTTAGTCTTAAGTGAAATCTGTAATAAGATGTCTTTCACATATAATAGTACTTTCTATTGTTTCCTTTCTTGTTTCATCTTATCCTGTGTTTCTTTTTTTTTCAACAATTCACCATACTTCATCATTTCATTAGGATTCATTTTTGTGGGATCACATTTGGGAATCACTATTTCTTCATTCAGTGATATCTTCTCCTTTTTTCTTTTCGTCTTCATCTTAGTAAGAGATCTAAGTGCACTTTCACTAGGTGAAATATTTGGAGGCAACGGAGCCTCGGTATGTTGCTTAGTGGGGTCTTCAACCTTTTCTTTCTCACCTTCCATTTTAGTTTCTTTTTCTTTTTTATTTTCCTGTGCATATGTTTTCATGCCTGTAGAAAAATTTTGTGTTGTCTTTGCAGTTGTATTCTCTTTGGCTTTCTTAGTAGCTATGGGTTCATCGTCCTTATCTATTTCATTCTACTTCTCAGTTTCCTTAACGATTTCCTCTGCATCTTTACATAAATTTGTATCAATAGTATCATTTGGTTCAATTGTAACCTCAATAGGTGTAGGAGCTGCATATGCATGTACTTTCTCCAAAATTGTTGCATCCTTCATGAGTTGATCAATAGTAGGCTTGGCAACTGATGCATCTTCAAGGTGTTCGTCAGTAGTGTCCATGACACCTTGATCCTTATTAACAGTTTCTTTTGGATCCTTTTCGGTGATGTCTTCAATTATAACATCTTCATCTGTAGTACTAATCATTCAAGGAATATCATCAATTACTTTGTTTATAATATCCTCGGGTTCATCTGCCAGATTTCCAACTTGTGCAACGGTAGGCAACTCGATTTTTGAAATTTCAACTTTCTTAGGTTCATCCAATTTGAATATTTTTCTCCATTATTTGTTTTTTTCACCTTCCACCTCTTGTGATTTTCCTGTCACGATGCTCAATGATCTCTTCTTAATCATAAATCTTTTCTTTTAATTTACTAGGGCTTCATCAATTTCTTGTACTGATAAGGTTGGTACTGATATGATCAATGATATTTCCCTTATTTTTCTTTCACTATCAAGTGCATATTTCCATCTTGCATTGATTCTATCATATAGCTCCTCAAGTAATTTCCCTACAAGTTCCATACAAACAATCTTGAATGTGTACATAAAATAAATAGTTGCTTCTTTAATCTTCAACGTGTCCTCATCATTTAACTTATGAAATTTATTATATGCATAGAATCAAAGTTTCCATTTTCTCTTAGAGCTTCAACATGCTCATTGATTGTTTTTGGTACAAAATTATTGACAACTCTGAGTTGATCTTCATTATCTGATTGTGTTCTCTCACTATCATCACTCTCTTTTTCTTCATTACTTAGGATATCGTTGCATGTTTTGTGTTTTTCCTCTTTTGATATTTTTTTTTTAGGTTGAATTTCCTCAATTATGCCATTTTTACCTCTACCTTTCTTTGTAGGTGGTGTGGGGGTTGATGTTTCTTTAGTCCTTGACCTAGTAGCCTTCGAACTAGTATTTTCCTCTATTATGTTCTTCTTACCCCTCTTGGGTTTTGACTTTTATATTCCTATTTTTGCTTCCTCATATTCTTCTCCCTCAATTTTTACATCAACTGATTCATCCTTATCTTCACTGAATTTATCTTCTAATGTGTTTAACATTTTTCTTGACTTCTTTTGAATTTTAGGACCTAGGATTTCAAGTCTTATCCTCTTTTTGGCTTCTTCAAATGTTCTAAATCTTTTAGCAGCCACATCAACTAGTTGTTTTAACAAAGTTTCTATGGCTAGAGTAGACTCGGTCAATATCTATCTCATAACCCATCAATTTTATCCATGATGTCCTTGGTTCTACAGCTTTGATTAAAAATGTATCTGTGTCATCTAGGAAACAAATTGAGTCTTTGTAGTTCTCAACCAGTTGTGGGGGTATTCTAAACCTTTGATTCATCCTAGTCTTGAATTTTTCAAAGTATTCACTCATCACCTTATCAAAATTATCTCCCAAACCATTGATATAATCATTAATTTGATAAGTAACAGGCCTATCTAAATTTTAATTAATATCACCAATTGTAGGAAAGAATTTTTGTAAGTAGAAAAAGATACATACCAATAGTGAACCATACTTCAAAGTATTTTTCTTGGAAACTTGGATAGTGTGCATATTGTCTTCCAGTTGCTTCAAGAGTATCTTGGTTTGGTCAACTTTAAAACCTTTATTCACAATTTTATATGCCAAATCTATTGCTCCACATGGTACATTATTCAAATAGCTTGATTGATAGATTTTGTAGGCTATGACACATGTAGAAAACCTTTTCTTGGAATCATTTATTGTAGACACTCGAAGACCCTGACCGTCCCATGTTTCTTCGATGTGCTTTTCAATTTCAGCCTTTGGTGTCACCCTTGCATCTTTATCTTTCTTGGCAATCAGATAACCAGTAACCATATGTATAACATCCTTAGTGATCTTGATAGGAGCATTGATCCACATTGATTGTTCATGCACTCGGCTAAGAACAATCTATATCCATTCATCCTTGAAAACCTTCAAGAAATAGAGGGCATGGATCAAACCTTTCATTTCCAAATGCTTATGTTTGTCTTTCAATTATCCATTCACACAGTGCATTATATGCATCTTGAAGTTCATTCTCACATATTTCACCGATCTTGCAATGAATAAATGACCTAATGTCTCAAACCATTAAAACCCTCGGAGGCAAAGATGAAAGTGCTCTGGAATCATCAATATTTGTAGCAATTTTCGGATACAACTAGTAGTTAGGTTATTCATAATATGTACTCTTTATCAAGATAGGTTTAGCAACATTGGGTGCCTTGGATTATACCGAAGTAGATGTCATTTTGAGTTGATTAAATTGGGCTTCATCAGGTAACAATTAAATGGTTTGGGCTCACTCAAATTCTTTTACCAAATTTCTCAAATAGCTCAAATTACTAACAAATTCACCTAATTCAACTCTAGATTCAAATGCTCATTCAAATCACTCAAGTCTTTCTTCAATTCTCATTCAGATCGCTCAAGTCTTTCTTCAATGCTCTTCAAATGCAAAGTGAAAATAAAATATTTGACCTTGTATTTATAATGAAAAGTGTATTTAGGGTTCAGTGATGTGCAATAAATGCTCTTTCACTGACCAATCAACCAATAGTCATACCAACCACTGATCATTTCTCGATAACCCAATACTTCTTTACTGACCAACCAGCTTACTTGGTTATGCTTACCGACCAAACTAACTTTCACAATTATAAGAGTTATTCTATTGCATCTTGCTATATGCTGATTTGGATATCAATTCATGATTGTGAGGAACTGATGTATGATAAAAAAAATTCAAATGCAATTCCATGCCTACCTGTATGGTTTAGTTTGTAGTAATGGAGTCACCCAGTACAAGGGATGAGGTGTCACTGACTAGTCCAGCTGATGTTCCAATATCTTCAATCTTCCTTTTCCATATTATGTTCATCTGATTGTAAATTTCATCAACATTTAATGTACATTTTCCTTTAGAATATTCATCATTGGGTGCATACTTTCGGTACCTATATTCTTTTCTCAAGTAACCCACCTTGTGACAATGAGAAAATGTCATGCCAAGTGTCTTCCAAGTACCAGTATTTCCTCCCATGTGCAATCTCCTACAGTTTTCTGCAATATTACCATATATTCCACAAGATGTACAAGTAATCCTTGTATTGTAATCCTAGTTGATATTGTCTGCTTGTCTGCTCGGTATCTAGTTATGCTTCTTTTGTGATCTGCAGTCATGTGATTTGTGTCCATACTTGTTACATGTGTAGCAGTAACCATCAAATTTATATTTCCTTGGAATTATGTCAAATTTGGATCTACACTCAAATGATTTATGACCATACCTATTGCAGTTATAATAGTATCCATAAAATTTAGGAGTAGTAAATGACTTACCAACCTTGCTCCTGCATATATTTGTTGTGTGACCCAATTTTCCATAGTGATAGCATGTTGTCTTCTTGTTTTTTGGAGTTGTATACACATTTGTTTTCTCTTCTTGATTAGATGATTCTCCTTTCTCAGTGGTAGAGTCCTCGGTAAAGCCTAATCCACTAATATCTCTCAGTCTCCTCTAGTATCTTAATTGTTCATCCAGTTTCCTTACACTTTCCTCAGATTTATTCAATCTTTCATTGGTTTCTTTTTCAATTTTGAGTTCATTCTTCAGATGTTCATTTTCTGATCTCAATCCAACAATCTCTTCAATTTTCCTTGCAATCTCCCGATTAACACCGATTACCTGATATGTCATGTTACAATGACTTTGTGTCAACCTCTATATTGCCATATCTTTCTCATCCAATCTTGCACACATTTTCCTTTTCTAATCTTCTATCACTCTCTTATCATCTTCAACTTTTCTCTTTTGTTATAGGACTTCACACATTCTTACTAATTGAGCTTTGTGCTCCCTCTTCAATGATTTCACCTACTTGGTTAGGATCTTGTTCTTTTTAGTCAAATTTGATATGGAAGCCTCAGATTCATCAGACAAGAATACCTCTAATTGTTTTTCAAGTTCTTCAACCTGATCTTGAGTATCTTTCAATTGATGGGCTAACTCATTTCTCTTGTTTAATGAATGCTTCAACTTTCTTCTTAGTTCACCAATCTGATCATTTGCATATTTCAATTCCATATTTATATTCTCAATTACCTTTTCATATCTATAGCTTTCCATCTCTTCAGATCTTTCCTCTCAAGTGGTTAAACTTCTAAATAAGAGACTAAGCTATGATACTAATTTTTGGAAAGTTAGGGTGTTGAGAGGGGGGGTGAATCATAACCTTATAAAACTTTTAACCTTCAATAACTATTTTATCCTCTTTATCTTTGCATGCATAAAACTTAACAAGATATTTGATGAATGTAAATAAAGTAAAGTAAACTCATTCATCCATCACATATAACACACATAAACACATTTGACACGTGATTTTGGTTAAGAAGAAACCCTTAGTTAGAGGGAAAAACTATGGTGGGGATGACACCCACAATCCTTCACTACTGCAGCATAAAGGTTGCTTGGTTATAAAATACAAAATATCACTTCTGGTGATTTACCTTGTTAGGAGTAATACAAAATAAGACCTATTAAATTCTACCTCATTAAAGGATTTTTCAACACTCATTAAGTGTGCACTTTGTTAAGATATTTACAATAAAAAAAAACTTAATAAAGCCTACCCAATATGTGGGATTTAAGAATACAAAAACAATGATGTATTCCAGTAATAATTGATCTGTAATAATGCATCTACATGTATGCTAAATAAGATCCTTTGTGCTCTCTACAGTGTCATTATCTTAATCTGAATGATTTCACCAAAATCATTCACTTCCTCTGCTCGGTAGACTTAATTGCTTTGTCTCTGCTCTGATTTCCCTACTTTGATATATTCCCTCTCTATATGTCCCTTTTTTAATTCATCCTTATGTAGCAAATATGTAGCTTTCTAATTACTTGACCTAATTAGGGTTTTGATCCTTCTAAAAATCTCGGTCAAATGTATCAATGATCCATATTCATTTCCTCTTTTCAAGAAATATATGTATTATTTTCATTGGTTCAATTAGTGCCTTGGGATTAGTTATGATCAATTTTTATTCCCAATAAATCTTACCTAACGTTTACCTCGATCTTCGTAAACCATTTTCTTGCTCGGTAGAATCTGATCAAACATTTATATTCCTCTTATATCACTCGGTAATCTTTCCTGATCTACTCGGTTAACATATTATTCCTTCTTAGTAAATCCCTTTCTCGGTATACTTCCTATTTGGTAACCATTGTGCTCGGTTAAGTTCATTTCTTCAGTGTCCATTCTGTTCGGTATACATTGTTTGGTATATGCATTTCTTTGTGCTCGGTATTGTTTTGCCTTGTCTTACCGATTGACTTTCCTTTCACTGCCTGATTTATTTACTCATACCAACTTGATCTTTTCTTCACCAATGGAAACACTAAATTAATTTAGGAATAACAAAGACACTTCGAACACTCAAAAGAAAAGATTCATTTTAAAGAACCAAATCAAGTGTTTGCTAACTACTAAGACATAAAAGGTCTTTGTCACATGTCATGCATCAAATGTGTTAGTAGTGTAGGATTGAACCCTCATCCCATGATTGCTACAAGCTAAAATAAAAAAATCAAAAATAGGAAAAACTTGTTATCTTAAGTGTAGAAACAGAGTTTTGAAATCGAGAAAAGTAGATTTGTAGATGAAACACAAAGAACTTAGCAACTACGCAATTCAGAGAACAAACTATGTAGTTTTACCAAGTGTGTAGTTTCTCTTACCAAGTGTGTAATTCTACCAACTACATGGTTCTAGACACCAAGTACATAAATCTAGGTCCCAACTGTGTAGTTTTAGGCCCCAAGTGCGTAATTTTAGGTCCCAAATGCACAGTTCTGCAATCGGACAGAGAAAAACTAAGTTTTAGGACATCCTAATTAGGTCTAATCTGTAGTCTAACCCTAGAAACATGCAAGTGTGAGTAATTTGAACTTATTAAACCATCACTTAGGATATTTTGAATGATATTTGATCAATTATAGCCCCTAATTTCACTAATTTGTAGATTTGAAACAATTAGGAATCAATTTAACAAGATTGCTTGATTTAAACCCAAACTAGATGAAGTTCATTTTATCAACCCAATTGAAGTATGAGGTTCTTTTTAAGTAACCCATATTGAAATGTGATGTTCATTAAATCCCTTTAAAGTGTGTTTTGATGCACTAGAAGGTTCATTTTAAGCCTTTACTATAAAAGAAAAGAAACCCAAAAAATGAAAACATGCAATAACACCCTAAACCCTAACATGCAAACTCAAGACTCTAACTATGTTTTTCCCATGACCAAATGTGTAGTTCTGGTTACCAACTACATAGCTTCTTTAACCAACTGTACTATAGCTTCTTTGACCAACTTCACAACTTCTCTGACCAAGTGTGCAGTTTGAACTATTAAGAGCTAGATAGCCCCTTGGGACCTGCAAATGCACAAAAACACAAGAACCAGACAGATATACATGTTCACATCAAGTTCACCAATTGTAAGACTAGAAAAAGGCATGGAAAGCATATCAAGGAAATCATAAAAACCTCAAATACATGCAAACCTATCTAAACCTATCATGAAAACTACTTGAACATAAAGGAATTAAAACACAATAAAACCTCCTTCAAGTAAAGTTATGATGTTCTCCTTTCTTCTCCATAAAATGAGATTATGTAGCTCTTGAAAATGATGAAATGCACTAAGCAACTTGAAAGAAAGATGATAAGAATACTAGGAGTAAAATGACAATAAGAGTAGTTAGCCAAATTAGTGCAAGTGAGGCTCAATTTATATGGTTGAGAACCAAAATGATAGAAAGGGAAACTTAGTGTGCAACTTGGAAATATGTCATAATTATGAAAAATTTATCCACAAATTAGTAAAATTAGAGGCCAAATTAGAAAAGTGTCATATTATGATACATTATGACAAGGGGAAGAGATGCATTTTAGAATGCACAAATTAAGGGGGGGAAATGGCATAGAAAGATGGAGGCAAATTAATAGGGAAAATGAAGGGAAATTGTAAGAGGTGAAGCACAATTAGGGGGAAAAACATTAGAGGAAAGGTGGAAGAAAGTGGAATCTAATTAGTAGGAAATGAAGCACAAATTAAGGGAATGTGTAAGACTCACATTTTTAAATTTTGAAAATTCATTATTCCCTCAAAAAGGATAAAATGGGAATTAGGAATTAATAAAGATTTCAAATTCATGGAAAAGAGAACAATTAATTAATATGAGATTAATTAATTGTGGGAGACATAGGATAGGGGGAATTAATCTAATAAATAGATTAATACAAACAGGATAAACTATGGCTTATCTATCCCAAGGGGACAAATTAGTAAAAATGATTGATTGAATGATGACATAAGATTGAAAAGGGTTTGGTATTGAAAGATTTGATAATGGTTTGAACCGATTTTTATTATTTAAAATGGATTAGGGATCAACGCAACATCGATGAGATTTAACAATGTGTGTGATCAAAGGTGACAGGATAAAATAATATTGATGAACTTTGACAATGCTATTAAGCTGACTAGGGTAATGAAATAGCATCGATGAACTTGGACAATGCAATTGAAATGACTTGGGTTAGGATTATGACGACGAGGCATCAATAAACTTTGACAATGCACTCAAACTGATGATGATGATGATGATGATGATTAATTGATGAACTTTGACAATTCCTTGGATTGATTATGAGATTAAACTGATAAGGATAAGATTAACAAGGATTTGACAAGATTGGACTACTTTGAAAGTGATTTGATCGAGCATCGATGAACTTTGACAATTCCCTAGAATTAATTTGAGAATGATCAAATGTGATCGAAATGATCATGGACTGATTCAAAATGATTTAGGAAGGTTTGGCATGGTTTAGGATTGATTAGGATTAGGAATGTTTAGGAATGATTATGATCGATTAGGATTGGTTTAGAAATGATTCAATGATGATCTGAATTTGATTGATTCGGCCAAAGAGATCAAGATTATGATGTGAAATATGGGAAATGTTAGTAATTGATCGAATGAGAAATGTCACAAGATAGATGACATGTTAAAAGGGGGCACATAAGTGTGAACCATTTTTAGGTGTCTACAGTAGGAGGGTCTAAATTTCTTTGAAGAGGCATTGCATTGCTCACATCAAGAGTTAGATGTGTGGTTTCAGTCTCTGGAGGGAATTGGACACCTCTTTTATGGGTAGGTATCCTCTTTGTTTCTCTTATCACTAAATGCCAATTCTCCTTGGATTGAAATTCCTTCCCCATCTTCCATGCAATAAGAAGAAGAGTGATGCTAGTTATTGAATGTCAATAGATATGCTTGAATGAGAAACTCTTCTGCATTTTCCAATTGCCTAATATTCTTGTCTTAATGTTTTTGTGATGCTTGAACATAGGAGTTATGATTCCCTTGTTTGGTTGTATTATTGTTTGTTTAGTTTCCTAGACAGTTATGAATGAATATGTTAACTGATGACAATAGGGAGGAGTTCATATAGAGACAAAGAAACAAAACAATTAGACTAGTTTTGATTCATTGTCGAAAAAATTTGGGTCAACTAGGTGAGGTGGGGTAGCTAGTCTGGGCCCTTTCCACATAATTTTCAACTGTACACATGATAAAGAAGTTTGGGAAAGAAACTAGTATGACTTTTAATGTATACCTTGGTAAAAACCGATGATGGGATTTGGTCGATAACTACACTTTGAAGAATTTTTTATTCTGAAAGATTTTTTGAGCACTCTCTTAGTTGTGGACCATAGTTTTGTAGAAAAAATGTATTGATATAGATGGTCTATCATGACTCTAGAGTGACCTTGAATATGTAAGAATAGAAAAAAGGTGTGGTGGGTAGTAGATGATCATCACAAGGATATGGAGCAAGAAATAATTCATCAATCAGATGTGATTAGCTCACAATCCATTCTTGTTGTGCTTGAATTAACAGACATGGGATCTCCACTAGGCATTATGTGTGAAGAATGGGTCTATGGGGTAAGGTGGAGGATGTTTCATGGATATAAGCTAGGATATCTTCATCCGCGTCATTTGGAGAATATGTTTCTATAAGATGTAGACTTCTCAATTTCCTATGGGCCTTCAAGTAGTTGTCTCTATCATATTCATTGTTCTTCACAATCTGATAGTGTTGTTCTATGTTACTAGTATAAGCACTTAGTAGTGTCCAACTCCATTGTCTCAATTAGATCATGGCCAGTTGTTAAGTGTCATTTGTAATAGGGAAAGTTGAAATTCAATAAATAGGAAGGAATGAATACAAGTAACAAAATGTGATATATATATATATATATATATATATATATATATATATATATATATATATATATATATATATATATATATATATATATATATGAACACAAAATAGTAAACAGGACAAAGGTTAGATAAGATGGATAAGTCAGAATGTATTGAACATGCATGCAAATATAGAATTACTATACAAATCAAATACAAAAAATGATAGATACATTAGAAACATATTACAAATGGAGTTTTACTTTGGAACAACAAAGGAGAATTTGGTAAGTATATAATAGTGAAAGTTGAAAGAGAAATGAGTTGACAGGAATGAAGAAACCATTCAGATGTTAAACTACAAGGTTATACAAACTGTAACTAAAATGAACATTAAGGGAAAAGTAGAAATAAGGGTCTACAAAACTATAAGTGAAATAAACATGAAGGAAGCAGTAGGTAGGAGTATCATGCCAAGTGTGGAATAACACTTCCAAATGCTAAATCTAATAGGAAAGATGATGCTGAAATTTCTTACAAACCCTTAAGCTATTGCAAACTAGATAAACACATATACAAAATCAAATTTAAGCAAATAAACACAACACTAGATATACATGGGGAAACCCTTTCAGGAAAAAATTCCACCACTCCAAAGCCAAACCCAATTGTATTATCAGCAACAAATCAATTACAATACAATTTCAAGAGCCAATACTCTCCAAGAGTAATTAGTTGTGATATCTAGATCCAGAATAATTCTGGTAGCATAACAATGCTTTTCAAAATACTTATCTATCTTTATTCTCTTCATCAACACATTGTATTTATAGAGTTTTCATGCAAAAGGAAACTATTTCTAAAGCATCTACATTCAATGAATTTATAAACTATTTCTAGAAACTTCTCTTATGCATCATTCTTGCATAAAATGCAAATCTAAGAGAATGTCAAAAGATAAACTTTCTAATTTTTGCTCCATGTCTATCCTTGTAGACGATTAGGTCCCATTTAGCATAAATAATTAACCAATTAAAGTATCATAAGCTGGAGTCAGCTTATCCCAACAATTTGTAGGTAAGATTTCTACCTCAACAAATTCTCTTGAATCTTATCAATATCAATTGGCATTATCAACGCACTTGACCATCATACTATTATTAGGCTACTAGTTTATTTTTTAAAATTTTGAGTTGGTGAGTCTATTCCACCCTTCATCAGTGGTGGATATAGTTCATCTCAGATGGATATAATTGGTTTTCAACAACACCCAATTTCGAATAGCTTTATTGGCTCATTGGTAGAACATTCCATTCGCACTAATCATTCAGTAGGTACAACGAATATGGATGGGTGGAAACTAAAAACAACCCTTAACAAAGTAGGGAGGCTCCCCTTACAAATAGTAGCTGAGTCTATTCAAAAGACAAATCCACACAAGCGTGACCTTTGGCAGAATGTATTAACCATGCATCATTCCTCGTTAAATACACCCATAATTTCCATTCTTGAAATGAGTTCAATAGCTAGATAACATTTAGGATTGTAAATAAAAAGACAATTTGTATCACAAGATCATATTCTAGTTCTAGGAGAAATGCTACTACTACTCCATGTACTTCAATTCTATGATTTTTTTATATTTTTGACATTTTTTACCACACGGAAGAAAGTCGTTCACTGAACTTCCATACATCTTTTCACCAAGTTTCTTGTCATTCTCATGTTGGTAAAATTTCTTGAAATAAAAAATTTTGGGTCGTGTCCTGCAGTTTTATCTAGTTTTCCCTAGGGTTCCTTGTTTATTTCCTTGAAAATTTCTTAAACCCTAGTTGTGTTGGTAAGCGTTATGTTTCATTGTTACTTTTTGTAACTTAAGAAAGGGGGTCGTTTGTCATGAGAAGGGGAGTTGTAACTTTTATAGTCTCTAAAAGTTCTATCATTTCTAAGTCTGCCCCTTTTATTTTTCCCTAGGTCTTAAGTCCTTATCCTAAGTTAGTCGGCCTTTGTTATGCATTAACTAAGGTTTCTTACTTTTTATGAGTATGGGCCATGCGTCTTGTTTTCGTGTTACTGTGATGATGTCATCAAATGTTTCAAGCCAACCGCAGGAACACGAAGTATTGCCACATGTCCCTTCCCGTGGGGCTAAGTTTTATGTTTTTTCTCTACTATGCAGTTGTTTTGGTTAAATCTTGTTTTACTAATGACCTTATCTTCGAGCACATATCTAATTTGGACGGAGATCCCATATTCTGTCAGAATTTTTGCACGTTGAATATGTTCTTTGGTGTTGTTGGAAGATTAAAGAGTGAATATGATCAATGGTTGGTGTGTTCTCGTGATCAAAAGTGATCAACTATTATTTACCGTGGGAACATGAGATTGTGCCATGTATCTTGGACCTGCTACTGATTGTGAGGTGGGACCACAACATATGACACATGGTAGAATCTAATTGGTTGATCTTACAGACAAGGAGTTTTGTGATTAAGTTGTCGATTACATTGAAGATTAAAGCATCATGCAACTAAGGGGATAATCTTTTATCACATGGGTAAAATCAGCAGAGATGTTTTATTTTTAGCATAAAGTTTCTCAATGGTTAGTATGCTTTGATCTTTCATACTAGTTATTCTCCTACAAAGATCAATGGTTATCGTGATCCCGTGAACCAAGATGTTCAATCAATATTCACCGCGGGATCACGTGATGTGGACACATGTCTTTCCTCACCAAAGAGCAAAGGATGGTGAGCCAGGTTGTTTCCGTGGATCTTGGGTTGTCGTGGTGCCTTTATATTGGATAATTGTTGGGCCCGGATGACACATATAAAGTTAATGACAGTTGGACCCCCTAAACTGTCCAATGGAACAGGGTAGATGAGGATTGACGACTATAGTTTGAATTTGCAAAAGCTATATTTTGCGAGCCGTTTGTTCGCTCGTATGAATTTAATGGCGGACATGACCATAGTAAATGAGCTTAAAACGGTGCCAAGCTATTATTTTCCTCCATTATGCTTACTTCAAGAATTGTAAAGCACTCTGCAGCTAGTGGGTGAGAAAAGGAATTTTCTCTACAAGGGAAATTGAGTGAAGAATGGTGCAAAAGGTCGTAAGTTTATCCCTACTCTTGCATGCTCATTTTGATGTTTTCTTGAAGTATTTTCTTCAAATTCTTGTAGGAATTTCCTATTTTGTGAGAAAAGGTCATTGGTGTTGTCTTGTTTCTATTTTGGGGAGGGTTTTGCTAATTTTTTTAGGTGGTTAAAATCTCTAGTATCTGATTTTTTAGTTGCAAGCCCTAGTTTCAAAATGTCGTAGGCTAGAGAGCATTTAGAAAAGATAGGTTATCTTGAAAGAAACCCCTATGATGGCTTTTTAGACCAATTAAAGCCCTCTACAAATAATAGAGCAATAGGTGCTAAGTTAGTCAAGGGAAAGAAGAATGATGAGGGATTGTATGACATATTTGGAAATATAGCAGATGCCCGACTACCAATCTCAAAGTTAGATTTGTTCAGACAGTGGTAGGGTCAAGCTAATCTCTCAAACCCTGAATCAAATGCTTGGCAATTTAACCTTGGCAAACGAGTTGTTCCAAATGTGTATTTGGATGTGGACCTTCTCCTAACAATTGCAGACAGATATGATCCAGTAGCTAGGGTGGTTAGTGTAATACCCCAAAAATGGGCTATAAGTTCATTAACCTCCTATATCATCAAATCATATGAAATCGACATCAAAGTCCTAATCTAAGGCACATCTAAACATCATCAAATCTAATTGATTATCTTAAATTTTGCATCGGAGAATATTCCTAGTAATATTCCTAATTATCTTAATTATCTTTAATTTTATAATTATTTGGCAATAAATCACATTTATCCTAAAATTTGATTAATTGAATATTTTCATATTTAATTAATTAGATTTAATATTTGCCACTTAATTATGTAATTAAATTTAATTCTATCTATTATTAATTGTATTATTTAATTTTGACAATAAATCAAAATTCCTATCTTTAATTGATTAAATTCTTATTTAATTAATTAAAGCATGTTGTCATTATTTAATAATATAATTTTTAATAAAAGTTTGAATAAATAGTTAATTAACCCATAAATTAATTATTTATTTTCAAAAATCAGTTGAGTTGAGGATAAATCACTTTATTTATTTATTTAATTCTTAATTATTATGCATATTCAAAAGAAACAGTTAAACTCCAAATCAGAAAATCAATGCAAGTTATTGACTTTTTGGAACTCAACATCCTTTTGGAGTTCAAAAAGCTGATCTAAACTCTAATTTGAGTTAAAAAGCTGTTTTTGCATGTTTTTGCATGATTTTGAGAATTAACTATCTTTTATGATCAGATAACTCAAAAATCAAGATGAGTTAATTTGAGTGATTTATGGCTTTTATTCATGCACCTCCAAAGCCCTGGATTTCTATAAATTAAGGCTTCAGCTCTTCACAAATCATCTCATATTTTGCACAATCACGCTGGAGAATTGGAGACTGAGGAATCAACTTGCGAATTCAAAGCTTCGTGAGATCAATCTTATTTTTTTTGCATTCATATTACATATCATTGTTAGATTCATAGCATATCAATTTTCAATAGCATTCATAGCATATCAATTTCATTTAGCATAGATTTCATATCAGTTTTTACAATTATTATTGCATAGAAAAATCCAAAAAATAGCTTAATTGCATTTATTTCATATCCATCTTTTGCATTCAAATCCTTCATTTAGGTGTCGTCTAGGTCACTGATCTTGATTACAATCTGAGAACATTAATCTCGCACCTATTAGAAGGCAGTAAATCGCTTGGTTAGATAGCTTTCAATTTTACATGATTTTGATTATAGCTAACCTCTAATGTTTTACTGAGTGTTGTGTCTACAGATCAGGTATAATTTTCACACACACATTTCTGGCGCCCACCGTGGGGCAACCCACCTTTGCATGCTGGTTTTGATTTTTTTGGGAGCTAAAACCCCAAAGTTTCAAAGATTTAATTTTATCTCCCAAACGGCTTGGAATTTTGGTCTGAAATTTTTTTTGCAGGTTTGTGACATGTCATGGAAGCCATAGTAAAAAATTTAGAATTTTCTGAGATGTTTTGAATTTTTAATAATTTTTTTCTTGAAATTCTGGAAAAAATTAATAGCTGACGCAAATCAGCATATTTTTCGAAAATTTTTATATTTTCGGAAAGCTCTTTAAATTCTACAGGGGGTCTATTCTTTGTGTTTTAAATTTGGATATGATATCATAGCTCAAATAGTCAATTTACAAAAACTATTCTATTTTGATAAAATGGGTCTCTAGGGCACAAATGAAGAGGTTTTTCTAAAATTTTTGCATTTTTGGAAAGCTCTCTATTTTTTAGTAGGGGTCTCTATTCTGAATTTCTATTTTTGTGGCCAAAATCATATCAAAAAAATTAGATCTTGTTGACTAGGTCAAATGCAAAAAAAAAAAAAAAAAGTTTTGTGATGGGTATGCACTTATTTTTTTTACATGTTTCAATGAATGATATGAGTTGTCATTTGGGTTGATTGCTGGTTATTATTACTGATAATAATTGATTTTTAGAGCTAACCCTATGGTTTTCATAAGTTGAATATATTTTGCATATCTTGTTTGCTTGTTGGAGAGTTCGTCACTTGCTTGCATGAAAAAGCTCAACAAAAATTGCTAAAAATCAAGTAAAATCTACTAAGCGCGTTGCAAGGATCCCAGGTATTCTCCTTCATCTAATAATCTTTTGATTTGGGACTTAAAATAAATCTCTTATGTGTCAAGCTTGTGTGCATCTTTTCATGCTTTTGATCTATTTCTACACACTTGCATAATTGATACTAGGTTGTGAACCCTTAAGGATTCATTAAGTAGTCTTAGAATACTTGTGATTGATCTTGATTGCTATCTTGGGTTATTGGACTCGCTAATCCGCCGGCCCCTCATTTCCGCCCCGTGGTTGCAATCTCAGCACCATAAAGGGGAGGGGTCAACAAGACAGAAGCGTTAAATGTTCCACTTGGCAACCCTTTTGTGCTTTTAGGAACTCCCTTGTTTTCTAAGCTGTGGACTCGTTTTTAGCTTGTGTGAGGTGTTAAGTGTTCCACCTTGTGGACTCATCTCATATTCGCTTTAAACGTTAAGTTTTCCTCTTTCTACTTTTTGGATGCTTTTGGTAGATTTGCTTTCGGAACATACATCTGTGCTCACATAGTAATTAGGCCCTATGAACACTATTTGTGATTCTTGAGAGATTGGATTCCTAGCGAAATCCTTCTTGACGATAGAATCCTTGTAGGTAGGGAGGATACTTAGTGCGTTTCACATTCAACTTAGTTATTGAGTCTTCTCTTATTGATCGACACATTCTCTCTCCGGAGAGGTTGATAGATCACGTGGGGTTGATATCACGAGCTTTGGTGAATCAAAATTGGTTAGTGCGTCTTCTCTTATTGATTGATACATTCTCTCCCCGGAGAGGTTGATAGATCACGTGGAGTTGATATCACAGACCTTGGTGGAACAAAACTTTGTCTTAGCGTGTCGGATTAATCTGCTTGCTTTGTTTAGGTTAAAAGTGAAGAGGTGTCAAAACCTTGAATCTGGAGCCAAGTCCCCTTGTGGTATACTATTGTGAGTCATCTTTAGAGAGGGTTAACCGTAGCAGACAATCCCTTCACAGGGAAAACTGCATTGATGGAACCTCAAGCGGTAATAGCCATTTTCGCCATGGTAGTGACAACCGCTATATAAATGTCCTTGTGGAAGAAATCTCCACGGGTATGGTTCATTGTTGGGTTGTCAGATCTCCCTAGCAGCTCTTGAAGATTAAGTTCTCGGACTGTGTCAAAACCCTGGTGCGCCGGGATTGGAGTTCACCCCTTTGAATCATAAAAGTTGCAGAGTCAAACCATTACTAAAAACCTTAGAGAGGCCAATTTTTCATTCTCAGGTATATGTGTGTTATTGCAAAACTTTTCAGAACATACACAATTAGTACTCTCAGGGATTAGCACAATTTGGTCACTTGATTGTTCATGCGCAAGGTTGCTTTTGCCCTTGTTCATTATTTTCAGACGTGCTTGGAATCACTTGCTTGCTATTCTGCGTGCTTATTTATCTACTTGGCTATTAAAAATTATCAAATCTGGTATAACCTTCAAATCTTGGATAGTATAATTTGCAAACAATCCAAAACTGAAAACCTTAAATTTTGCAAAAATTGACGTAAAGTTCTTTCTGGAGTCAAAAGTCATTTCAAGAAGTCAAAAGTCGTATGACTTTTTGTCAAATGTCATTTCAGTAAAGCCCCTATGTCGTATGATTGAGAATCCAGTGTCGTACGAGTTTTCAAACCAGCAAAATTCAAGAAGCCAAAAATTGTTAGCAACTATCGTATGAGTTTTGTCAACTATCGTTTCATCTTTACCCAACTGTCATATGAGTTTAGCAACTGTCGTTTCATAGACTACCCAATGTCGTATGAGTCTGCAGAGTGTCATTTGAAAAAATTTGAGAGAGTTTTCAGAAATTGTCAATTTGCGAGATATCCAATGTTTCCAGCCTAGTTCTAGAATCTGTCAAAAATATCATTGTGTCAAGAACAGATCAGTAGCTATTGAGAATTAGTACACATGTCTCAAAGAATCAGTACACATGAGGAAGAAATTTTGATCGCCGCTATGATGAAACAGATACATGCTATGCAAGTCCAGCTTGACAAATTTGGGAAAGAAAAGGAACCTCTATACTCTTTTCCATTTGATAAAGACTTGTACATGTCACCATGCCCCCGAAAAAAATTTGAGCAATATGATACCTCTTCCACAGAGAGTGACACATCCAGCTTTGAAGACTATGATGACTATGATGACAGAAAATGTAATGATACCTATGACACCTCTATTCCTAAGAGTCCTCCTCATCGTTCATTCCTGCTTACTACAAATGGGGCGTCACATTGGATAGATCGTGATGGTGATCCATATGATTCTAATTTTGAAAGAGATTTTGATGGCTTTTGTGGACAATACCTTGATGATGATCCATCTACTACTGCTGAGGACTATAAAATACATCGTGCTAGCTTGAAACGTCAATACTATAAGGATCTCTCCTCTAAGAACTCTCCAGCTGAAAATAAAGATTACACTCTCAAGCAAGATCATGTTAATGTTGGACCTTTGTCTTGTGATGGTTCCCTTCCATCCCCTACTTCCTCCAATACCCATACATTTCCTAAAGCTTCCGAGTCTTTCAAATCTTTCACAGAACCTTCATCTGACACAAGCCCTGATACTTTTCATGTGGTTCCCTATAGTTATCCCCCAGGGCTACCTCTTAAAGAAACTCAAGCTAACCTTCACTTGGCTGCAAAGACTTTCAATAATGATAAATCTAAAGAGCCTAAGCCTTCATATGCTATAATCCCTACTTCAGCTAGTCCTTCACCATCTCTTCCAAAATCATCCATACAATCCCAACATGCTTCCTTGTCCTTAGAAGTGGCTCCATGTCAAGAGGACTCTAAAAATGATAAAGAAAAGAACATAAAGAAAGATCAAGATCAAGAACCCTCCATGTCATCCACTCCTTTTCCCAATGTCTCTTATCTGCCTCAGGGTTCTTTTGATCCTGTACCCCCTTTTTCATGCATTCCACCATGTCTTAAGTCTTCGCCTAAGCAAGATCAAGCTACTACTTACACTGTTGAGCTTATTGACAATCAAAATAACCTTACTACGCTTGCGCTTTCCAAAGATGATACTTCCATTAAGGTTGGTAAAAATGGTGTTCCTTCCAATGTCAAGCCTATTGAAAATCAAGAAAAAAAATTATGCGCTTATGCTATCCGAAGATCCTTGTCAAGATCAAAGTCTTTCATCTTCTTGTTCTACCACTCCATGTTCACTTCCACTTTCTACTCTTCCTAAGTCTTTGCAAGCTTTGAACAATCCTATCAAAGAAGGTGCTCATATTCAAGATGTCCATGATTCTATTGAAGATCCTAATGCTCACTCTAAAGATGCTGATATCCTTGGTTGTCATATAGATGCTGATGAACTTATTGATTATCCTTTTGCATCTTCCACTTCCATCCTTGGACCTCTTCCACCACTACAAAGATCTTCACACCTTCCTTCCATCTTGGGTCCTTATGTCCCTTCACTTTCCCCTCCTAACTCTCCTAATTCGCCATCCATCTTGGGTCTTTACATACCTCCATCTCCCATCTTTCCTCAAGATCAACATAGATGCATACCCTTGAATCCTTTTCATCCACCCACCCATCTAAACCAGTCATATCCTCCCTCTTCCACAAATCTCAAGTCTTTTGGAAGTAACTTGAATGTTCAATACAAGAAAAAGAAGCAATACAAGAATCCATCAAAAAAAGAATATCACCATGTCTCCTCTCATAGACATGGAAGCATAAAGTCAAAAGAGATATCTAAGAAAAAAACTACAAGACAAGTATGGGTTCCAAAATCCATCATTCAAGATATTCTCTCTAAGTCATCAAAGGGAAATAAAAAGCCTAAGGCTATATGGATTCCAAAGTCTCTCATAAGAGAGTCTCATGTTGAACAAAAAGTGAAATTGACATTCAAGCTTCCAAAGGCTTCCACTACATCTCCTTCCAAAAATATTCTTCCATTTCATGCGCCCAAACCTCAACCTCTGCTATCCATTCGCCATATTCCTTCACGTATTCCTTCATTCACATTTCCTCCACCCTCTCACCACCCTTCAAGGTGTGTGTTTACGTTGATCTTGCCTTCCTTTCCACCTACCCTTTTACAATCCTTCCATGCATTAACCTTCTACCTTCTATCCTTTTTCCTCATTTGCCTATTCCTCCTATCTTCCAACCTCACTCGCTTTACATAAAACCTTATCCTCCATTTTTCTCTTCCATCTCCCTTTCCCTATCAGCATCTTTGAGCATATCATTTTGAATCCTTGGCATATCATGGTTTATCCTTTCAAGGAGCATTATCTAAAAAGCTTGCCTTCTTCCAAAAAAAAAAAAAAATTAAAATTAAAAAAAATTGAAAATGTGCCTTGGTGAAAACCTGGAAACAGGCACCTTGGTAGCAAAAGTAAAGAGAAATAAATTCGTCCTATGGTGAAAACCACTTCCTTGTGGCACCTTGGATAAGTACCATGATGAAAACCTGGCAATCAGGCATCATGCATAGTTCTTCTACATATTTCATCCATTCCATCTTCTCTCTTTGATCTTGACAATGTTGATCTATACATGAACATTTGGCTATTTTGTGAGCTATCTTACGGTGATCTTTCTTTCATTCCTTCCATGTTTAGACTTCATATCCATCTTCCTCCATTCATTTTTGTCTATCGCTATCTTTTTCCCCTTTGGTCTTGATCTAATAAAAAAAGAAAGAAAGAGTAAAACACGGTGCTATGAAGCCTCTTGACATGTCTACTCCTTTGGATTGCATTCTTTCCTGCTCTGACATTAGACTTTTATGACTTATCCTATGCTAGCCTTTTATTGCTTGACCAAATGTGCTTTACATGACAATTTTTCCCTAGCTTGGGTATTCTTGAGGAGTTTCCCCTTGAGGATTTCTTCCCTTCATTCTCCTTCATTCTCTTATCTTCCATCTCTTCCACCAGCTTGCTAATCCCTCTTGTTCTCCACCTTGCTAGACATTGGGACTGCACGATATGATCTTGCTTGGGAGTTTGCAAATGGAAAAAGATGCTATCAAGTATACCAAGTATCAGAACAAGTATCACAACCAATATCAAAACAAGTATCACAACCAGTATCAAAACAAGTATCAGAACAAGTATCAGAATGGGCCTACAGGACTAGTATCAGAATGCCTACAGGGGCTACACCTTTCACTTTAGTTTATGGGTCTGAAGTGGTACTGCCTATTGAGGTTGAAATCCCATCACTCAGAATCAGAATGCATGGACTTGTCACTGATGAAGACTACAGAGTGTCTAGGTTACAAGAACTTGAATTACTAGATGAACGCAGGCAAGTAGCGTATGATCATCTCAGAGTATATCAGAAAAGAATGTCTAGAGGCTACAACAAGAAAGTCAGACATAGAGAATTTCAGGTTGGCGATCTAGTGTTGAGAGAAAATCCTAAAAATCAATCACATCGAGAACGCAAGGGGAAGTTCAAACCCAATTGGCTAGGTCCCTTTGTAATCACTGCTACTTTTGGCTCTGGTGCCTATCAACTCTCAACAACTGAAGGAGAACAGCTCCGAGAACCAATCAACGTTCTCCATCTAAAGAAATTTTACGCCTAAGGCATTCAGTGCTTGGTAAATGTCCTGAAAAAAATCTTAAAAATTGAAAAAAGTCCTGAAAAAAATGAACCTCTTGGTGAAAACCTAGCAATAGGCGCCTTGATGATTCAAAAAAAAAATCAAAAAATTTCAAAAGTACAAAAAAATTAAAAAAATGAAAAAAGAAAAAAAAAGTGCCTTGGTGAAAACCTGGAAACAGGCACCTCGGTAGCAAAAATAGAATCTCTACCAAGATGGTGAAAACTCGGCAAACGGGCACCACTTGTTCCAAAATGCTCCATCTATCAGCACAATCTTGGTCTTTCCCAGCTTTCAGTCTTGCTTTAGTTTTTACATATCTCCCGGTTTGTTTCTGCATATCCTGGTTTCAATAAGTCGGTCTGTACACCAATCAGCTCAAGTGTCTGTATCCTATCAATGTTCAAACTTGGGGGCAATCAATGTCATATCTTATAGTCTCCAATGTATCTTAGACATGTCATATCCACTCAGAGTCCTTTGAAGCTTCAAGTTGAGTCAGTCAGTCTGTCTCGTCTCCAGAAAGGATTTTGCATCAACAACAATCAAACATCAAACTCAAACTGAAAACAATATGTGCTTTTCATGCTTTTATCTCCTTGTATGCTTACTGATTCGCATTGAGATTTTTGCATATTGTGTCCCTTCGAGCTCTTCAATGATGTCCTTTACAGGATTTAGAGAGTGATGACTGGGGGCATAATCTTTTCTTTGTCTTCTGCTTGTATGTGAAAATCTAACAGCTTTGGAAATTTTGGATTGAAATGGTGTCCGACTGTAAGAGCCTCTATCTCGAATTGGATGGCCATGCGTACCTCGACCATTGATACCCAAAAAATTCAAGGAAGTTTGATCTAACTATTGTCTTTTTGAGTAAGTTCTTTCTCCTACTGTGGAACGCAATCTTGCCTAAGGATGTGAACAATAAAGGGTCACTACGGGTAATTCACATTGGATTTAGAATGATCTCTTGACTGTTTGATGTGTTTGCAATGTAAGGCGTATTCAGGTCATCACGACGTTTATGTTTTGATGCTTGTACAAATTGCTATATCAAAATGGACATGATATTCAGGTCATCCTGGCATTTGTGCCTTGATGCTTATATTTAATCCAACATTTTGAAAATAAAGTCAATATTCATATATCCATGGTTGTTGTCCAGTGGGTGTTGTATTGATTCTTGCGCATACAAATCGATATTCATATGTCTATGGTTTCATGGCTAGTGGGCATTGTATTGATTTATCCGGTTACCTAAAAGTTCAATGATGATAACAAATCGACACATGATCAGTGACTAGGTCCTAGGTCTTAGGTTGCATTTCATTTTGCATGTCTCATTGCATTTTGCATGTTTACATGATCTCACAATGATTAAACGAACTTCAATGCTTAAATGATTTTTCAAATCGCATCTTCAAGTCTAACAAGAGCTGAATCTCACACGAAGGTTCCTCCAATGAAATAGCAAGTAGAATCCTTTTTCGGGATCAAAATTCAAATCTGAGATCATTCATATTATTAACTACTTGCATATTCGACCTTCAATCATCACAAAAATCTAGTATTCAACTTAACTGATTATCTTACATCAAACTATCAAAATTTCAACTTGGTCAACCATGGTCAACTCATGGTCAAACCTAGTCAAACTTGGTCTTTTGGGACCTTCCAACGATGCAGAATGCGTTCTCGGATGTAAATAACCACTTCTCAAATCAATTAACATGCTTCTAAACTATCAACGCTGACTTTTCTTGTCAGATTTCAATTTTAATCCCGAAGGGGGCATGGTATTGCATATCATTCAAAGTTTGTAAATCAAAATTCTATCGATCAAATCTATCAATATCTTTCATCAGTGATCAAGATAACAATCACGTCTAGTCACTGATTCATCAAAAGTCCTCATCGCTCGGGGCAAATCTATCATCACTTGGGGCATATCAGATTCATCAAGATCCATATCAATCTGATATTTTCTTAATCTTGTAAACTGTATCAATTTTTGCAACCATCGGATCATAGTGTTCTTTCCTTGGTTCTTCGGCAACTGAAGGATTCAGATGTGATACTTGCTAGTTCTGCTAAGACAATCGAGTCTAGAACGGGTCACTCACTTCTTATCAATCCTAAGGTTCAGAATCAGGCATTTTGACACTTTTTCGCAATCATAGGTTCATTTGCTGCTATAGTGAACATTATCTTTGGTCATTCAAGACCTATTATCTCCATATCAAGTCAATATCAATCAACTCCTATCTCAATATCTTTCAATCGGTTTCTATCTTGAGATCGGTTTATCTTTTGAATCAGTTTCATATCTTTATCAAACACAGACTATCTTTGAACCACTGCACTTCGCACAGTAATTCAAAGAGGGGCAAAATGTAATACCCCAAAAATGGGCTATAAGTTCATTAACCTCCTATATCATCAAATCATATGAAATCGACATCAAAGTCCTAATCTAAGGCACATCTAAACATCATCAAATCTAATTGATTATCTTAAATTTTGCATCGGAGAATATTCCTAGTAATATTCCTAATTATCTTAATTATCTTTAATTTTATAATTATTTGGCAATAAATCACATTTATCCTAAAATTTGATTAATTGAATATTTTCATATTTAATTAATTAGATTTAATATTTGCCACTTAATTATGTAATTAAATTTAATTCTATCTATTATTAATTGTATTATTTAATTTTGACAATAAATCAAAATTCCTATCTTTAATTGATTAAATTCTTATTTAATTAATTAAAGCATGTTGTCATTATTTAATAATATAATTTTTAATAAAAGTTTGAATAAATAGTTAATTAACCCATAAATTAATTATTTATTTTCAAAAATCAGTTGAGTTGAGGATAAATCACTTTATTTATTTATTTAATTCTTAATTATTATGCATATTCAAAAGAAACAGTTAAACTCCAAATCAGAAAATCAATGCAAGTTATTGACTTTTTGGAACTCAACATCCTTTTGGAGTTCAAAAAGCTGATCTAAACTCTAATTTGAGTTAAAAAGCTGTTTTTGCATGTTTTTGCATGATTTTGAGAATTAACTATCTTTTATGATCAGATAACTCAAAAATCAAGATGAGTTAATTTGAGTGATTTATGGCTTTTATTCATGCACCTCCAAAGCCCTGGATTTCTATAAATTAAGGCTTCAGCTCTTCACAAATCATCTCATATTTTGCACAATCACGCTGGAGAATTGGAGACTGAGGAATCAACTTGCGAATTCAAAGCTTCGTGAGATCAATCTTATTTTTTTTGCATTCATATTACATATCATTGTTAGATTCATAGCATATCAATTTTCAATAGCATTCATAGCATATCAATTTCATTTAGCATAGATTTCATATCAGTTTTTACAATTATTATTGCATAGAAAAATCCAAAAAATAGCTTAATTGCATTTATTTCATATCCATCTTTTGCATTCAAATCCTTCATTTAGGTGTCGTCTAGGTCACTGATCTTGATTACAATCTGAGAACATTAATCTCGCACCTATTAGAAGGCAGTAAATCGCTTGGTTAGATAGCTTTCAATTTTACATGATTTTGATTATAGCTAACCTCTAATGTTTTACTGAGTGTTGTGTCTACAGATCAGGTATAATTTTCACACACACAGTTAGGGATATCAAGGGAGAGGTCTTGCTTACTATAAGTGGGAATGAGATTAGGGAGGTGTTTGATACCAGTGAATTATTTGCTACCCTAATGGACATAGAATTGAATATGTTCTTGGCCCATTATACTAGAACCAGGGATATGGTCAAGGATAAACCTCTCCCTACTCATCTAGCCAAGGCACAATCAATAAAGTACTTTGTAGGGAAATCCACTCAGGAACCCTTTGTTATGGAGGCCTTTGCCAAACATCTTCGGGACATATTATTCATTGTGTTAGTTATTAGGAAGACATGTGGGACATAGCATGCCACCTGAATACATGTATATGGCCATTCAGATTCAACACCTTGGTTTTGTTTCAGTGTATGATTATCCAACCTATGTTGCAAGAAAGATCCATACTGATCTGATGGTTTTAAAGAAGGGTGGTGAGATGTTCTATTGGTTGTCCTTCTTAATGGATACGTTTCTTTTCAGAAATGTTGATTACATTGCAAAGTTTATGAAACTAAATAGGGACCTAGATGGGGAACCTATGCCTATGCAGACATGGACTACAATGATATCCAAGGATTGGGAGGGATCTAGTTATGTCCTCTTTGACAATAACTTTGCATCCAGGCTTAGGGCTAGGTTAGTTGTGAATATTCCTAGGAGCCCTTCTCAGTTGATGGATTTTTTGAGGTCAAAGGAAAGGAGGCCTTATTTGAATATTGAGCACAATTGGGGGGATATCATCTCATATCATGTCAGCACTATAATCAGAGTGTATGGTTTCAGGGGTCGTCTTGTTGTGCTTCCTTACCATGTTACTTTAAGACTAGGTTTTGTTGAAATAATTAGGCAAATTGGCTCAATCCAAGATAGTGAAATGATAGACAAGGATAAGGGTACCCTATCTCTAGAATTTACTTTCTTCCATCATTTTGTAATAACAAAGGGAGGATGGGCACACTTGAAGATTTTATAGCCCTACAATCTAGGACTAAGTGTGCCAAGGAATAGTGACCCAAAGGGTTTCTACAATTTGTTCAGGAGAAGAATTAGGATCAAGGAAATGCTCATGAAATTCACTTCCCAGAGGACTACATAAGAAATGTTTATGATGAGGAATTGCAAGAAGAAAATAAGAGAAAATGGCTGGCTTTTAAGGCAAAGTGGGATGAAATTTAAAAATTTGAGCCAGATTGTGATCCTCTTAGGACTTTGACTCTTTTTGCAGTAAAAATGTCAACTTTGTTTAACTTCTTCAATGACCTGTTTTCCACTCTGAGACAGAAGCGGGGAAGAACAGGATCTTTCGAATTGGCATCTTCTATTGCAGCACTTCTAGGGCGTCTTGTTGAAGGTAGGAAGGAAGAGGAGAGACCTATTTTTTATCCTTCCCCAACATCAGAGAAAGCTTATTAAAGAGTAAGGGATGAACAAGTCAGTGATTCTGACTCAAAAGGGGGGAGGAGGAGAAAAAAGAGAAAACATATAATGACTAGCAGTAGACCAGTTCCCTGCCCCCCCCACTCAGACCATTGAAAGGAATAAGCATTATGGAGCCTCATGATCCCCCAAGGAGAGAGTCTTCCCCACCGTCTCCAAGGCCCCCATCTCCCCCTACAGAGATAATTCTAGAACATACTATTGAGGCTTGGACAAGGAAAGGCAAGGAGAAAGGCAAAGATGATAAATTTGTCCCTCTTGTGCAATTGTCTAGTGACAGTGATTCTGATAGTGTTGATGAGGTATATATCATTGTTATCCCGAAGGTAGATCTACAAGTTGTTGTCTCACAGATCCCCATTGCACCTCTCTCAGACTTCACTTCTTTGGAGACACAAGGTAGAGTCCATAAGGACTTGAGGAGGGAAGCTTGTGCAGAGTTTCTTAATGATGAAGGGTTTGTTAAGACCCAAGCTTTCCAACAGTTTATGTGGCAGAGAAATATTAAGGAGTATCATAAGAAGTTGGAAGAGAGAAAGACCCAACGGCCTGATGTTTCAGAACAGGAAATTGTAAATGAGGTACAACTAGAGTTGCATCAAGAGTTTCAAGCATTAACACCAAAGGAGGGAAGAAAAATTGTACACAAGGCTGGTGTACTGATCTTTGCCAGAATGGGCTATTGTTGATGTTGTGGCTTTTGATGTTGTAATAAAAAAACATGAGTTTGCATGGCACAAAGGAATAACAGGTTGAGATGGCTTTGAAAGGGGCCTATTATAGTAAAGATTATGCCACCTTGGCTATCTGGTCCCTCACACCTACAACAAAAATGATGGACATATCTAATATTAACCTAGAATTGAAGGGCGGAGTAATTCTACAAAGGGTTGCAGATATAGGTGGTGTTCAGGCGGCAAAGCACAACTTGGAATCTTCTAAGTTTATCCTTGGTGTAGCTCAAAAGGAAGGAGGAAAAGGAGGAACTTGCAATGAGAAATCAGCACCTCTTCCAAGAATATGATATAAAATCAAAGAGATGTGTAGAGTTAGAAACAAGGAATGCATTGTTGGAACAGAGGATCGAGGACTTAGAAGAAATTATGCAGTCAAATGCCCCAATGTCATCCACATCAGCAAGGACGAGACTGTCAGTTATCAGAGAAGATATGATAGATAGGGTTGCTTCCCCACCTCCTTTTGCATGGGACATTCCTAAAGAGACAGAGTGCTCAGTTGAGGCTACCATAGCTCAACTTTACCAAAGAATTGATGAGCTAGAAAGATCTTCAACTAAGGATCAAGAAGATTTTGAGAGGAAAGACATGGTACAAACAATTTTGTACCATTTGAATGAGAAAGTTAATGAAAAGTTAGTTGGCATTCATGCTGGCTACACCTTGCTTTTTGAAGCAATTCAAAAAATTTGATAAGGATATGGAAGTGACAAGGCCACTATATGATAGATGGATTCAGAAGATAAAAAATGAGGATGGCTAGTTTGGGATCCAAGTATCACAGGGAGAGGCCATTGAAAATCCAGCCCACTTTTGATTTTGTGAAAACTCTGAGAGATTTTCAGATGCTCCCAGATCATATTGAAGGTAGAATCAAAGAGTTGCAAAGAAATTTTAATGAAATGAAAGAGTCTCCTGCCCTCTATTTTGGATGAGGATGGAAAGGTAAAGGCACTATAGACGTGGAAAGATGAGGCTAAGACAAACTTAGAGGCTGCAATGGAAGAAATATGTAATGACTTAGACAGAGGAATGTTGGAAGAATGTATGGACAAAATCATTACCACTGGACTCTTCTTTGACAACTTTGAGAAGGAAGTGAATCAATGCACCGTCAAGTATACTCCATTCATAAGAAAGTCTAACTAGGTAATGAATTTTGATTGGTCTGCAGAGGATTAGTACAATGAATGGGTACAAATGTATGTGGAGTAAAAGTAATGTCATAATGACAATTCTGCCAGCATTACATCATTTTGAAAAGTTATTGCAACACCTAAAGTCACTGTCAAATAGGCATGGGCATGATCAACATGTCTCCATCAACAGGTACATGTTTGAGGTTGTGAAAAAATTGCTCTTTTATTGCAGCCGCTATCTCTATAATTTCAAGTTTTTTTGCTGCTCAAGATTGTCAAATTTTGACAAGTGTCATCTCTGACCTATAACTTGTTGCTACCCTTGTTCATATTAAAGAGTAATCAAGGCCATGAGAAAGGGTCCACTTTTTTATTATTCATATAGAGTTTTAGGTTTGTCGATCTAGAATTTTGTGTTTTGATGTATATGTATTGAAAATACCAAAGCAAATGGAAAGTAAGAATCAGTGTATTTTATTGCAAGTTCTGTCTTTTAAACATTGTTGGATATTGTATCACAATTATAGCTAAAGTTAATGAAATTTCAAAAGCATTTTCTAATTTATTTCCTCCCCTGTTGCAAATCTCATGTGTTTTGGGTGTCACTAGATCAAAGATCATGTTATCTCATTGCATTGTTATGATGTATGTGGTAGATTCATACTTTAATTCAAAGAATTAATTAAAACGATAGAGTATTAACTACAAATCTATAAATTGTATCAGGATTTTGATAAGTAGGATTGATCGGAAAATTACAAATTAGCACATTGTAATGCAGATGTGTTGTGAATCATATAGCTATACTCCTCAAACTTGAGGTAGGATGTCGTGTTAAGTTGGCCCATTACCCAATGAACAAGGCACTGATCTAAGCTAGGGTTTTCTTAACATTTAGCTACATTTTCTTCACATAAATCCTTAATTTATGTTTTTGATTATCCAAACAAGTTGAGTTAATCTCATACTCCATACAAGTTGACGTTCAATGGGTGATTGGTTGTTACCTAGTATCTCCTTGTTATATTGAGGCTTATATGAGATATCTATTTTTTTGTGGTTTTTTAAATACAAACTGTTGTCAAAAGCCTAGAGAAAGATCACAAGTACACCTGCCTTGGTTTTGCAGAGCCAAAAGTGTAGATGGGATTTACTGAGCGTCTTGTTAGTTGGTCCAAGTCCATCTAGGTGTCCATCATAGAAGTTAGAAACTTCTTAGATATTTGGGTGGGTAGCTTGGTCGCATTTTATATGTGTAAACCCTGTCAAACCAGGAACCAACATCTCGGACCAACTTATTTACTTAGACCTCATTTTGATCTTAAAATTAAATGCATGAGTTGAGAAAGTCTCTCAACCAAAATACAATTTGGCAACAATGTTTCTAATCTTTACAGATTGTTGAGGGCTCCAGTAACACTTTAACCTGTCCTTCCAAATAAAGAAGACCCATATTCTATAGCTCCTATATTTTATTGCTGTTGTCGTTTCCTGGTGTTCCTTTCACACAATAAGATGAAGATATAATGAAAGTGCAATACGAATAAAACTAGCAGACAATCAAATTTATAAATTATAGGTCTACAGTACAACAGTACAACCCCAGAAATGAAATATCCAGGACGTAACAAGAATAAGTCTGAAAATAGCTGCTTCTTTTATAACCAGCCAGATAAAGTTATACTTCATACAAATCTGGCTGCAGAAATTTCATATCAATTTTTCCAATCTACATCAACCTAGTAGAAGGCCTCTCATATGACATACATTTTTTGGCTGAAACTTCCGTTCTCCTGGCAAGCCAGCAGCTCAATGTTTTACTTGACAGGAAACTAAAACTTTATGTATGCTTGACACCTATAGCCCCTTTTATAAATTTTAAAATTCTTCTCCTTCACAGAACCATAGACGAGAGAAGACTAAATGGCCCCCATTGCCTGATTCCAACCCAAAGGACATGTGGCAAAAATCTGATATATGATGGGCCTATTAGTTGGCAATGTATTCATTTGAGGACCAAATGAAGAGTTAAGACTGTTGTACAATAGTGAGCTGGGACAGGCAATCATCCCCCTTCAATCTATCAAATACAATTCCGTAGCTCACATCATCTCTTATTAGATTGTTAATTCGATCAAACACTTGATTTTTACATACCAAAAATGGTCACTTCAACAAGAGTTGTAAACTAGATCTACAAAAACAGTGGCACCTTACAAAACACCAATAGGTACCAGAGTTCTATAAGACATCAAGGCAGGACATGACGACATCTTAAAATGCAAATACTATTTCTTTAAATTGGTACGTGAAAGGATTCTCTTTCCAAATGGACTACTTCGCAACACTGGTAAATGTGGTCGGATGGCTTCAACAAAAGCAGAATGAAGAGCCCCCTGCATCCAGAAACAAAGGAAATTATTAGATTTCTCATGACTAATCAAACTAAATAAAGAACAGAATCTATACCAAGTCAACAAAATAAGATCAGGAAAGCATTTCCTGTTTCAATTGGTATGGTCCAGAAGAAAGAAATTAAAGGTTTGAGGGGAACCTTCGAGGCATTCAGGGCAGATTGGACAACATAATTAGCATATGGATCCTGTAAAAGCTGCCCTAGACGAGAAGTATTTATAAGTTCTCGAATAATTTCTGCGCGTTTCTCTTCTTCAGCAAGCTTAAGACATTTTTCAACTACATTACTGCTGAATTTCTGCATGGAAAGGTGTGCATAGTGCCCTTCAAGTTGAACCATTACATCTTCAGTTGCCCATGGAATTTTAAGATCCAAAATATATTGTACAACATAGTTTCTGCAGAAAAGAATAAAAAATGGTTTAGCATATCCAAATGTGAATATCTCTGCAGGTTGTGAAATCATGGCACATTCATCTTATTGTAGCAGGATTCTCCATTTCCCTCAAATAACAAACACCTAAGCAGCATCCAAGCAACGTATCATAACCACTCAAAAACAAAGCAATCAGGGTTCACATCTTTCTGGTCATGCATGATAGCTATCTAGATTCTAAATGAACAAACACAGTTTCATAACCTGAAGTTCCCAAATTATATCTGCACAATAAAAAATTAAAAGGCCAAGGAAGGGACTTCTCAATGGAAGATTAGGTTACCAAGTACACTAAACCCAGACAGTAATTTTAAATGTCAAGAAGATTTCCAAGATTTGTGTATTACAATGCAATACTCTATTTTCAAATGCAAAAAACGCTAAAGATACTACAGAAAAACAAGAATTGATACAATCCAACCTTTTAACCAAAAAACAGTGAATTTGCAAGAAAAACTTATTATGCGTTAGAGAAAAGACAATGCTCTATTTTCAAATGCAAAACAAGATATAGAATCTAAATTCTACAAAAGCAGATCCCACCTTTAAAACAAAACTTAGCAAATGCTACATAAAACTAGCCTGATAAAAATATAGTCACAGATCCAAGTTAAGGATCAATGCATAACAATTACCCAAAAGGATCCTGCGAAAGGACCAATGCATTGGCAGCTATTTCAGCCACCAAACGATTCCGCTGGGCTCCAGTTGAAAAATCAACACATCGTTGCAGCACACAGCATCCATGGCGATGGGTTGCAATCTCAACACAATGAGCTGCTGCAGCATCAAAGAGAAACTGGAAACATAGAAAAGAAGTTTTGATTCAATGGCATTCAAGCTGTTAAAATAGTAAAATTCATGACATTCAAGCTGTTAAAATAGTAATACCACAGAAAAGCAATATTCAAAAGAAATCATGATAGAATTTACAAAACAAATTACTAATATTAAATCTTAAAATTCATTCATGTGCAATAACAAAAACAAGCCCTCATCATACAAAAACATTAGAGACTTAATTTGCATCCATCTACAAGTAACTCTGGCTTCTAGATATTTTGTACCCCAGGCTTTTATAGATTCATTGTAACAATATCTCCAATCTATTTCACTAATTTGATAATATCTTAATAGGCTAGAGAACATAATAACTAATAAGAGAGATAAAGAGGAGACTGTAAAGAGACTCAATACTGGCACTACCGTTTTTTTGCCCATCCCAATTTAATAAAGCTGAAATGGTTATGGGATTAGGAATTTAAGAATAGAGCAGCTTAGTACATTTTCTTCAATTAACTATGAGTGATTCTCTTGAATACACAGGATCAGAATAAAGACAATACAACTTTGCATACCCAGCAAAATCCCAAGATCAAATGTAAAAGGTCAAGTCCAACTCAGAAACGTAGCAACCCAGCTCTCACAATGTAAGATATGGTCCCTGAAAGGCCTACCAGTAGTATTTGGCACAGAACTAAATACTTCCTGGGAAATCTTGAAATAATTTTCTTGCATTCTACTTTTACTAATGAAACAAGAAAGTACAATCATTAAATAATGAAATAGACAGGAAGAAAACAATCTGCACTTTCAAAACTATTTTCTAACACTATATTTCAAATGAGTATTTTAAGTACAACCACTTTAATTGTACTTCCTGACTCCCAAACATCTGCACTAGTCATGCCAAATACACCTTGAAAATCAAATTCAGACTGTGCAGTAAAGTCAATCTTAATTTAAGCCATTTCTGTAAGGTCCACTAACTTGTGTACATAGCTAGACAACTACTAGAGTTGAGCATTTATGGTAGGAATTACACAAGCTAAAGGAATTATAATAAAAGCATAGTTTCTCTGTGCTTAAGATTGGATATAAGAATGTCTAGTCAATTTGCAAGTAGTGATCAATTTTGCATTCTTCCTGCTTCATGTTTAGATTTTCAGATATATATTGATAGGTCCTCCCAAACCCCTTGTGCAGCAATTATGCTGTAAAAGGCACCTTATGGTCATATTATTAAATAATAAATCCTTGATTCCGCTGCTTGTGAGTTAGATAAATATATTTTTACATCTTCAAATGATAAGGTTGGTATGGAAAATTATTTTGCATCTCTACAAATCATTTCATCGTGTTCTAAACTTTGTTCATCTTGATTCTTGACAGGAAAGAAGCGAAGTGCATTTGTTTTCAAACATAATCTTCTTAGACAATTGAAAAAGGAAAGCAGATACAAAAATATAATCATTATTTTTTTCACTTTGAGCATCACAATTAAAAATGGTCTACTGCAGAGGAAGCATGTAAAGGAAAATTTGATAAGCATCCATTTGTCCAAATATCTTTGCACCCTTGAGTTTACAAAATATAAAAATACTTAATTGTTAAAATATGTTGATAACACACTTGAAATTCACATGTTACCATGCATCTATCAAATTTGGCAGCATATGCATTACTAGGAAATAATAAATCAAAGCACAAAGATTGCCAAGGGGTCTATTTTCCAGATATAGCAGCATTCATGCTGACTCTTTATGGATTCCAGGATTTCACTTGACTCACCAATCAGCAAACAAGAGCTGAAACAATTGAAAACATAAAGTTATCTCTTATTTTGCTTCTCCATATATTGTCAAAAACAGTCTGTCCCCAAACAAGTGATGTGACAGGAAATAAACTTTCAGGATCTGTATTATTTCCTTGATAGTTACCAAATATTCAATGACACGTTCCCTTTGACTCATCACAAGAGATGCCTTTTAAAGTAAAGGATCTACTAAAATGTCTGACAAAAGATTCATCAAGTCTTTTTCCAGCGCAAAGGAGAATATGCTGCAAGCAGTCACATGATCCTCTCAATCATGGTTGATCAGTTCAACAATGAACTACAGGGTGGCTATATTGCAGCAGCTCAAGAGTGTCACATCCCTCTTGTTCACTGATACAATATTATGTTTTGGATTGATGTCCTAGATGTTTATATTTCATGTAATGCAATGGAACCACTGTTCAGAATGTATTTGTGGAATGATATTATGTTATGTTCATAATTTTGATTTGTAATTAGATATATTGGACATGTGTGTAATTTAAAAGATTATGGGCTACCAACATTTCTTTGACCGAGTGGTTGCAGGGAAATTATTGTCCTCCAAGAAGCGAGGGAAAGTATCACCAGATATGGGAGGTAAACATGATCATGGGTCTCAAGCTGTCCAAGTTCCTAAAATGGTAAGTATTGGCTAAGTCAAGTTGATATTAAGCCTAGAAATGTGGAGACTTGTACTAGGCCCCTATTTTGATCCAACTCTAGAGAGCTAGTTGAGTTGATAGGGTTTATGTTGTTTAGGGACTCATGTCATGGACCTAACCCACTATCTAACCAAGTTCCTGAATAAGATTTGAAATATTAATCTCTTCATATTATTATTTTAATAATTATGCATAATCATCCTTTATAATATTATATAAATTTATGATTGTAGTATACATAGTACGTGTGTGTGTGTGTGTGTGTGTGTAATACATAGAAACGAGAATCGTCAAAATCGCCGGTTTGGCGATTCAATTCACTCTGGCTGATTTTTATGAACCGTTGAATCGGCTCGACGTTTTTTAAATTGTTAAAATCTAGGGTTTTTTTAATTTGCCAATTCATGGCCGATTCGATTCCAATTCATGGCCGATTCACGATTCGATTCAGCCTTGCCAATTCCGATTCTCGTTACTTTGATATATATATATATTTGTGTGGACTGTGGTAATATGGCACACAATAAACACGCGCGCATATATATATATATATATATATATATATATATATATATATATATATATATATATCTGTGTGTGTGTGTGTGTGTGTGTGTGGACCGTGGTAATATGCCACACAATAAACACACACACTAACTAAGAATATTACACATAATTAAATAATATTTCACAATAATCTTATGTTTCTACAAATATCATAATTATTTTAATTTAGTAAGAAAACCTTTGATATGAATTTGAATGGAATTCACACCTCATTTGTAGATCTGTGTTGATGTAATTATGATGCAAGATATTTATAAGCCACGTTTTGAAGTGTGGCAGGAGACTATAAACCCACAATTTAGTATGAGGAGCGTAAGAAACAAAGGGCAGTAATTTTAATAAGTTGTAAATTCATTGGTAGGAATTTGGGGAAAAGTAAAACAAACACCATATATGTGCATAGTGGAGTGGAAGAATGCCCACGTAACATAAGGAAACCGCAATGACATTGGGAGTTGGAATTTGGAACACATTTCTATTTTGCAAAACGCCACCATTATATCATGGTATGAAATGAAATTAGAAGATTTGGAATAAAAACGGTTTATAAAGAAAACAGAAAAGGGGGAAATTCATTCACGGAAAAACAAGGAACGAAAAGAAAGAAGAGAAGGAATGGAAAGACAGAAGAGAGAAAGAGGAAGTAGTAATTGAGAAGGGAAGGATACAGCTGTTTAAGCCACAGTAAACTTCCAGCGAATTTATACAGGCATGGACCACTTAGTTTTTTATTGCTTTTGTCCTTCTATTAGAACTCTATATATGAGTAAGACTTAGAATTTCTGAAGCAAGGAAAAAGAATGGCTTACTTTCCATTAGCAAGGCTGCTTCATACTGTGCTGTTACTATAATGATGCTCATGCATGTAGAATTGTCTTTTGTTTCCTCTGTGTCTTGAAGTATTTCTGAGTATTGGAATTAGAAGCCTGAGCTGCTGCAGGTAGGCGATAAATATATAAACATAAAAATAAAATCCTTTATATGTATGTTAAGAGAGAGTTTTAACAGCCAGATATGAATGGCGAAATCACTTCAACTCGGTAGTAGAGCTTGTTGCTGGTTATACATATGCTAAACTTAGAAAAGTTTTTCAAACTTGACAGTTGAAATTCTTGAGAGGAACTCACGTAAAAGAAAATTGTTGAAGGAGCAGCCATCATGAAGGCCTATAATACTTATGTTTACCCGCTGGGGTAGACTTAGTTTACTAACACAGACATTATACAAGGAAATGTAACTAGCAGAGATAGAATAGATCAGATAACATCAAGCTTTCATTAATCATTCACAAAGGTTACAATAACAGTGCCCTTCCAATGAGCAAGTACAATATTCATATACAATCCGAAGAGGTGCAACCAAACGTCGTCACCCTTCTCAACCGTCGGCAACTAACTAACCTCCGTCGGCAACTAACATACCTCCGTAGGTGACTAACATCTGACAGTAACATAACTTTACAGCTAACATCATCCCCCCCTAAAGAAAAGTCGTCTCCGGACGACAGCAAAATGTATGGGACTAAACAACAAAAGAGGAATGACTACCCACCATAACCAAAACTAAGACTGAGAAGTAGAGTGAGGGAAAGGAAGCCTCCCTGATGATGAAGCATGCTGCTCGGCTAGAGGAACTGGTGCCCTGGATGACCCCAATTGAGCTCGGAGCTCATACACCTGTGTAGTTCTAGTCTGCAAGTGTGCTTCAGCTACCATCTGTAACTCCAAGGCGGACTTAATCATCATGGCGGCCTCCAAAAGTTCCCTCTCCTTTGGCTCATTCTCTGCCCGTGTTGCTGCCAATCATTGCTCCAGAGCCACCCGTGTTGTCTTCTCAGCCACCAACTCCTGGGTCTGCTGAAGTAAGTCTCTCTCCACTGCCTCTAACTTGGTGCCTAACTCCTCTTGAGTTTGTTAGCCGTCAAGTTGTGTCACCGTCGAATGTTAGCCGCTGACGGAGGTAAAGTTGGGTTACCGTCGGATGTCAGCCGCCGACAGAGGTTAGTTAGTTGCAACGGTTGAGAAGGGTGACGACGTTTGGTTGCACCGCTTCGGATGTTATATGTATATTGTACTTGCTCATTCGAAGTATCACTGTCATGGTATGACTCTGAATGATTAATAAAAGCTATTGTGTTCTTTTCTATATATATATTATCTCTATTGCATATCTTATTGATGGCTGTGCGTGTACGTCTGTAACAAGTCTACCCTTCGGGTAAACATTTGGCGCCGTTGCCTAGACATACCCGGATGGCGAATAGGCATAATGGGCTTACCCGTTAGTGCAATAAACCCAGAAGCCGAGGAAGCCCGTACAGAGTTGTACGACGGAGAGGATAATCTGGCACATGACTTCCGAATTTTGTTTCAAGTAGCTCTTGAAACTCACATCCGAAGGGAGGCAACAAACGGAGACGTCCCTGCAGGCGTAGTGTGGGATGCGATTGGGGCGAACCCTGCAGAGAATCGGTTGTTGAACCAACTTCCACGGTTGCTGGCACAAGCAGCACTCGCACGACGTATTTGGCAAGAGGAAATTGACCGTGAGGACCGCCGCCAGGAGATCCTCCGTGCATTCCACGCCCGAGAGCATCTTCGTCGCCATCGAAAGGAAGGAAATGACAAACAGTAAAGTTGTTGAAGGGGGAACGGAACACAAAAATTCAATTGTAGTTCAATTGAGAATGTTGTAAAGCAACATGAATTAATAAAAAAATAAGTGTTCTTTTTGATTGAGCAATGTGTATAGTCTGTCTTGATGCCCAATAATTTAAATAAAGATCGAAATAAAAAAGTGATAGATGACAAAGGGGAAGCCACACAGAAGGCTTTGATATCCGCGCAGCAACGTGAACGTCGGTGTAGGCTCAGGCAACTTGCCAAGGACCAGCTTGCCGGAGGGTTGCTCGAAGGGGACCTCGGAAGTGGCACGGAAGGTGCAGAAGCCGAATTGGAACAGTTCATTTCGCCGGAACACCAAAGGGTCCGGAGTAGTGAAGAATTAATCGAGGAAACGCGAGCGTTGAAGACCTTCCTCCAGGAAGAACGAAACCGGTTTGAAGACTGGGTCCGTACACCACGTGCGGAAGACCGTGATCACGAAGGGAGATGTACGGCTGAGGGTGACGTTGACGGAGCAGAGACACACGAAAACCCTCCGTTGGAGCCCACGACTCCACATAACACAATTCCACCGGTGACACAGGCACAAGAAGTGCCACCAATAAATACCGTACAAAGCAGCACAGTAGGGGTGGGTGCGGGTACCACAGGCGGTGGTGCTGGACAACACACAACCCAACCACCTATGGCGACTCATAAGGAAAAACTACCCAAATTCCAAGGCGATGGAAAGGACGATCCAATCCGACATTGCCGCACATGTGAAACAATTTGGGCAGCAAATGGAGTTACAGATCACGATGAATGGACGAAACAATTTCCAGCAACCCTCCGAGGGGTAGCAATTGACTGGTATTCCAACTTGGATAAAACCCAAGTGACCACGTGGGACCAGTTAAAAAAAGAATTTGAGAAAGAGTTCAGGCTCCTACGAGACGATAATGAAATCGTCTCCGAAATCTACGAAACCAAGCAAGGACCCAAGGAGACCGTATGGAACTACGGTCGCCGACTGAAAGAATTGGTAGGCAAAATGGAAAGTCCACCAGCCGATGGATTGAAGAAGCGATGGTTCGTCGAAGGATTGAAATCCAACCTTCGGAGGAAGATAAAGATAGTTCCTCCCCCTTCTTACATTGACGCCTACAACCGAGCGATGGACCTCGAAAGTGAACAGAAAACATCGAAGAAGAACAAAAATGAGTCTTCTTCGTCGGAGGATGACAATACTTCAGGAGATGACAGCGGTAGTGACGGGAAAGCAAAGAAGAAAGTCTCCGCACTACAAAAGGACATGGAACGAATGCTCAATAATTTTGCAATATGAAGGGTAGCACCAGCCGGAACGACGAAGAACTTTGGTGCACCGACTGCAAAGAGGTTGGCCACGCTAAGGGCGCATGCCCACGGAAGATGTTTTGCGATATTTGTCAATTGGCGGGTCACTCCACAAAAGAATGCCCGTTCAATATGAAGACACGAGGCCAACAAGTTATGTTCACACAGGAAGCTTCAGCCTTCGGAAATCAAAACACCGCCTCTTCTGGCGGATATAGGAATAATCGCCGAGGGGGAAGAGGAAATAGCAATAATGACGGAGGATGAAGCCGCCTTCAATATGATACAAGCGGAAGACCGATGATTCAATGCCACACATGTAGTCAGTAGGGGCATTTCGCTCGGGACTGTCCGAAGGGAGAAAAAGCGCAATTTCTGTGCAAATGGTGCGGGCCTGGAGATCATGATGATACAAAATGCCCCAAAACGGGAGTGAATTTAATTAACATTGAAGGCAACGAGGGAGTGTTGGCAATCACCCGAGAACAAGCACGAAAAGCCACCTACCCACACCCAGAGACTGAAAAAAAGAGAGTATCGGAGACGAGGGAAGATATTCAGATGGCCCAACGGAACGAAATGCACGACGCCGTGGGAACTTCCGAGGGAAGTCACGGGGAACGGATATTAAGGCAAATTATGCAAACAGAAATTTCAATACAACTGGGAGATCTTTTGACAGTGGCCCCACAATTAAGAATGGCCCTACTCAATGCGGTACCATCGCCGAACAGACAGAGGACAACAACCACGACGGCAAACTCTCTCGAAAAGGGAAAATCCGTGGAGGATCCCATGTTATTGGCACTTAACACCGGGAGGCACTCGGCAGTAGTAGAAATGGGAATCTTGGGCACAATACTCACGGACACTATCATTGATGGAGGATCGGGGGTCAATGTCCTACCCGAAGAAACCTGGAAGAAGCTTGGACAGCCAACACTATGGCCGCCGACTTTCCAGCTTGTAGGCGCAAACCAGCATGGAATTAAACCAATAGGCACACTAATGGCTCAAAAAGTGATGATTGGCACCCAACCATTTGTCATGGACTTTATTGTTATTCCAGTAAAAAAGAAGGGATACGACGCCCTCTTGGGGAGGGGGTGGCTAATACAAGCAAGAGCTAAGCACGACTGGAAGCGGAACGTCATTTCTATGGAGAGAGACGGCCGGAAATTCACCATTGATTTGAGAAGTCAATTGGTGAGTGAAGACCTAGCGTCCTCGTCGGGATCAGACACAGACGAAGAAATTGACGAAGGAAGACAAGAACCGAACAAGGAAGGTGTATTACAAATAGAAGGATACTCTGACGATGACATGGATTCACTAAACGCGCTGTTCCATTGGCAAATGGAGGATTATGAGCTAAGGCAATGTAACATGCTGGAGATAGAGGACAACAAAGAAAACCAGATAGGGGATGAGGAGTAGCCTACATTTCCGCCACAGTACGAGGAGTACAAAGAGGGGGAGCTTCGAATTCAGGAAACCCCAGCACACCAATTCGATAAAGAGAAACCCATTAAGTATGAAGAACCAACAGTAAAGCCCACGAATTTAGGAGATGACACCAACCCGAAGAACATTCTAATAGATGACTGGAACCCTGTGTTGAAAACCGCGGCATTTAAAATTTTCACAGAATACAAGGATGTATTCGCCTGGACCTACAAAGACTTAAAGGGGGTACCGCCGGAACTGTGTGTCCACCAGATCCCACTCGTCGAAGGAGCAGTCCCCGTACGGAAACGTCCGTACAGAATGAACAAAAACTATGCGGCCCGGGTTAATGAAGAGATCGGAAAGATGCTTGATGCAGGTATAATATTCCGAGTACAGACGAGCGAATGGGTCTCCCCCATTGTTATCTCACTGAAGGACTCCACCCAAATAAGAATATGCGTGGACTTCAGATGTCTGAACGCTGTTACAGTCAAAGATCCCTTTCCAATTCCCTTCACGGATACCATCTTAGAGGAAGTTGCTGGTCACGAAATCTACTCCTTTATGGATGGATTTTCAGGGTATAACCAAATATCAATAGCAGACGAAGATAAGCTGAAAACAACGTTCGTGGTAGAAAATGGAGTATATGCTTACAACAAGATGCCGTTCGGGCTTTGCAATGCCCCAGCAACATTCCAACGAATAATACTGCACATCTTTGATAAAATGTCGGTAGGCAACTTCAAAGCCTTTTTGGATGATTGGTCTATCTACAGTACGGAAGATACCCATCTGGTGGCCCTTCGGGAATGTATGGAAAGATGCCGACGGGCACGGTTGGCGCTTAACCCTAAGAAGTGCAGATTTATGGTCCCACAAGGGAAACTGCTTGGGCATATTGTATGCAAAGCCGGACTAAAAACCGACCAAGACAAGATCCGGGTGATCCTCGAGATGAAACCCCCCACGGATGTTATGGGACTCAAGTCATTCCTCGGACACATCGGGTACTATCGAAAATTCATTAAACAGTTTGCTCACATGTCTCGTCTGATGGAACAACTGACCCGGCAAGGCGAACCTTACAATTGGGGGTTAGAGCAAAGGGATGCATTCGAAGACCTTAATGCCAGGCTAGTCGCTGCACCTATCCTGGCATTCCCCGACTGGGATAAAGAGTTCCATGTGCATGTGGATGCCTCCAATTTTGCGATTGGAGCCACGCTGGCACAAACGGGTGATCACGGGCTAGATCACCCCATATACTTCGCAAGCAGGCTCCTTTCGAAGGCAAAGAACTACTGTACAACAGAAAGAGAAGCGTTGGGGATGGTATACGCGGTACAAAAATTTCGGCATTACTTGCTCGCCAGTCCATTCACATTTTTCGTGGATCATCAGGCCTTAATGTACCTGGTAAACAAACCACTTATTCAAGGACGAGTAAGTAGGTGGTTGCTTCTCCTGCAGGAATTCACATTCAACATCATTGTACGCCCTGGAAAAAGTCACGTGTGTGCAGATCACTTATCACGACTCAAATCCGGGGAGCCACCAGAAGGGGTAAATGATGACTTTCCCGACGCTCATCTATTTCGTATTGTTGTTCTTCCTCCTTGGTACACAAGCATTGGAGAATTGTTATCCACAGGACAGTTCCCAGAGGGAATGCCACCTGGTGAACGAAGGAAATTAGTACTCAGAAGTAGGATGTTCCAACTCATTAATGGGTTATTATACAAAATGGGACCGGACGAGGTACTTCGGAGATGTGTGATGGAAGAGGAAGTCCAAGGCGTTCTCAGAGAAGCCCATGAGGGTCCCGCAGGAGGCCATATGGGACCCGATACGACAGCAAGGAAGGTCTTACTAGCAGGCCTGTGGTGGCCCACTTTGTATAACGATGCACGAGAATGGGTAACGAGCTACGACACCTGTCAAAGAGCTGGGAAACCTCTCAAGCGGGATTTTATGCCATTAAATCCGTCTAATGCTCAGGAATTGTTTGAGAGATGGGGTTTAGATTTTGTGGGACCACTAAAACCAAGCCAGAGGAGGAGGTGCCGGTATATTGTGGTGGCAACGGAATATCTTACAAAATGGGTTGAAGCTCGGGCCTTGCCAGACAATTCTGCAGTCAGCACAGCCAGGTTCATATATGAACAGATTATTACAAGGTACGGCATCCCCATTCAACTCATGAGTGACAGGGGCGGGCATTTCGTTAATCACGTGATACGATTGCTCACTACAGAATTCAAAATTTTTCACTCACTCTCCAATCCCTATTACCCGAGGGCGAACGGGCAGGCGAAAGCCACGAACAAGATTCTAGTATCTGTGATTTACAAGTCCTGTGGAGTCAAAGGAGAAGATTGGGAAGAACGACTTCCCTCAGTTCTATGGGCGTACCGCACGTCGTATAAAGTCACTACGGGACATACTCCGTTCCAATTAATGTTTGGCCAAGAGGCTGTGGTCCCCGCAGAGTTTATGGTGCCAAGTCTACGAATAGCACTCGAAAACAGATTAGGCGACATGGAAAGCCTTAGAGAACATTTCCATGCTCTCAACAAACTGGATGAACGACGGATGTTGGCACAATGGGCAACCGATGTCGCGCAGCAGCGTCGGAAGCACTGGCATGACAAGCATCTCCGTCACACCCGATTTGCTCCAGGACAACTTGTACTGAGGTATAATGGCCGAAACGAGATTAAACCTAGCAAGTTCAAGGTAAAATGGTTAGGCCCCTATCAAGTCCGAGAAGTCAATACCAACGGGGCAATTAAGCTGTCCTCAATCGACGGGGTACCCATAGCCGATGCAGTTAATGGGTCGAAATTGAAGATTTACCATGATCAGGTCCACAATAGAGTGCCAAATGAAAAAAAAAAAAAAATTGAAAAAAAAAATTTAAAAAAAAAAGTGTCGTACGGTGGCACCACCGAACGGTGGCCACCCGTCGATGGATCACCCGATGGTGAATCCACCGCCTTTTATAACCCCCGCCTCCGCGGTCAAGCGGTAAAATAAAGCGCGGACAGGAGAAAATAGAGCGCGGTGCGGACGAAGGGAAGGAGACTAGTGCCGCGGAAGGAAGAGCAGCGCGGGGACAGTGTGGTAGGGAGGAACAGCGGACGGAAGGGAAGTGTATGGTTCGCGGGCAGTCAACTTTGCTACAGTTCGGGGTTAGTATATATCACCGTTGAAGTAATCTTATGCAAGTATCACCGTACGGAGCAGGGATACACGATAACTACCGCACAAAGAGGGAAAATTGCTAACAGTTTCTTGCATTTTAAGAAACGGTTTCTTGAATTCAAACCGAGTGAACATGCACTCTGCGGGAAAGAGAAACAATTGGAAAAAACAATTACAGGCAGGGAGCTTAGGAAAAAAAGAGATGAACAGGCAGGCTACTGTTCTACCATCAGGGGTGAAGGTTGCGGGGCATCATCAGGCAAGTGGGAGCAGCGGGAAGAAACTGAAGCCTACGCAAGAGGAAAAAGGAAAAAATTCTGTCACCTATCAGACGATAGCATTCGAAGGACTTAATGGGCTAGAGTGTAGGACATGGTGGAAGGAGACTCCGGAGGATGATGAGGTAAAGAAGTTTTTACGACAGGCAGGGGTCCATTGGGCTATCCAAATGCCCTTGTTTCCTATGCGTAATCTGGAGACCACCTTGCAGATGATGATTCAGTGTTTCGACAGACAGACGAGGACAAGTACATTCATGTATCGGAAACATATGCTTACAGTTTCCTATGGCCCGGAGGACTTCACACGAGTCTTTGGTATCCCAGGACGTAATGGATAGAAGGTGGATACCACCAAGCAGAAGATGTCCACAAAGCGGAAAGAGTTTTGGATAAAGCGTGTCTGTCGTCGGCTTACTCCAGCAGAATTGGAAACAGTGGTAAATGCGACCAAGGCACGAGGGCTGAGGAGGGAGTACATAGCAGAGGGTGCTTGGCGTTGTATTCTTGATGTCCTCAAGAGTAGGCTGACTGGTTCGAGCCGTGCATCCGACATTGCTCTCCCACAGATAGTCTACATGCAGGGGTTGATGAATGGGGTGTTCTATGACTGGGCTTCAGTGTTGGCGGAAAGAATGTGGGAATTCATGACGCTGCAAAACCGCACTTTTTATATGCCCCATTACACTATTGGACTATTTCTTGAGGCCACACTGAGACAAATGCCTGGGGACGAGTTGGAGCTCAAGCCGCAAGGCAAGCTCACGGGAGGAGCTCCGCCGGTGTTCTACTGGCGATATTTGGATACGGGGAGTGCAGTCAGTGGACAAAAACGAAGGCGGCAAATGGTGGTCGAATCCGACCAAGAGGACAGTGATAGCGGCCAGGAAGCCAGTGAAGAATCTTCCGATGCGGACTCAAGCAAAGAGGACACAGTACGGTTTGCACCACCAGTGTTATCTCCCTCGGCCCACTTAACTTCAGCACCACTAGTGAGTTCTCCAGTTCCCTTAGTTGAGTTTCCACCAGAGGAGGCAGCCACAGACATTCTAGGGGAAAGAGATCCTGAACCTCCGCCGGAGGTAGCAGTCGCATCAGAAGGGGAAGAATGTGGAGGTATTCAGGACATTGGAGAGGGTCAGGTCCGAATGGAAGTGATTGGGTCGGATGCTGTAGTGACGATGGATGCGACACTTTTGCAGGATCCCTCACCACCTCAGGACTCTATGCAGGTGGGAGCAATGCGTTCTTGGATCAGCCGACGGTTTCAGTTGGTTCCGACTCCACCACCAGCAGTAGTTCTCTCTCCTCGACGGGAGGACCCGCAGGAGGTGATTGGAGTAGAGTTCGTAGATGTCAGAGTGGCAACAGATGATCTCCCTCCTTTCTCTGAGGAGGACAGGGCTGTGGCGAGGGGCGAGGTGGCTAGGGAGGCACCTTGTGGAATTCAATTGGCACGCCCAGTAGCCCTTACTGGTCCTGTGGCATTGGAAGGAGATGTGGAGACCTATTTAGCAGACATGGTCACTAGAGGACGTCGGTTGGTGTCTGTAGCAGAGTCCCAAGCTGTTGCAGCTATTGTTGAGGATTTGAGACGCCTCCTAGCCTTTGCCCGAGTAGGCTGTGGTGCAGCATTTGCCGCTTGCTTTGAGCAGGGGTTATGGCCTGATGGGGAGACTGCCGAGATGTTGGCTGCCTAGGCGGTTCCTACGCTAATCATTGAGAGTGAGGCAGCATCTCTTGTTCGAGAGTTGGAGCAAACTTTCAGGGAGGGGTACTACGCGTTGAGGCAATCTGAGTATGTCTCGTCTGATCGGGAGACTGCATTGGTGGCTGTGCAGAGAGCTCAGGCGGAGCTAGGCACCAAGGTGGAGGCAATAGAGAGAGACTTACTCCAGCGTACCCAGGAGTTGATGGCTGAACAGGCAGCACGGGCCGCTCTAGAGCAACGATTGGCAGCAGCACAGGCAGAAAATGAAGCAAAGGAGAAGGAACTATTGGAGGCTGCAATGATGATTAAGTCCGCCTTAGAGTTCCAGATGGTAGCTGAAGCACAGTTGCAGACTCGGACCACATAGGTTTATGAGCTTCGGGCTCAGTTGGGATCGTCCACCACACCAGTTCCTCCAGCGGAGCAGCATGCTTCTTCATCAGGGACGCTCCCTCTACCCCATTTCCCTTCTCAGTCTTAGCAGTAAAATTTCATCATTCCTATTTTGTTGTTCTGTCCCGGACATTTTGTTGTCGTCCGGAGATGACTTTTCTTAAGGGGGGATGATGTTAGCCGTCAAGTTGTGTCGCCGTCGGATGTTAGCCGCCGACGGAGGTAAAGTTGGGTTACCGTCGGATGTCAGCCACCGACGGAGGTTAGTTAGTTGCAACGGTTGAGAAGGGTGACGACGTTTGGTTGCATCGTATATTGTACTTGCTCATTGGAAGTATCACTGTCATGGTATGACTCTGAATGATTAATAAAAGCTATTGTGTTCTTTTCTATATATATATTATCTCTGTTGCATATCTTATTGATGGCTGTGCATGTGCGTCTGTAACAAGTCTACCCTTCGAGTAAATAGAGTTCTCTGTGCAATCACCAATGTAGTCTCACGGTCGAACAAGACATACTCAGATCTCCTCAATGCGTAGTACCCATCCCTAAATGTCTGCTCCAACCCTCTAACAAGAGATGCTGCCTCACTCTCAATGACTGGTGTAGGAACAACCTAGGCAGCCAACATCTCGGCAATCTCTCCATTAGGCCATAACCCCTACTAAAAACAAGTGGCAAATGCTGGACCACAGCCTACTCGGGCAAAGGCTAGGAGACGTCTCAAATCCTCAACTATAGTCACCACAGCTCGGGACTCCGCTACAGCCACCAACCGACGTCCTCGAGTGACCATGTCTGCTAAATAGGTCTCCACGTCTTCTCCCTCTAACAGCCCAAGACTAGTAAGAGCTGTCAGGCGAGCCAACTCAATTCCACAAGGTGCCTCCCTAGCCACCTCGCCCCTTGCCACAGCCCCATCCTCCTCAGAGAAAGGGGGAAGATCATCTGTTGCCGCTCTGACATCTACAGACTCTATGCCAATAACCTCTTGCTGGTCTTCCCGTCGAGGAGAAAGAACTACTGCTGGTGGAGCGAGAACCAACCGAAATCGTCAGCTGATCCAAGAACGCATGGCTCCCACCTGTGCAGGGTCATGAGGTGGTGAGGGATCCTGCAAAAGTGCTGCATCCACTGTCACTACAGCATCCGACCCTATCACTTCCATCCGGACCTGAACCTCGCCAATGTCCTCCGTGCCTCCGAGTACTTCCTCCTCTGCCACTGCTACCGCTACCTCCGTCGGAGGTTCAGGATCCCCCTCCCCTAGAATGTTCATGGCTGCTTCCTCAGGTGGAAACTCAACTAGAGGAACTATGGAACTCACCAACTGTGTCGAGGGAGACAACACTGGTAGTGCAAACTAAATAGTGGTTGTTGCATCTTCTCCACCCGAGTCTATGTCCGAAGATTCTCCACTGGCTTCCCAACCACTATCAATGTCATCTTGGTCCCAACTCTACCACCATTTGCCTTCGTCGCTTCTGTCCACTGATTACACCTCCGGTATCCAAATAGAGCCAGTAGAATATAGGTAGGGCTCCTCCCGTGAGCTTGCCTTGCGGCTTGAGCTCCAACTTGTCCACGGGCATCTGTCTAAGTGCCGCTTCGAGAAATAATCCAATGGTGTAATGGGGCATGTAAAAGGTGCGAAGCTGTAACGTCATGAATTCCCACATCCTGTCCACCAACACCGAAGCCCAATCATAGACCACACCATTCATCAACCCCTGCATGTTATCGATCTGTGGGAGAGCAATGTCGGATGCATAGCTCGAACCAATCAACCTGCTCTTGAGGACATCAAGAATGCAACACCAAGCACCCCCTGCTACATACTCCTTCCTGAGGCCTCTCGCTTTGGTCGCGTTTATCACCTTTTCCAACTCTACTGGAGTGAGTCGACGGCAGACACGCTTTATCCAAAACTCCTTCCTTTCTGATGGCATTTTCTGCTTTGTGGTATCCACCTTTTGTCCATTGCGTCCTGGAATGCCAAAGACCCATGTGAAGTCCTCAGCACCATACAACTTACTCTTTAAACAGATAGCACATTCATGGAAGTATGCTAAGAATGTCTGTTTAAATGCCTTGAGGCTAGCAAGCCTAAACCCCGGCTTATTATAACGGCACTTTGTAAGATATAATTCCAATCTTGCACTATAAAAAGCAAGCCAAATAAGGTAGACAGTGTAAAATTTATTCATGAACCCTAGAAGGGGTTTAATAATATTATCATTTTAAGACGTGTTTAATTTTCTGAAATAGAAGAATGACTAAAGAACGGTGGAAGTGATTGAACTTGAATGTTTAATTTATATGTTTAAAACATATTTCATTAAGGCAGGAGCCAAGGTCTAAATTGCCTATTAAACAAACTATAAACTTTCCATCCTATGAGGGACTTAACTTGCTGTCAAATTGTAATACAACTTTCATAATAGAAAAAAATGAATGTGAACTTCTTTGCTGTTCCGTACATCAAGAGATAAATGATTAGGTCTAATCAAGTCATGTATCGTGTATGAATATCAACTCTTTAAACCCAGACCTATATGAGATGTGTAACACAAGCCAAATAAGGTGATGAACTTGACTGCATGTCTTAATCATGCTTGCAAATAGAAACCTTGGCCAAGGTGATGCTATGTTATGCTAGTGTCAATTAGTTCTTGGGTCCAAATACATTAACTAGTCAGAGATCATACTAGTTAGAAGTAGCTATGGTGTATGGCTGACTAAATTTGTGCAGGAACCAAACACCGGTCTCAAACGGCTTAAACCTATCATCATGTTTACACTGTTGCAAAGGATTGGGCCACTTCAAGTAGGAAGTTGTGTAGGGGGATCAGTAGATTCATAGTTGGGTGGTAAAAACGCACTGATGATGCTTTTCCTCAATGTTACACTTGGTTCTCAATGAAATTCAGATTAGATTCCAAATACTTATTCATGCTCAGTAAATTTCTAAACTCCTCTTGTTCTTCATTGTTGAAGTTAATTAGATAGACATGTTAAATGGGAAGATATCATCCTTTTTAGCAATTTTTCTGTTTCATTAAAAGATTGTCATTGATTTCTATCTTAATTTTTCATTTGATATATATATGTATGTTAGTTTCTAAAAAAAATATAGCCTTCTTGATTCCTGTTTGTATCAATTTCTGGATTCGATTGTGTAGAGTTTTTTTTCCATCAACGTTTCGGATTATACTACATGATCCATCATCAGGATGCTAGAGAGAAAAGGACAATATCTTAATGGCCTTAGATGTTATTCATGTTATTCCTGTTATAGTTTTGCATTCTTTCAGTTCAGTAGTTTATTCCTGTTACAAAGAGACGTTACAAATTTCTTAATGGCCTTAGATGTCACATCTGGTTAAATTTTACCCATCCTGTTCACAATCTCTATTTTTGTCTTGTACATACTACATAATCTTCATTGACATTTCAAGGGTTCTTTAGACTGTTAAAAGTTCTTCTGTACTCTTATGACTCCTTGTACATTTATTTGTTTTGTACTCCCTCGTATTGTTCCTATAGAATTTGGTTTGCACAAAGATCTTTAATTTTAGTAACACTGCATTCAGGTAGTTTTTTGGATGTGTAAAACAAAACATATTTCTAATATAGAATATATAATGAATTCTATTATCAATACATCCAGATAAAAGAGTTAGTGCTGGTGGAAATGAAAGAAGCGAAGAGAGATGGAAACCAACACGGCGGAACTGGAAACACTCAATTTTGACAGCCTCTAAAGACAATCGAAATAACGTCGGAATCAGAGGTATAGTTGTAAGTTTCTGATAAAGTCCTACATAGGCAGTTGCAGAATTTGCCTTGCTAAGGTTATTTGTAATGGAACAAAATTATGAGATGCCTTTCAGATGCTTAAGGTATATTAGATGATATGGCAACAAGGCCAATAGGTAATAACTCCCTTCTGGATGAGTGCAGAAAGCAGGAAATGTAAACTTTATAGGCTGTGATCCATAAGATAAACTGGTATGGCAGCAGTCAATATGGTATGGTAATCTTACTCAAAGCAAAATTTGCTATCTCCAAACTGGAACTGGAAAATAATTGTAAAGTGGTAATCTTCAAGATCTTTAAATAATAATTTGAAATTGAATATAAACTGCAAGCTTTCACCACACTACTGATCCAGAAATGGAATCACTCCAATGAAACAAAGGGTTCCGTCTTGCAATTCACACAATAAATTTAGATGGTAAATCCCTATGCCGAGTGGGTAAGTAGAAAGATGAACCAAATGCTCAATCTTCAACAGTACAATTTGATAGCAATAACAATAGATGATCCTCTTCTGTGCCAGCTCCTCCTTTTTAAGGCTCTTTCAAAGAATACAGTTGAATATTAAATTTTTTTCACTTCTCCCTCAAAAATTTATTTTAGAAGCGTCTAGAGAAACCTTTTAAATAAACATTGCTTTTCAGGTTTTGGCCTCTTCCCCTCATAACACTTTATGATAACAACTTGGAACCTTTAATAATAAAAATATGCAGCAATTTAATAGATAGAACAATACGTTACTGAGACAGCTTAAGTTATTAGTTTAAATTATTTCCCTAACCCTTCCCTTTAGGCCACAAAAAATAAAGTAATCGGATAAGGTGATCCTAATTATCTTTGCCTGAAAAAAGGGTCATGACAGTAATCATCAATCACTTTGAAGGGACAAATACGAGATCTAATAATGCTCATCAGAGAGTGCTGAAGGTCGGGAGGGTTGAACAAGTTACACCCCCTACGATCACACCTAACATCCAAGGCTGAAGTAACTCCTGTATTGTGAAAATGCTTTCAACATGTGTCCAGCCCTATGATCAAAGAGGAGTAGGTCTATGCTATCAAGGGGTTGAACTATTGTAATGAGCCTGATTGGTAGCTGGCTCAGCCAGCACCAATAATTTAAATAAATAAATAAATATTAAATAATTTTGAAATGAAACTGATTATTAATAAAACAATTTCCTAGGCCGACTAGGCATGAATAAATATTAATTAATATGAATTACCAAATATTTCAAATGTCAACCTAGGCCAAACTGAGGGGAATATCTTTAAATAATTTAATGTTGTATGAGGTTGACTTGCAAGTTTTATTTCTCCTTTTGCCTGGGCCGACCTGTTTGGCTAATCGCTATAAAGGAAAGAGGTGATTCCATTTGAAGCAACAGCGAATTTCTTACGGAAGTGCATTACATGAATGCAAACCTTCTTAGACGCAAACCTAAGGAGACATTGCTCAAGGTAGCATGATACCCCTGCCCAGCATCACCTATTTCAATGCTCCCTAGTTATCATTTTCTGAGCTGAGAGCTTATGTAGCTGCAAAGGAAAAGGTCAAACACATAATCAAGGAATATACTGTTTGCACCAGCCTGGACAAAATCACATAGGAGCAGTGCTTCATATTTTCCGGTCCCCATCAGCAGTCGAATTATATGAGTCACAGCAAACGATCTGAAGATTCTGCTTTTTTGGAGTGCTTGTAGATCATCTACAGGCAGCGATTATCCAAGTATGAGATCAAGACTTGAATGTGTTCAGGTTGATCTGAGTGGGTCTCATATTTTTCTGGTTGTTTAATAAATCAGACTGTTATTTAATCATGCTGTCAATAAACTGAAAACACTTATTATCTGATAAGTTCATATCCTGAAGCGTTATTCAGAATTCTTATATGGAAGGAGGATTATTATCTATTAACTTTCTGACATATTTCATAAGGTGCTGAGCAATTGAAACCTGGACTTCCCTATATTTGTTATTTGAAATCTGTGTATATCATTTTGGAAACTTGAGGGATATTTAAGTGGTATCAGAGCAGTTGTTCTTGCCAGCCTGTGGGATTTGCTATGATGCAGATGAATGAAGAAAATATACAGGAAGTTATGAGAAAAAATAAAGAATTTCAATCCTATATTAGAGCTTCTGTGGTAGAGATAGCTCGCATCCTAAGGGAGATGAATCAACAACGAAAGGTTGATAGATACAATTGGCCTCACACCAAAAGAAGTAGCTTGGCTAATGATAGGATTTCAAAAAATCCTCCTACGAAGATATTCCTGGCAAACTTTTGCAAAGGGAGGAAGATCCATTTGAGGAACGACAATTACCACCTCGTCCAAAAGATGAAAAAGCAAAGTATCATCAAGCATATAATGCTCTAAGTCAAGCAATTTGTAATGATTTATCTTCCGATGAGTTCTAAGAATTAAAGACAAAGAGGACCCGAAGAAGAGGAAGAAGAAAGGAGTTGGTAAAAAAAAAGGAAAAGTTGGAATATAAACAAAAAGAAGTTGCTAAGAAGCAGACTAATGGACATGAAGAGGCCAAGATAGAAACAAGCATTCCAATCTACAAAGTACCTATCATGCAATTGAGGGGGATGTCTCAGTTGATTCTAATTCTGAAATTTTAAGTCACAAGGATGATTGTGTCTGAGTGAATCTCACAAAAGCTAAGAAAGGTAAGTACTCTATACATCCTTATCGTCTCAGCTCAAGGTATGGAAGTAATAACACAGATCTATTTCAGTTTTACTGTCATGAAAAACATCTTTACATGGGAAATGTAGAAGGATACAAAAACTATTTGGTCCAAAACTACCTATACATTTTGATGTGGGATCTGAGAGTTCATTTATCTTTGCGATTGAGGGGGATGTCTCAGTTGATTCTAATTCTGAAATTTTAAGTCACAAGGATGATTGTGTCTGAGTGAATCTCACAAAAGCTAAGAAAGGTAAGTACTCTATACATCCTTATCATCTCAGCTCAAGGTATGGAAGTAATAACACAGATCTATTTCAGTTTTACTGTCATGAAAAACATCTTTACATGGGAAATGTAGAAGGATACAAAAACTATTTGGTCCAAAACTACCTATACATTTTGATGTGGGATCTGAGAGTTCATTTATCTTTGATAAGGGATATTCATAAGCTTGATTATGGACCTTCATCACTAGCAACGTTGAAAGAGAGCTCAGCCCATGCTTCTGATGGATATTTGTGCTCTATATTTATTGATATAAGATGGTTTCCAACCTCTACAATTCTGATTTTGGGTAAGGGAATGCAATGCTACAGAGAGGGATTCAAGACGAAGGGAGTTGTTTAAACTTTATATCACAATAGTGCAGCGAAGTGGCGAAACAGTGAATCTGAGGATGATATCGGATCCTGGTATTTTGTTTTGGGACATACAGATGTATAAGGCAGTTGATTGGGTATATGAGTGTGAATTGCTTGAGGACAAGCAATTTCAGACAGGAGGACTGTAATGTCCCTGATTGGTGGCTGGACAGCTAGCAACAATAATTGAAATAAATAACAAAACATTAAATAATTAATAAATTAAAATCTAAGGTACTGGGTTCTTCACCTGGGATCCTCAGGTCCTGGCCCTGTTTGTCCCTGGTCTTGGTTTGGATGCAGTCCCCTGTGGGTTCGGACAGGGTCAGGCCCACAGACTATGAGTTGGCTGTACCGAAGTTGGGCAAACCTGGGAGGAAATTCAGATTGATTTCAGAATTTTTGCCACGAATTTCAGACTAATTTGAAAATTTTTGCCATGAATTTTCTCCAGCATTTGCCATTTTTTTCTCCAGCCTTTGCCATTTTTTTCTCCAAACTGCATACAATGTGAAAGTTCTCAAAATTTCAAATCAAAATTACATTCCTCCTTTCTACAGTCCCATTGCTCTGTCGTCGCCTCCACTCTGGTACTCACACTGCACCACTGTGCAAGATAATTTCCCCGTGTAGAGATTTTAAGGCTTTCATAGTAATTGGGCATTAGAGTATTTGAACGAGGAACACATAAATTATGGGTATTGTGAGAATATGGTTGTATTTCATATGAACGTATCAGTGTTAATTAATTAATTATTAATAGTAAATTATATATTTCTATTTTAAATTTGTAACTTACATAGTAGTGTTAACAAATTATTTATTTTATTAATATTAATAAATTAATTATAAATATATTATACCTATAAATTATATTAATATATAGATAATAAATAATAAATATAAATAATTTATATATATATAGGGACTAACCGAGCCTAAAGAAACTACAGGGTGGCTAGCGCAGCTTATAATAGTAGTGCAGAGAATGCTGGTGTAGCAGGCAGCAGGGTGGCCCCTACTATTCTAAGGGGTAAAGTCTTAGTTACCGGATTTGCATCCTGGAGTTGTGAACCAGGTCCAGGTGCGCCCTCCAGATGCGGTATGGATCCATCCTGGATGCGCATCCAGGACTGTGGATGTGCACCGAGCACATACAGAGCGCATCCACATGCCTGGATGCGTATCTTGGATGCATCTGGAGTGCGCCGGGGCGCATCTACGGCCAGACTTGAAAAGTGACTTAAAAAACTCATTAAAAAGTGACTTAAAACACAATAAAAAACAATTTCTTTTGCTTTTTTGGTGCACCATGGAATTTTGTGTGGTTTTGAAGGTCTTAATTTGGTCCAAAACCCGTTTCACCTATGTAAAGGATGCCACAAACAAACAAATTTTTAGACAGAGGAATTGATAAAATTGTCCCTGGGATCCTTAAGGGAAGGGATGCATTTTCTCAAGGTAAGAGGTTCGAAAGAACACCTGATGTCCTTTTTTAGGAGGATTTTGGAAATTTTATGGGAGATGCCTGCAAAAAAGGAAGAGTGGCAATGGGAGGGGTGAAGGAAACTATTGGCAAAATAGTTTGACTTGGCTTGATTGAAGGTTCTAGAGATATGCTTGTTACTATAGCCATTCGACAAGAAAACATGGCGAAGATAAGCTAACTCCTCATTTAAGCTTTCTTCATCGCAACTATGTAAAGCTCTAGTAGTTAAGGTGTTGAGGATGCTATTTTTTGGGCAGGGTGGTGGTGGCAAGAAGAGTGAAGGTAGAGGTCAATGTGGGTAAATTTGTGATAAACAAAACAAGCTAAGGTAGCATCTGGTTTCTTGGAGAGCAAAAGTCAAGGGGAGATGGTTTTCAAACTCAATCTCCATGGTGAAGGAGATGCAAGGGGACAACCTATTAAGGTGGTCATGGAATTCTTCAAGCTTTTCCAACCCATGAGTATCTTTAACTTTGTATGAGGCCAATTTGCAAGGTTTAGTCTCCCTTTGCCTAGGCTGACCTCTTTGGTTAATCCCTATAAACGAAGGAGGTGATTCCATTTGAGGGCACCAGAAAATTTCTTACTTTAGTGCATTAAACGAATCCAAACCTTCTTAGATGCAAACCTAAGGAGACATTGATAAGGGTAGGACAATACCCCTGCCCAGCATCACCTATTTCAGTGCTCTCCAGTTATCATTTTCTGAGTTGAGAGCTAATGTAGCTGCCAAGGAAAAGGCCAAACGCAGAACCAAGGATTAAATTGTTTGCACTAACCAGGGCAGAATCACATAGGAGCTGCAATTCATATTTTCCAGTCTGCATCAGTGGTCAAATTATGAGTCACAGTGAACGATCTGAGGATTCCGTTTGTTTGGAGAGCTTGTAAATCATCTACAGGCAGCAGCTATCCAAGTATGAGATCGAGATTTGAAAGTGTTTATGTTTATCTGAGGGGGCCTCACTTATTTTTCTGTTTGTTTAATATATCAGACTGTTGTTTAATATCCAAGTATGTTATCAAGACTTGAATGTGTTTAGGTTGATCTTAGTGGGTCTCATATATTTTTCTGGTTGTTTAATATATCAGTAATCAGACCAATATTTAATCAGCCGTTAACAAACCAAAAAAACTTATTTTCTGAGAAGTTCATATCCTAAAGTGTTATTCAGAATGGTTATATGGAAGGAGAATTATAATCTATTACCATTCTGATATATTTCATACGGTACTAAGCTACTGAAATCTGGACTTTCCTATATGTTTTACTTGAGTGAGATATTTCAACAATGTCATTGAGAAAGAAAAAGAACTATGTCATCAAGAAAGAAAAAGCACATTGCAGAAGGCGAACATGTTTGGGCAGAAGTTGTGTACTTGTGAGAGACATCATCTCACAAGTCTATCCACGTTTATGTGAGAAGTAGCATTGTCCAAAGGCCATTTAGAGTTGTCACTCTCCTAAATGTGCTAGAAGATAAAAGTGATCAACCTAGGAGATCTAGAATCCCTAGAGATGTCATAGATTTATGCTTAAGGATGATGGCTTGGCTAAGATAAAAGGCCAAGCACCACTGGTTCAAATATCTAAAGAAAGTACAGAGATCATTGCCTAAGTCTCTATAGAGACAATGATATCTCCCCCAAATTTCATAGTAAATAGGGCATCTAAAGATGAAATGCTCCTTGGTCTCCATGCCCTAGACGGAGGAAGGACACCCTAGGCAAGGAATATGATGATCCACTTCAAGCCATAGCTGGGGAGAACACACCCTCAGAATGCTCAACCTAGCAAGATAGGATATGAACTATGAGAATTTCAGACAGCATGGAAGGCAGTTGTTGGGTTAATGTATATAATATGATGTATTGAAAAATCATAAAAGCTTTGCAATATTGTAAAGAGGTTGTGTTATGTATCATGTCATTATGCTCTTCTATATAAAAAGTTACTGGTTTGCATGTTAGTTGCAGGTGAGTTAACCACAAACAGAAAAAGACAAGCAATGGAATGTTAAAAACTTTTAAGGCAGATTGGTGGGACCCACATTTCCCCAAGCTTTGTCATAGATCAAAATCCGTGGGAATAAAATCATTATCAAAAATATCAGTCCCACATAAAGCCCCCTCATTCAATAACGCCCCCAAAAAATATAGATTGCCTTTTAGCTCTTAAAATACAACCTCTTTATATACCATCAATAAAGGAGATGCCTAAAAGCCTGCCCTTATAAAAGAAAGAGTCTACTTGGATACCACATAACGTTGGAAAAATATAAATTGCTCACTGAATGACCCTTTTGCACAATGCAGAGATAACATTTTCCGTTTGCTTTAAGCATGAAGTGCGCCTTTCTCTGAACACTTGACTCCCTGATAATGATATGGGTTATTATTTAATGTCCCCTTTTTGGAGGGTCTTGGATCTTGCCCTAAAAATCACAAATTCAATTGAAATAAGGAATGTAATATGGGTATAAAAATGAATCCTTGTTTGGGTCCTGCAATACTGTTAGATAATATTTGAAATATATTTCATAAGACCAATTATTTCTATTTAGGTTTAAGGATCCAATCAACAATTATGACCACATACATAACAATAATCATCTTATTCTATTTAGATAAGTCATGCAATAACCATCCATGGTTCCATTTCCCATAATATCATATTTAGGGTTTGGAGAGGAAATCCACAAAGGGTGCCTAGTTATTGTTCAGCCCTATTAAGCCCAAGAGCATGCGGCCCCACACCAAGACAACTCACCCCTTGGCCCACAAGCAGCAGGAGCATCTTGTGATGATTCCATCCCTTCGGGTGGTCTATTTTATTTGAGGGAACTCTGGTCATAGAGGAAGACTATTCAACCCAATTAAGCCCAAGAGAGCGCAGCGCCTAACCAAGACAACTTGCCCCTTGGCCCACAAGCAACAAGAACATCCTGTGATGATTCCATCACTTGGGGCAGCCTACTTAGTTCTAGGGAACCTATGTCTACCACCTCTCCCTACATATTTGCTTCCATTCCTTATATGATCATTTATCTCACTTCCCATAACCATCCATTATGGGGATTGAGAGGATAAGACAAAGGGTGCCCAAGGCCATCCACAACTAAGGCCAAGGGCGCGGAGCATCCAACCAAGACAACTTGACCCCTTGGCTCACAAGTGGCAGGAACATCTAACCAAGACAATTCCATCCAACATGGGGTGATGCACTTAGAGGGGAAACCTATACTAGTTCTCCCAAATGCATCTTAGTCCTCACCCACATGATTGGTTCCTTGGGAGCATAAATAAACAGGGTTACCTGGGGACACAACCTCAAACCTAATATCTCTGTCCCTGTACCAGGGACGTTTCGGAGACTTGGGGATGGCCAGGGGACGTCCCCCCATCCCTGATTTTTGAAAATTTGGTGGGGACGTCACCCAAAAAAAGGGGGACAGATGGAAGTCCCGAGGACAGTTGGGGACACCATAGCCGTCTCCCAATCATACCGAGGACAGTAGTTTGTCCCCAATTTTTACAAAAAAAATTCTAAAAAATTAAAAATGCCAATTCGTTTTTCCTTATGTGGGGTCGGTTTGTGGGCCCCACCTTCTTACATGCCCTAAAAAGCCAAAAACGTGGCTATACTTGCATCTTCTCCATTGTTTTTATGTATTTTGATTTTTATATTGAACATGAAACTAAATGGCAGCACTTAGCCTTTGGGCATTTTGGTTTTGTATGTTAAACTTATTTACATATTTTTTGTTATCACATGCATATATGATATTGACAATGAATTCCGATTTGCGAATTTTGAATGCATATTGTGTTTTGAAACAATGAAATGTTGTAAACTTGTTATTGTTTGATCAGATTTGAGTATGTAATTCCTTTTAAAATTTGAGGTATATAATAGATAATCTCTCACCAGAATATTATCTAATCAATGTTGATTTCCAATTAATATATAACATTTATATATATAATATTGTTGTCTTCTAATTCTTCACAACTATATAAAGAAGACTTGAATATGTATTTCACCAATATGCAAGAAGACTGAATGTGTATTGCTGCCCTTTTCAAAATGAAGTGGATTTGATAATACTTATATCTTGTATGTCTCATGAAGAGGCATACCTTTTTGTGAGACCATAGGTCTCACAAAGAATTATGTCTCTTCATGAGACATCCCATTAATGTTAATCATAACACAAGTAGATGTTATCGACTTAACCATTGTTAGTGATCACTGATATCAATATCGGACCACAACAATGTGAATATTGAACAGAATGAAGTTTCGTGATTAGTTGATATCGAACAATGATGTCATTATCAATAATGATAATCAAAGTCGACATTATCATTATTGATAATGATCTCAGTCACAATTGTTAATAATCGGCAATATCATTTGATAATGATCTCAAACATAGTCGATATCATTATCGATAATGATAATCATAGACAATAGTTGATATCATTATCGATAATGATAATCACAGTCAATACCATAATTCAAATTCATTTTCAGTCGATACCATAATAGACTTTAGGTAATATCATTCATGGTTTTGATTGATACCATAATTGACTATATTATCAACTAAGTAATATTAAGTTGGTATTGTTATCAACTTCATTAATAATTAAAGTTGATAACAATATCAACTTAATAATATTAAGTTAATGTCAACTTTCTCAACAATTTATAGTTGATAATAATATCAACTATGATATCGATATTACCTTAATAGTATTAGTCATCATTAATGATAACTATGATGGTTATCAATGATAATAGTTATCAGTAATGACAACTATGATAACTATTATTAGTATACTAATGAATCTTGATGAATTCTACAAATGGTAAGATCATCATATTATGAAATATATAATCACATTATATCTAAAGAAGGAGAGATATCAAATGCTTAAGGCCAATAGGCCAATTAAGCACTTGATTTCATCGGTTAGAATAATCTGACCAAAGCTACAAACATTAACACTCCCTCTTAGCTAGGGAAGATTAATTATATCCTTCAATAGATCTATTAAAAAGAAAACATCACCTCATTGTGATATTAGAAGATATGGCATATCTAATAATATCAAATCACATGATATTCACCAATAAAATATGTATCTATATGATATGTGCACTGGCATCATCTCACGTGATGCCTATCATAGAGATATCAAATCATGGCATATCCATGGATATTAAACCACATAATATCCACCATGATAGTTTGAAAGATCCCCAATCCCGGTGACCTTGTGAATTACTATTTGTTTCACAATCTGAGACTTTGACCAGCGTTTGTACCTCTGAATTAACCTTTGTTGAATTCTGACTTTTTTGGTTTTTTCTTGTTTTCAAGTTTTTTTGTTGTTTTTCTTGGTGTTTTTGAAGATATATGCAAGTGAATGATAAATAACAAACAACTTCGAACTAGAAATGATAAGCAGCATTCATGTAAATTAAAATCACTTAACAATCTCAGAATTATTCAAATCATACCAGGCATAATATTCAGATTTCTGTATTCAAGGAATAAATGTATCAAATGGATTGGTGGTTGTCCACAAAATTTGACGCCAACTATAAAAATGTCTTGCAATCACCGAAGGCGAAGAGCTTGCTGTCACAAACCCTCATAAATACCTCCAAACTGCAAAACATTGGCTGCTTTGAAAGAATGGCGCTCAGAATACAAGCTCGAGCTGCCTCTGGAAAGACGCCCAAACTGAAATAGGCTGCCTCCCAGCAGAATATGATGTCTCCTATTAATTGGTGCTATGAAGAATGTCGATCCTTGCCACAGAGTATAATACTTACCAACTCCAATCTTGAATATCCAAATCCTTGTTGAGGTTTGCGTCCCAACAATCCAAACTTAGGGGTTCTGTCCCAAGCCTCTGAATTGCTCCACCAGAGCAATCTCAAATTTTCACAAATATCAAAATGTCAAAAGATAATGAACAATTAGGTCTTCATCTCCTTATAACTCCTCCCAAGTGCAAATCGAACCCTAAATGAGAATTACACTTTGCACTTTATAATAAAATAACATTTTCCAAATAAAAGCGTCCAAGCTATAGGAAAAACATTACTTTATTAAAATGTCATAACTCAAGGCACCAAAAAGTCTCCGAATGGTGAAAATAGTTTATAATAATTCGAGACCTTTCCAACGAGCTATAACACAAGGGCATACCTGACCAAATGAAGCCATATTCCTTTTATTACTCCAAAATGGCTATATAAATAGCCTTATTATAGATTATTTAATCGCTAACTTAGGAAATATTTAAATATATTAAAATATTTCTCTTTTTGCCTCTGATAGCCCAAACCAACCAAATAAACATGTATCTGACCATGTCACCTGTCTGTTATTGATGTCGAACGAGATGGGTCAACTAGTAGTCCCATCCCTAAAATCTAGGGATGCTCCTAGAAGTTAGGAAACCAATCATGTCGCACTGAAACTGACACCAACTGAAGGGTCATGAATAACCTCATGACTGGCAACTGTCACAACCTCCTAAAATTTAGGGATATCCCCTAAAATCTAGGAACTGCTCCAAACTGGCTCCAAATTGCTTGTAAAGCCAAAATCCGATCACTAAATGAGTCCCTATCCATCTCTGCTAGCCTACGAGACTCCAATGATAGGCCAACTCCTCCGTCTCTGATGTCCACTCTACAAAAAGGACATGACATAGTTCCAAATATTATGGCTTATCCATAGATATCAAGTCTCGTGATATCTACCATAATGTGTATAAGTCATCAAGATATGTCAATGGATATCAAGTCACATGATATCCATCATCATACTAGGGTTACATAAGTATTCATCTTTGAAAATTTGTCGCCTTTCAAAAGATGTTCCTAGGGCCCATAAAGTCATGTAGTCACACACATGACAAATAGACTTTACACATTAAACATCTTTGATAATATAAGTACAAATGGATTAAACTTATTCTCAAAATTAAGTTACATTTCAACCATACCAAGTTTATCTTGAAAGTGTGCAACTTTTGCCTTAGCTAGTGAAAATGTTTGCAGACTATTTATCTGTACTTACATATTCCAAATCGAATCACATTCCTTTCAACCATGTCTCTAACATAGTGATAAGGAATCTCAATGTGTTTCGATCTGTCATGGAATACTGGATTCACTGAGAGTTTTATACAACTCTAGTTGTCACAATGTATAATGGTAGAATCCATAGGTTTACCAAACAATCCCACGAGAAGATTACATAGCCATACTGCTTCTTTTGCTCCTATGGAAGCTGTAATATACTCGGCTTCAGTAGAATTTTGTACAACTAAGGATTGTTTTCTACTGATCCAGGAGATCATAGCTTATCCTAAACTGAAGCAGCACCTTGATGTGCTCTTTCTGTCTACCACAACCAACCCAATCTGAATCAGTGTATCCATGAAGATTTAGGTCTACGTTGGTGTACTTGAGACCATACCTAATTGTGCCTCCAAGATACCTTAGAATATGCTTTGCTACAACTAGACGTATCTGCTTTGGTTCACACGTGAATTGACTTAGGGCATTTTCAGAATAACATATATCTGGTCTTGTGTTAACCAAATACATCAAGGATCCAATTATCTTCTTGTATACGTTTGGAGATTAGTTAATATCAGTCGACGATGTCATTATCAATAATGATAATCAAAGTCGACATTATCATTATTGATGATGATCTCAGTCACAGTTGTTAATAATCGGCAATATCATTTGATAATGATCTCAAACATAGTCAATATCATAATCGATAATGATAATCACGGACAATACTTGATATCATTATCGATAATGATGATCACAGTCAATACCATAATTCAAATTCATTTTCAATCAATACCATAATCGACTTTAGGTAATATCATTCGTGGTTTTGATCGATGCCATAATTGACTATATTATCAACTTAGTAATATCAAGTTGGTGTTGTTATGAACTTTGTTAATAATTAAAGTTGATAACAATATCAACTTAATAATATTAAGTTGATATCCACTTAATCAACAATTTATAGTTGATAATAATATCAACTATGATATCAATATTACCTTAATAGTATTAGTCATCATTAATGATAACTATGATAGTTATCAATGATAACTATCATAGTTATCAGTAATGATAACTATTATCAGTATACTAATGAATCTTGATAAATTCTACAAAACGGTAAGATCATCATATTATGAAATATATAATCACATTATATCTAAAGAAGAAGAGATAACAAATGCTTAAGGCCAATAGGCCAATTAAGCATTTGATTTCATCGGTTAGAATAATCTGACCGAAGCTACAAACATTAATACTTGTATGTTAAGGTTCTATGATGTTTAAATGGCAAGCTTTATCCATATTTTCATATAAATGTCATGTATATTTGCAAATTTCCCTATATTTTATATAACTATCCCTTCACCGTTCCCAACCTTGAAAAAAAATTTGTCGTCCCTGTTAAAGTTTAAGGATCGATTGCAAATGTAATGGCATTGTTGTATTATCTATATTTTCCAAATGCATCGATCTCTTGGTTTTATACAAGGCAAAGACAAGAAGACATGTCTATTCATTTCAAGGGACATGTCTATTAATAATTAGTTACTATAAGATTAATATAACTTATATATTCATTTATATTAATAATATATATAGTAATATTAATACATATAACTATTACATATATATATATATATATATATATATATATATATATATATATATATATATATATATATTGATATAAATAATCATTCAATGTTCTAAGATAACAATGACTTTTATTTGAGCGAAGCTACATACTTTAACACTCCCTCTTAGCTAGGGAAGACAAAAGTCAGTAATATGTTTTTTACAAAACATCAACTAAATAATATCAGTGATCTGTTTCAACATCACATGATGTATATCACTTTCAATAATTGTGATCTGTTTCAGCGTCACATGACGACTATCACAATATAAGTACCGGTGATCTATTTCAATGTCACACGACGACTATCACCTTCAATATTTGTGATATGTTTCAGCGTCACATGACGACTATCACCTTCAATACTGTGATCTATTTCAGCATCACATGATGACTATCACAGTACGAGATCATGGTCATTTTAAGGAACTCAATCCACCATGTAATAATTCATTTATCATGATCTATTTCAGCCATCACATGAGATCTATCATGATAAAAGATAGTTATTGTAAGATCGTCACCTTTCAATAACATCAAAAATACAAGTGATAATCACTTGGAAGTCGTCACTTCCTTATGATTTACACAGGGCCCATATAGCATTAAATAATTCCATTAGTATAATAATCAATTATATCAAGTTTACCTCAGAGGTGTTCCACCTTCATTAGTGAACTCCCTCTCAATCACAAAATGACAGAGATTATCAAAAGTTGACTGAACCATATCATGTATCTTCTCCCTCTGAAGCTCAAGTTCATCAACCTCTTGACCTCCTTTTAATTCTCTGACTCCCTTTGCATCTAGTCTCAATCATCAATTTGTGTTCAAGCATCAAGTTATTTCTTCCTTGAATGAAATTATCTTGTGCTTTTGTCCTGAAGGTATGTCAGAGAGAGATTACAAATAGCTCACTAAACTATATTATCCCAAAGAAATATTAAAGATAAAAGCATACAATATTTTCTATCCCAATATTATAGTATGATTTAATAACTACATAAAAAAAATTAATCAACATTAATCAACATGGAATACTCATCTCTTGATTAATGTAATGATCCTTTTCTTATTTGTACTATAAAAAGTGTTTGAAGCTTTTAATCAAAGAACTCTCTTTGTTCAGAAATCTGCATAGACCTGTACACATTCGGTCATAACTTTTGAACCTGACATTTTCTTTCCAATCGCTCCGGTGAGATTCTTCTAAATTAGTTTATCACCAACATATCTCAAATTTAGCAAAATCCAACGGTGAATTTGTGAGATATGGTCCTCGTACTAAGACTGTAATTTTCTGAGACAGTCACACATTCACCATTAACAAACTACTCTCTTACATTTGCAACTTGGCTCTGATACCATGTTAAAGTTTAAGGATCGATTGCAAATGTAATGGCATTGTTGTATTATCTATATTTTCCAAATGCATCAATCTATTCGTTTTATACAAGGCAAAGACAAGAAGACATGTCTATTCATTTCAAGGGACATGTCTATTAATAATTAGTTACTATAAGATTAATATAACTTATATATTCATTTATATTAATAATATATATAGTAATATTAATACATATAACTATTACATATATATATATATATATATATATATATATATAATCATTCAATGTTCTTAGATAACAATGACTTTTATCTGAGCGAAGCTACATACTTTAACAGTCCCGAAAACTCATTCCCCTGTCCTCTGTCATCCCCATCCCAGAAACTCACGGTAACACTATAAATAAAAAAATTAATTAAAAATCTAGATTGATTAGCATTTCACATCATTAACAATATCAAACACATAAAAGATTGTATGTTAGACAATATCTTCACCATGCATACACTAAGCATATATCTCATGCATCACAATTGAACAAGAATGTTATTGCCTTCAATAAAGTAATTTCTGATCTGATCGATCTATGTGCTTGATCATTGATATCTTATGAACGGACCTGCTCTTTATGAGCACCAATGCTAATTAAATTGTTTTTCCTTGGTGCCTTCATCCATCATGGTCTTTTGCCTTTGTATCTTCATGTCTCTTGAGGAGATACAAGTTTTGGAAGTTGTTGTCCTTAAGGGATGGTCACAACCTTTCTTAATAATGCCCCAAACCAATTGCTTCTTTAAATGACTTAATTGCTTCTAGAAATTGATAACTATTAGCAAAATAAGAATGGTGTTTCCATTATATTAATAATTGCTCCTTCAAAAATAGAATCTCTGTCTAATATATTGTTGCTTCTATTAATTGTTGCTGTTTGTCAGCTCGCTGCTCTTAAGGTGATTGCTGTTATTAAGTGATCATCATTTTTTTCATTACTTAATTGCTTCGTGATCACTGCCTTCTCCATTGGCTTAATTTATTGCTTCCTATTAAATCGTGAAGTCTTATAACTCAGACAATTTTCTTGATTGTTGACATTGTATCAGGTGTCATTGCTGATCACTGGGCTTGCATGTATATTTATACTTGTTATTTGTTGCTTAGGGTCAGGGGCATGACATATTAGGCATCCTTAACACCTCCCATTGAAACTCCAAAACTCCCACATTTTGCACTATTCACTTCCTCCCAATACAACCCAAAGTGACATTACTCACCTGACTTGACACTGCAACTACTCCATAAGGGATTTCCCACTCAAAAACAATTGTTCATCTCAAAGGCTCAAATTCAAATGTACTTTTAGCAATAGATGATGAACGCCATGATACTTTTAAAAATTTAATGCAATGATTATGTTTATGACATGAATGATTTTCATGCAAGTTGCATGCCTCCATTTCAGCAGATTACACAAGATTTCAATTTATTCTATGTATAGCATCTAGGTAGCCGATGCGCTCCCTGTAGCACTAGAGGCAGATGCGGGTGCTCAAGGATGCGGATTCAGAGCTGGATGCCCTGTGGATGTGCACAAGAAGCGCATCCAAACTCCTACCCTGTTTATTGAGGACACCAAATATGTCCACGACAATAAGTAAACCAGTGAATTTGTATTCTACATCCCCTCTGACAGGAGGAAGGCGGCTTCCATACGCTTTCCCTTATTTATCAAAGGCCCGATATATATATTTCTTTTAACATGGAAACCTTATTCAATTCACAAATTGCTGATATAATTTTAAACCATGCCCTCTTTAATATTCATGGCAGACAACATTCCTTATTTAATCCACTACAATTAAAGTATCATTAATATCTTCAAACTCAACATTCGTTCAGTCCAAATAATGGCACGGCAACCTGTATGTCTCCTACGAAGCTCGTAATAAATAGAATAACATGGCAAATGTTTAATATTCGAAACTCTCATATGTTTACCGCAATTCCGAGGAACATTAATAGAAGCTTTATAAGAGTCTGCAGAAATTAAGCTCGGTAAGGAAATAATCAGCGCGCAGATTTATCAGATGTTCCCCTCTTTATACTATAGTGCCAACTATAGATATATTTCATGAACTACATTTTGATTTTGTAATTGTAATGATTTTCTGATTTGCATTGGAATCGTGAACATAAACATATATAATATGGCTTATTAAGTTATTAGTTATTTGAATATTAGTGAACTATCAATTGGCATTTAATATTATCTTGATCAATGATGAAGTATCATACTATCAAATGTTTTAATTTTGTATATTTCTTGCATTTCTTTGCATGTATATATATATATATATATATACACACACACACACACACACATCCAAAACCACCAAAGAAACAAATTTGCGCATCCGTACACCCGAATTGGTAAGTTAGTATAGCATTGATGACATACAACAATCCTGACTTGATTTCTTGTGTAAATCTTGGGGACAAAAGGCCAAATGATATAAATGCAAGCTTGTTCATCTTTCAAAGGGTTGATCACAAAACCAATTTTCTAATCCCAAGTACCTCGAGCTAGTTCTAGGGCATCAAACATTGAAGGTTGGAGCGGCAAACCTAGAAAGAGTCTTGTAAATTATATCTGCATGTAATAGAATGTGTCCATGGCAGTTTATAATTATTCTGGAAAATATTGAAGGTTGGAGCTAGTTCTAGGGCATCAAATATTGAAGCCTGGAGCTGCAAACATAGAAAGGGTTTCGTAAACATATCTGCACGTAATAGTATGTCTCTATGGTAGTTTAGAATGATTCTGGAAAATGTATAGTCGCAGCCTAAGTCACAGGGTTCACTGAATTGCATTTTTTCCCATTCAAAATTCAACAAACTTCAACAAAATTTATAAAGTTCATTAATACGACATTATATTCCTGCAAAACTAAGGGCAAGATCTTCTCATTGAAATATATTTTGAATGCATAATTATTATGGTTTTCAACCTTTTTCTATATAATAACACCAAGGAGGGTTAGAAAGTCAAACTTTGATAAGGACAAGTGACAAGTTTGACTACATAAACTCAATGGTGATTAAGTGTCATGTCCCCTTTCTAGAGACATGTTCATTCATGACGGGTTTGCCTATCATCGACTCTCGTAGGCAAATAGATTGGAGAGAGAGTCATTGTGTGGATCATTTGATTGCTTATTGCTGACAGAGCCTACATTCGGCAGAGCCTACATCCAGTTTGAGGCCTACATGCAGTTGTAGTGGAGCCTACGTCCAGAAGCGAGCCTAC